>VZTI01005203.1:922081-989488 GCA_013397865.1 Struthidea cinerea | reverse complement strand
GAGTTGAGGTGGGGGGGGAGGGTACATACAGCACTTAGTATTTGCTTATGTACTGTTGTACCAAAATGCATCCCTCTCTCTGAAGAGTAAGATCTTCAGTGCTTTGCTGAAATAAAACCAGCAAAATCCTTCACCTTAAATAAAGAATGAACTGAAGGTCGTATCCAAGAGTTCATGTCAAAAGCAAATTAACTCCTTGACTCTGTGAAGTCATCCCTCATCTACCTATAGAATAAATAAATGCAAAGTAGCTGAACATACAATTCCATATAAGGACTGAAGTGGAAATATACTGATGCTCCATTCTTTCTGAGAAATATGCTGGGTATATGTGTTTAGCAAGCCTGTAAACAATTTTTGTTCCATTTCAGATACTGTATTTATTAATACCATTGCTAGTTTCCAAACCCATACTCACTGACTGAGCACCTACTCAATATTTTAGTTCTTTTCACCCTTACTCATATGTAGCCCCATGTCTTCTTTCTTATTCAAGCCTGCTCTGGAAACAGTCCTGTCAATTTTTCACATGGGATTTTCAGTTCATTATTACAGATGGGCACTTTACAGACACCAGCAAATGTTTGTTCACAGGGGTCCTGTATGGTAGAACAGCAGTGTATTCATTTCACATGTTAGGACATGAGGCAGAGAGAGTGAGAGATCTATGCACACAAATTTAGTTCTGGCATGTTTCAGCTTTAGGAAGGCTGCTGCCATGATCTCACTGCAGTAACTTTACTTTCTCTATGCACATGAGATACACCAAGGCTTTAAGGAATTAAAATAATCAAAATCCAACCAGTCTCTGGGAGTGGCAGATGTTTAAGGAGTGATGGAAGCTCATGTGTACAGCACCACCTTCGGCCACATTGGGCCTCTGATCAAACCAACAGCTGGGCTAATCCATTACCTGCTGGATAAATCTGTAACAGACAGCAACAGAAAGCCAGAGTTGCCAATATCTGTTGGGAGGAAGATTGTTCTACATGTGGCCAGCTCCATACTCCCTGTTTCTTCCTGTGAGCCTTTTTACTTTTCCATGCTTTGCAAACACGCACTTGCTCTGTTTCAGTCATTTTTTGCCCATCCCCAGTCCAAGTCACATTGCCTGAGAACTTGCAAATTCCACTATTTATGTCCAGTTCAGACTTCTTCAGAAGTCTCTTCGTCAGCTTTTTCAGTTCTGGAGGTTCTCCTTCATCTTACTTTTGCAGTTAATCTCAAATTCTTCCAGGAACTTATACATCATCTATTTTCTACTACTAGAGCATTTCCTATTCCTTCATGTTCTGTCTCACAGCTCACTACAGCCTGCTACAGCACCTCACCAGAGATTCAAAGTTTCTACCTTACCAGACCCATAAGATTTCTTCACTGGCCCCATTCTGTTCTTCATTGAGACCACCTTTATGCTCTCCTCAGCCCATCTTCCCATACTGCAAGCTTAGTTTTTTACTGCATTTTGCTGATGTGACTTTTGCCAAACACAGAAGAAGAAAGGCACTAAAAGCACAAGAGAGACCAATTTTCTCAATCCCAGTGAAGTGTGATACGGGCTGCACAGATGAACTATAAGGTGGATGGAAAATGACTGGACTGCTGGTCTCAACAGATTTTTATCAGCAGTTGAAATTCAGCAAGCTTGCGGTCGTATTCATGGGCAATCATTACTGAGGTGAATATTTCACTAACAATAGAGATGAAGGGAGGAACTGCACCCTTAGCAAGTAAATGACAGATACCAAGATGGGGGACAGGGAGCATGCAGAGTGGTGGATTTGCTGCAGAGCAAATTCCCTATAAGGTGGACTTCAACAAGCTGGAGAAATGGCCCAGCAGGAAGCTCATGAAGTTCAGCACTGGAAAACACAGAGCAACAGGATGGAAAACACCTGGAACAGAATAACCCTCTGCAGAAATACAGCAGGGGCTGGGCTGTACTAACATGAACATCTCTCTACAGGAGGCTGAGAGCAGGGCTGGTTCCCCTCTCCTTGGAAGTTGCAAAACTGCTTCCAATTTGGGGCTTCCAAGCTGAAGCCAGCCTTTGACAAACTGGAGCAAGTCCAGGGACAGCCACTAAGATGAGGAGGAGGCTGGCACAAATGGCATATGAGGAGATGCTGAGAGAACTGAATTTGTCCAGTTTTCCAAAGAGAAGGCTAAGGCAGAATTTACTGCTGTCTTCAACAGTATAATGGGATGTTTTAAAGGAAACAGAGCTAGACTCTTCTTGGAGAACACCATGAAAGGATGAGAGACATCTGACACATCTTTGGGCAAAGAATAGTCTGATTATATATTAGGAAAAAGTTTTTCACAGTGAGAGTGGTTCACCGCTGTAACAGATTGCCCTGGGTGGATGTGGAGCCTCCATTTCTGGGTATCTACAAAGCACAACTGGATAAGGACCTGAGAAACCTCATCTAACTTTGAAGTGAGCCTTTCTTTGAGATGCTAACTGGATAATCTTCAAACTTACTCGCCCCTTCAAACTTACATTACTCTGCGATTCTCATCTCTCAGTAAATTGCCCCTGCCCACAGTAATATTTGCAGAGAAAATCCTGTTCAAATGTCATGCAGCTGTGCCATGAAGCAACTTCACACATTTTGTCAGAGAAGGATGCTCTTGCAAACAGGTCAATGTAGAATCACTGAGAAAGGATGGAGCATGTAAGGTAGATAAAATTTCATATAATTTAGCTATCAAATGCAAACAGATTCCAACTGTGAATAGAGGTGTTTCAAGAGTTTGTAGCTTAAATTTGAGCAAAATTTCTGGGGAAAAATGAAAGAAAAATAACCCTGATTTGACTGCATTCCCCCACTACCAAGTATCAGATGTATGCATACCTGTAATACAATGGTGTCTAGGATGTTCAGTGAAAAAGTCAGGAGTTTTTTCCATGTGTATAGCAAAATTTTCTTTTCCCTTCATGATACTTAGAAAGTCGAGCCATTTTTGTCAATATGTATTTAAAAAAAATTTACCTGAGACAATAATCTAACATGGAAAATATAAGCCAAAGCTAAACAATATAAATAAGCAAAAAAGAGAGGAACTTAGTCCAACTTAATAATAAGCAGTGTTACTAGAACTGCCTGCAAATAAAGTTGACTTTTATTCTGGGATGTTTAAAAATTTCTCTATAGAATCAGACTAACTTCCAATTTGTTTGGCTTTTTTTATGTCTTGAATCAAGGAAAAGATAGTAAAAACTTACTGAAGTGCAACTTGCTTTAAAAATATTTGATTACTTCAAATGCCATACATCTGGCAGATATTCTCACATCTTAACTGGTTTTGATATTGTTACCATTAAACATTCAGTTACATTATTTTATATGGGTTTCTCTCTCACCACCTTTCTCCATGAACATAATTACGATACTCTCACCACTTCCAGGATTTGCATGCTTTATCTCTAATTGATATTCCTGAAGATTAAAATTAGGATTATACTTCTCATACCATGGCAAGAATAAGCTAACATACTTTTCAACCCATAAATTCTAAATAATCCAAACCACAAAAAGGTACTGCAAGGTAATAAATCTGCGACAGTGGCTCATGTGTTGGCAACATACATATTTTTCCTTCCTTGTGGTCATCAATATGGCTGAAGGAGAAGTATCATTTTACTGCAGGATGGAAACAAACAGACAAAGCTGTCCTTTGACATACTAGTTCCCCAAAGGTGACTAGATTTGCTGTGCACTCTCAGACAGAGTATTCTTTGCCACAGCTACAGTTTCCTGAAGACAAGGGTTCTGTGATATGTCATTTGAAACAGGGATCTCACTGCCAAGTCCGCGTTTTAACTAATAACAAAAGCAGGGTACACTTATTCAAATTAATTTCTTTTAGACACCAACTTATACAAGTTACTCAGTAATAACTAGATACTGCTTGATCAAGATGAAATGTTTTAAGAATGTTTACTGGCTTTATAAACTGAAAACAGGGTATTACATGACATTTTATTTTTGCCAGAGATCAGGTTTTATAGTACTTGTCTTCAACAGTAAATTTAAATTATAATTTTTAGAGTTAGCACCTCCCAAACTTCCATCTGTTTAGAGATCAACTGGAAGAAGGAAAAAGAGTAAGTTTCTAAACACCAGAATATGTCAACAAAGAGCTGGAATGCATGGAGCTCCACCTGGGGATGGATGTGGAGCCAACTGAGAATTTACAGGTCAGGATTAAAGGGAGGGCAGGGACAGGTGGATGTCTGCTAAAGGCCACCTTATCAAGAAGGTCCAGAGGAGGACCACAAGGATGATCAGAGGAATGGAGCACCCCCTCCTACGAAGACAGGCTGAGAGAGCTCGGGCTGTTCAGCCTGGAGAAGAGATCTTATAGCAACATTCCAGTACCCAAAGGGGGCCTACAAGAAAACCAGAGAGGGACTTTTTACAAGGGCATGTAGTGACAGGACAAGGGAGAATGACCTTAAACTGAAAGAGCGTCAGTTGAGACTGGATATTAGGAAAAAATTCTTTGCTATAAGAGTGGTGAGGCACTGGAACAGGTTGTCCAGAGAAGTTGCAAATGCCTCATCCCTGGCAGTGTTCAAGGCAAGGCTGGATGGAGCCCTGAGCAACCTGGTCTAGTGAAAGGCATTCCTGCCCGTGCCAGGTGACTTGGAATTAGTCTTCCCTTTCAACCCAAACTGTTCAATGACTCTATGATCTTTCACTGATTTTTGAATTAATAGATCTTGTCTCTCAAGCCTGAATTACATCTAAAAGTAAAAAGAAAATAACAGTAGAAGGGAAATAGAAAGAAAGCAGTAGGTATTACATATTCCAATTTTAGCAAAACTATATGCAAAAACTACAGCGAAGGCTATTTGGAGAGTATATTATGAGTTTCCAAGCCTTGTGACTTAAGATTTGGGGCCTAAACTTTATGTCCCATTTTCTTCTACAGCTGCTGCTTCCTGCACAGCATCTTCCTGATGATTGTTATTTATCATGAGCTGAAACGTTTCCTGTATTGCAGTAAATTTCCCTTTCCTCTTCTTCCAGCTTTGATGTCCTCCTTTGCAGTATCCTAGAAAGTTTTGTATAGCCATCTTGTAGCAGCACAAAACACTACTGAAGTGGGCTGCAGTGATCAAAGCACTGTTTCTGCATGACAGCAAGTAATAAAAGAAGGAGAGAAGACTGGAAGTAGCAATTAAATTTGCACTGGACATTTGCACTGCAGACTGCTGAGAAACTGGAAAAAATCTTCAGTGGAAGAATACAGCTTTTCCCCATGTAATCAGTTAAAAAGTAGTTTCCTTAATTAGATAGGATGATCAAGATGGAAAAAAACCCCACACTGCCTACTCACATAGTTTATGAATGAAAGGTGAAATGCATGGATGTTAAATGCAGCCTGGTGCTGCCTAGATGCTCACTGGTCTGTCATCCTCAGAGGGAGGGAGGGCTCTTCCCTGTAGCATTCAACAACTACCTTGCACAGATTCTGCTGCCTGGCTCCTGAGGAGGTCAGTTCTGGCAGCTGGCAGTATTGTGAGACAGCAGCACGTGCAACCAGAGGAACACATTCCAGCCATGTTGCCTGATGCGAGGGGAACTGCATCCTTGAGGAGTTGTAGACAAGCCACTGGATATGAGGTGGTTACATGCACGGCCGTTCACTATTAAGTCACCAGCTGCTTTTTTATTTTTATTTTTAGTTATTTCCAACTTTCTGCCTTTACTGCTATTTTTCACTTTTACCAATTGTTTCCATGCAGTGAGCCATCTTTTGTTATTTATATAGGTGCTGGCTGTTGTGTCATTAGTTAAAACTGCAATGGTTGGAAGACCACTGCAATTGTTATGTACATGTATCAAACAGGATTTACATTTAGGACAGTCATATTTAAGCTTTCTGTCTTCTGAGGACCATATTCCCTTTTTCTAGTAAAGGGTTAAAATAAAATACCTAGATCACTTATGAATCCAATGTTGTTATCAATATCTTATCAAGGAAAAAGGTTATCATGCAGATTTATGATCCTCTTGTCTCTAACCAGCATCACTCATGCATTCATAGTCTTGCACAAGAATATCTTGAGCGAGATGAAGTAAGAAGCCGCCCAGCAACTGGAATTTGAGCTTGGCAGAAAAGCAGAAATGCCTTGCCTTGCACAGTGTCACATTGATCAGGGTTCCTAATGAGCTGTGGTAAATTACAACCTTTTGCAAGCCACTGGAAAGGCCACTAAGCCTCAGATGTGACTTCTCCCCATACAGCAAATTTTACAAACAGTCCCTGCAATGAATGCAATGAAAACAGCATTTCAAATGAGAATGTTGAAGGACAGCATCTCTGCTCTAATCTCTGTTCTGATACCTGAATGGATAATAGAAAACTCCCTGCAGACAGACCAGAGTTTCAGAGTTTTACTGTCAAAAATATCAAATTACAAAATTACCAAAATCTCAATTTGTTAGAAAACGTGGATGCCCTTCAGTTGCCGGAATCTTCTCTTGTGTTTTTTTGGAGCTATGCCTTAGATCTGGTCAGCCTATCCTGTTGGTTTAATAAAAAATGCTGGCATCTGATGTTCACTTTGCAATTGCTGAAGGAACTGATGCCAGCAACTAATGCTTTCCATATCAGAGCAGATACGGCCAGCAGTGTTTGTTGTTTCAATAGCCTCAGAGCAAGAGTGATCAAGGCCAGTGACACAGAGTCAATTCCCCGTCTCCCTCTCAAGGGACACACTGCAGTGTCTGTGTGAAGGGATATTACAGAGCATGACTGTTTGGGTTCTTTACAGGAGATGTATGGGTGGGATTAACTTCACGTTAACTTTGGATATCACTGGGTATCCATCTTCATCCAGTAGCTGTCTGGAATAGAATGTAGCCATCTTTTATAACACACGAAGATAAACTTGCTTTTTTTGAGCCTAATGCACTTGGTCTATTTTAATTAGGTACCCTAGAAAGATACATGCTCACAGTGCCTCTTTGTCTCAGAGTAAGAAGGGGGTCCATGTGCAGGTTTGATGCTGTTGTCAATGCCATTTGAGGTGTTCCAGGTGCTGACCCTCACTGACACACCTCCTGCTCCAAAAAGTTATAGCTACCCAGCAGGTCCTGTGTCATGTCTACTAGACCCATCTGACCTCTCAAATGGCACCAGATGCCTAAGGAATGGAAAAATGAATACAGACCTAGGTGTCTACATTTAATCAGATGAACCCCATTCACATGGTCTGTGAACAACCATGGGTTTAGACACAAATTTCAAGTCCAGTTGGGAAGGACTTGGTATATGGAGCAGTTCCTATTTCGGTGGTTTATACAAAAAATGTAACTGCTGCAAAGTGAAGAAAGTTTTCTTCAATGAGAAGAGAGAGCAAGTGAGATCCATCTCCCTGCCTTGGCAGAAAGGAGGGTAAGGAGGAAGCATAGGAGCTCTTTTACCCCTTATTCAGGGGCACAAGGAGGCACAGATCATGTGCTCCTCAACAACGTGCATTGGTGACTTCATGGTGCAAGCACACTTGCAGCAGGATCCACGTCAGCACGTGCTCCAAGAAGGACTGCAGAAACACCAAAGTTGATTTGTACAAGTCCCTCATAATTGTCATGTGTGAACATCTCAGAACACTTAGTGGGCTTATCTTTACAACATTTCCATGAGATAAGAAACTATCCGTGAGACGACTGCATGTTTTCCTGTCTCTTTTATTACAGCCATCTATTGCTGTAAAATTGTCAGAGATATCAGCACAAGCCCCGAAAACAGGAACACTCCAAGTGTTCAAGAAATTGCCTGAACACTTGAACTGTTCAAGAGACGACCTCTGAGCAGATTGACGTTTTAGAGAAAAATAAACAAAAAAGCAAAGCAAAACACCATATTACATCATACTCCATGTTATGAAATACTTCATGCTACATTAAAAAAAATAAGAAAAGAGAAATTATCTTTGAACTTTATATTCATTTTAAGAATTAATTTTAAAATTTGGAAAAAATCTTCTTTGTTTAGAACTCAAAATGATCAGCTAGAAAAATTCATAATGAATCGGACAAGGTTAACAAAATTTATGTATTTGGTTACATAACTATTTTTTGGACCGATGGATTTGTGAATTCCAACAGAAGAGGGATCAATCTACATTTTCAATCTTTCTCAATTTTGGCAAGCATTAAAATTAAAGCTGTGATCATACTGATAAGAACAGCAGACTCAACTGCAGTATGCTAAATGTGGCTAATGCTAAACAAATACTTTATTATATTAATCTAAACATAGAGCCTGAAGTATTAGAAGATACAAACTAGCCACGGAAAGTGAGGAAGCAATTCATCTGTCATTCTGTTTGTACACTGATTTGCCCAGCCTCTGTCCCTCACTACAGACTGACAGACAACTTTCTCGTCAGGGAGCTGGAAGATGCAGTCCATTTTTTTTTTTTTTTTTGGCCAAATTTGGAACCAGCACCAAAGACAGGCTACAAAGAGCCTTAAATATATGCATGATTTTACTTCAGATCTGAGGAGTGCAAACTCAGTGGGATGACACAAGATTGTCACAAACTGGCAGAGCAAAAAGGAGGTTCTGCTGCTGCTTGTAGGAATCTACTGAGGTAAATCAGCTGCTGTAAGTCTTGATTTTTCCCTAAGTGGATCAAAATTCGCTGAAAAGCAAGAGGAAATAACCAGAAATTACCAGAACTCAAATTCAGTAGATAAGAACAAAAGAAATATTTCCGTTAATTTACTGTAATAGTCATGAGTACAAGATTTCCTGTAATAATTACCAACCACTAGTCGGCACTTAATAATAAAAAACCCCAGTACTAACATTTATCAATAAAATAAAAAAAAATTAGTGAGATT
Source organism: Struthidea cinerea (assembly GCA_013397865.1). Taxonomy (NCBI): domain Eukaryota; kingdom Metazoa; phylum Chordata; class Aves; order Passeriformes; family Corcoracidae; genus Struthidea; species Struthidea cinerea. The sequence goes on along the minus strand of VZTI01005203.1, from coordinate 980,621 downwards.
TGACATTGTGAGATAAGAAAAAGGTATTTTAGTTTGGCTACCTATAAAAACAGCCACAAGATCAGACATAAAAAGGGTCTAGGTGTAGACAGCACAATTTGAGTTAGTTAAGCCCCTTTTTTTCCACTTTTTAAATTCTGATGCCTCATGATTTAGAGATTCCAGAAGGGACATTAATGTACTTATTTCATTCTTTAAAAATCATCCTTTTCATGTATTGTTATGTCCAGATATAGGCCACATACAGAAGCCTGCCATTATCTCACAACAAGAGACTAACTCTTCTGGAAAAAGAGTCACTATTTGAAAGACAAAAAAAAACCTCAAGAATTAGTAGACATGTAGTTATACACATATTAATACATATATGTCTACAGGCAGTATGATTTTGAACACTTATTAACAAAATCAAAAGACATTAAAAGTTTTTCTTATCACACAGAGTAATTTTTTTATTTTGTGACTGAAGATTTTTAACATTTTATCCAAGTATCAAATGGAATATCACCTCAGCTCCAACCTACAATGTTTATTTATTGTCCTAGATACTTGTATCACTGAATGCAGCACTTGGATGTCAAATTCAGAGTAGAACAGGGTGATAAAATGCAAATATTTCTGCCCTAAAAGCCAGACAGCACAATTCAGTTACACAGAAAGGTAAATGAGAATTGCAGAGGAGTCTTGCTGGGTCTTATGTTACATAACTTTTTATAGAAGCAGGCAGCCATATCACAAACTAATCATGATGCATTATAACTTTTTTTAGGGCTTCTCGTTTAAGATTTTTTTGCCTTTAGCAATCCTACCGGTAGGTTGCTCCAGAAACTCACTATTTTGGTTGTTAGACATCTTTCACTCTCCAATTTATTCATTGCCAGGTTACACTGCCCTATTCTCTCTTTTCTCCCACAACCCAATTGAAACCAATGAGACTACCCAAATAAATAAAGCAAATTGGAAGTTTTTAAAGAACTTGTTCTTAAACCCAATGTCTAGACAATTAAATATTTCCCAGGCAGTAGACACCTATTCAAATTATTTTTGACAGTCTACTGGTGATTGGGCTCATGCCAAAACACAAGGAGAAAGACCTAATGTTTAATGTTGTGAGGGTGATAACTTTGTAAATACAACCACACAAAAATGAAAAGCAAAAAAACCAAAGTTTTTATAAATTCAATTCCAACAGTACCATGCCTGTTAACAAAAGATAATCATAGAAAGCACTTTGAAATACATTTCTTATTACCACATAAGACACGTTCCACAGAGTTATGGCTGGAAGGGGCCATTAAATCATTTGTATAACACTGTATGCAGATAAACCTTCTGGCATATCCAAGATCGTAAATTCACCTAATTACTGCTGCATTAAGCCTTAGCAATTTCATATGGCTAATACACATCTCCAAGGGTGACACACAACCTTGATCAGAAATGTCAGGAAAAGGGGAATACAGCACTGGTCTTACACGTTTGCTCCAGTAGTTAAACTAAAAAGTACCTTCATTTTATTTTGAAGGGTCTCCCCTCAATTCACTGCTTAAAAATTAAAAGAACACTATTTCCACAGCAACTTCTATGTCCTGGTGATTCTTAGGTTTGAATCCTCTTGCAGTACAATACCTGAGTATAGAATATTTTCTGCCTGTGTATTTCAACTTCACAAACTCCCTACTTTACTGTTTACATACATAAGGTCGCTTACACACTTTTCACCATAGGTTTGCACAGGACATTCATGTAAAAAAAGCATTTTAATCTAGCACAAACTGCAGTTTTACTCTCAAGTCACTGGTAATCATTCAAGATCACTATGCTCTGACACGTACTCATTCTTCCAGGAGGTACTGTATTTGGCTGCACTAAAATGAATTTTGTTTCAATCAATTCAGCTTACAGATCACTGTATTGGACAGTTTAACATAACCACGATCTATCATTTCACCAGTCTTTAGTCTATCTGCTCCCCAAATCTGACTAATCTGTTGCAAAAAAGTGCAAGCATTTTGTTTTCTGGGACCAGATTTTACTACCAGATTCTTAGTCAGTCTGAGTTGGACTTAAGAACACACACTGCTGTTCACGGTGACGTGTTATATTGTGCAAATAAGTCTAGCAGGCTCTGGCCCTCCACACGGAAAAAATTACTGGTTTTTTTTCTTTCCGAGTTGTTATATTTCTAACAAACTCACCTGTATCTCTCAAATCAACAGAGAACAACAGAGTTCAGAAACAAAAATTACATCTAATTACATCTAAAGTTCACTTTGACTCACTGAAGCCCAGTATAATAAGCTGATGCAAAACCATGCTATAAACACTACACAAAACGTTAACAGCGTGGGTATAGGTATGTATAACTATTTTTTTTTAGAAGCCATAATTCTATCAATTTCTGCCACTTACTTCAAGAAAAGATGTAATTTTTTTCACAATTGACAATAAATATTTAAACCAAGGAGATTATTTCCCCCTTTCAATTATACTTTTATCTTTCTATTCCAGAACAAAAAAAGAAAACAAAAACCAACCTCCTATTGAGGGAAAAAAAATATAAAAAACCCCACTGAAAGATCCTATCTTTTGAAAAGCAGCACGCCAGGTTTACAGTTAACATGTATCACCCTCCAAGGAAAAATGCATATTAATATGAACACAGCTCTTTGGAGAGCTCAGGAAGGTGGTTACTGACTGAAATACTGTCACCGAGTCAACTCTAACACTTTCATTAGGAAGGATATAGTGCTTCTGAACAACTTCCTATATAAGCCACTTCTCATACTGCAAAGGAAGACAAAAGAGAAAAATACACTTACTACCAGCTAAGAGCTGAACAAACAACCACTCACACTGACAATGTGTAATGGTGGAAGTCTTTTTAGCATACTTCAGACAGCATTATTATACATTACAACACTGAGGTCTTTTGACATTCCTTAATCAACTACGATTTCATGTTTTCCCAGGAAACATTTATACTCATTATCTGATTCATTTTTTATGTAGGTACACTTTTCAAAATTTACAGCTTACAGTCACAGTGGGCTGTGAATTACAGTTTTGTTTTATTCTATGCTATTTCTTACAGTCTAGATATCATGGATGATTCAATTAAATCACATGCTCCTTTAAACAAAAAGCAAATATTAGGGCATAACAGATTTCCACATTCTAATTTTCTCAGATCATCTGCTTAAATAAGAAAGAAAAATTTCTGTAGCACTTACCTGTAGAAGGCTGGTGGAGCAGCTTCCCTCATCCCAAAGCTGCCCTGATCGTTTTCAAGGTAATAGGGTACCTGTTGGCTGTGATGATGGATGAAGGGCGAGAGCTGGGGTGCCGTTTGCAAGAACACCACCGGGCTTGGTGGGACACTGTTCAGTGAGTGAAATCCTGCCAGACTGCTGGACCCAAAAGATTCAGAAGTAGGGGCATAACTGAGCGTAGTAGAGCTGTAGACGGGAGCCGCAGTACCAAAATCATAGGTGGCTCCTTCTGGGTAGTTAAAAACTCCTGTCTTGTTGGTCTCCACGTACATGTCGCTGAGCGATCTTTCCAGGGGAATCTTCAGCTGAGGTCTGCTCAGTGTCTCCAGTTCAGTGCCTTGAATCTGGTGCAGCAGGGTAACTCCAGAGGTTTTGGTGTGAAGGGTCATGGTCAGTACTAATGGCAGTGAGCAAGGAACATATCTGCTTTTATTGTCAACAGCAAGATCGGCAGCTGGCAGTCCACCTAAAAAAAATACCAGAACCTATTCTGAGGCTCAGCAGAAATCATAATAAAGCAGCACTACACAGGTATTCCTCTAATCTCGGCAAGGAGGAGGATACAAACAAACGCAGAGTGAGCACTGAAAATGCACATTCTCTCTCTCTTCTTCCCTCCCTCTCCCTCTCTCTAACTTTTAGGAACTCCTCATCTGCGCTAATATGCATTACAAGGTGCTGGCTTCGAGCCAGGAACCCTTGCCTTGTGCCGACGTTGGTTTAAACATCACTTCAGAAACAATTAGTTTTGGAGTTATACCAAAGAATTGTCCGTCTAAATGTTGCTTCATTCTTACTAATAGTTTAATTTTTCACTTCAGGGTACAGTGCTTTGCAGCAACTAACGGGAAAGAACACTTAAATCCATCCAGGAAGACTACTCCAGTGGTCAGTCAGATTACTGCCGTTTATTTCCTCAGCAGGCTCCAATCTATCTGTCTTTATCTCTCCTCCTGTTTGATTCATTTTCATGTTTGCTACAAATATGTAAAGTGTACATTGTACTGACCCTGGGCAGGACTATGCTGTAACCGAGATAGGGCAAAGCAGAATGTGTGTGTGTGTGTGTGCAAGCGTGCGTCTGTGTGTCTGTCTGTGTGTCTGTCTGTGTGTATATGTGTGTGGGGAGCAAGCCTCAGTCAACAAAGCCAGCTAATAAAATCAAAGTGTGCGTGATACCTATGCAGAAGAGAAGATTTACAATATACTTCCATCAGCAACAGCAACTTGCAGTTACTAGAGTACTATAATAACATTGAAAAGCAAGGAAAAGCTTTAGACTAGCCTAGAAATTCATGCCTGCTTCTTTTAATGCTGTAAAATGATGAAATAAACATCATTCAGATTTTGCCACAGTTAGGAGATGGTTATTTGATTGCATGATACATAAATTGAATACAGGAAATTCTTTTTCCGAGTCTTGTGAGCAAAAGCTTAGCAAACTTGAATTTTGAAATCAGACTAGAAAATCAAGTAATCTAAAATAATCAAATGGGATTGGCTTTTAAAAAAACTGAAATGCTTCTCAAAGTTATTTTTAGAAAGGAAAAAAACGGAAGAGAACATAATGAAAAGGTGTGGCATGCGTGCTTCTTCTTGCAATCTCATTCCATATAATTTTAACTTCGCACAAACCAATTCTCCTGAACGAGCTAAATGAAAACCTCCAGAAACTGTTTCAAGCTCTCCAGCTTCATTGCTGTGGTCTGTGGTTCAGTCAATGAAATAGGCTAATGTCAACTCTAAATGCATTAATACATGGGCTCCAGTTAGTGTGTTTTGAATACCAGCAAAGCCTATGCTATACTTAAACAACTCCATAGTTATTTGGCTCAACCTTCAAAAAACCCAAGAAACTGAAAAACTGAACAGGCAGGTCACTAGAAGTGTCAAGAAAAGTTTACTAAAAACGGTTTTATTTTAGAAATAATACTGTGCTTTCAGAACTTCTACTAAAATTGCCAAAGTTTTTACATTTGCAAGGATATCCTGAAGCAATATATGTTTGTACCTTCGCAGGCGCAGAGCTGAGACACCAGCACGCACATAACTCCGTACTTGATATATTTCCTCACCCACCCAGCCACCCTCCCTACCCTGTTCAAATTTCAGATTGTAGACTTTGATCAAAGAGATAAGCTTGTTTAAATAACACTGGACTTAACATGTTCCCAGTTTAAAAAAATAATAGACGACCATACCCAGCAGTTCAGAAAGTCTTCGAAGAGTTATTCTGAAAGTATGCCAGACAGTGTGAGAGAGAAAAAAAAGAGAGTGTGTGCATGTTCTCTTAGAGTGGGCGACCGTGAATCTGCAGAGACTCACAGAAACAGCAAGTAAGCACAGCTCTCAGCAGCCAGGCTGCAGGGCTGCACGGGCTGAAATGGATGGCAGTTGCAAGTTTAAGCCAGTCACTCTTACGCATTTCATTTGTAGGAATGAATGTATTTCATTTTGTGCTTTGAAACACATAGAAAAGGCATTATCTCTTATTAAGCTGCATAAAATACCCACTTTTATAGTGTGCTACAAAATGGACTTTGAATTTTTATCTAAAGCATTATTCAACATGTATGCTACGTTAAAACTACTATATTGACATGAAATAAAATGCTCCAGTGTTAATAGCTATGCAGAAGATGGAAAACAGAAGTGAGCAGAGAGTTGACTTCTGAGTGTGCCCTGTACTTCTTACATGCAATTTTTAAAAACCTCATTAATTATTTTTGGGAGGTGGCATGTTTCCTGGGAGTCAAATATTTTAAATTTCCACCAGATGCAAACAGCATTAAACATACTGTAGGGTTAACTTGAACCACCATCCCTTCTGCTGTGTACTGTTTAAACTAGGGACCCCATGAGCAGCTCTCAACAAGCCACAGCCCTCCCACTGAAAGGGCTCAGCAACAGACAGCTGCAGTATCCATGCAGCACACAGCCTGGTACACCTCTTGAGAGAAAATATGTGACAGCCACAAACAAGATCTTGAGGACTGGCTGAGAACCTCTGTGACAGCATCCTGTAATGTCTGACTTACTTTCCCTTGTGGAAGGAAAGCAAGAGAGCAAGAAAGGGCAAGGGTGATTTGGGGGGCGTGTCAAGCCAAATCCCATGAAGAAGCTGAATTTTTGATTTTTGTATACTGAAAAAAAAAGCCATCAGGTTTTGATTCTGCTTACTATATATGGGATTTTTAGATATAAAGAAACTATGAAATGCAACAAGTTATCAGAGGGTTGTTTTCTTTCTTGTCCTACATGGTAAAGACTGTGCTGCTTGCTCCAAATCAACAAGCACCGCTACTTCACTGTGCTTTAGAGATGGCATTAGGTGCATCCGCCTGTGGGCTCGCCTCTCAGAAAAATGAGATCCAGGTTTCTAAAACCTGGTATTTGTGCTTAAAGGTCAGGACTTACTTCACCACTCAGTTTAATCTGGTCTATCATATGTCAGATTTTACATGCTCTAGAATATGGAAATATTACAAAATGGGAAAGGGTACAGGGTATAGCAATGATATTTAGTGCTGTTTAGCACAAAGTTTATGCAAAGATCTGTTTTTTCTAAATCCCACTTCATGTATGCCTTTAAAACTATGCAGATCTCTACAGAAGGCTTGCCTCACTCACTCTAGGGTTTTTGTTTTAAATTACATGTAGTAACAAGAGAGAGTAAATAAAAACATGAATTGGCTGCAGCACCTTCATTTCCAGTGCTAGACAGATGTGTTCAAAAATGGAAAATCTACTTTCTCAGATCTAGTAATTTCTCAACTATTGTGTGTTCAGCTGCAGCCAAGCTGCTCTATGTATTTCTCACCTTAATGAAGGTCTAATATTGTTTTGGAGTTGCTGAGCACATACTACAGGAGAAAGCTGTCTATCATAGATACATAAAAATAGAGAGGAACTGGTTCTATAAAATCTGAAAATCTGCTAACTTGCTATCAGGTACAGACTGGGGGGTTTACTATATTTCTGAATTTTGGGAATATACAAATACAATTTGGCTTTGATCCATCCAAATTTAGGCATACACAGGAAGGAAAAAAACTAGCATTTAATGAATACTGGAGAAGTAGGAGGGACTAGTCCACGGTGCCTGAGGAGCACTACAGACATGTTAGCAAGGAAGGTCAAAGCAGAAACTGCATCTTCATACACAGGGATTTTTAATGAGAATCAGTTGGAATGAAACACACTGCACTTCTCATGGAAATAAGAAATTAATAGATTAGATAAATGAAAGTGACTGATTAAATCCTGTGTTCCCCTTTTAAGAATTTCAACCTTTCTGTTTTCCTTTCCTAGATAGGCCAGAGTTCCAGTGCTCAACTCAATTTTTCCAGAGTGGGGAATTTCCTCTAAATTACGCTAATAAAATACCAAATGTAGCAACATTAAATCACATTTCTGTTGCTCTGTGGTTAAACTAGCATCATTTACAGCTGAAAAATATTTACGTATGTTTGTAAAGGCAAATTCTGCTTATTTTGATTAATTGATTAACAGTTTGCTTCTAACTTTTCTTTAATTGTTGAAAAATGACTACCACGATCCGATTAAATTAGCAGACTATGCATACTGCAGTTTGGCTCAACTGGATCATGGGTCCAACACTTCAAAACTAGAACATATCTTAAAAAACCCCAAAAGAAGCTTTCTTCCACTGATGGCAAATATTGTGGAACCAGTGAAGTGATCTCAGAAACAGATAATTAAAAAATATAAAAGATATAATTTTAATGTATCTAAATAACTGGAAGGAAGTTTGGGGATTTTCAATGCCATTAACATCAATAATTTTCTATTGACTACAAGTCCTGAAAGCTAGTCAAAGAATGGTAACAAAACAAGTTCAGTTTATAGGATTTAAAAAAAAGAAAAATTAAAGCAGGAAGGAACAGCCTGAACATATTTTGCGTTTTGGACAAGATGGAACAGAAGTTTAAGAGAAAAGGAGATAAACCAAGAAATACTACACAAAGTATAGTGTACAAAAGTATATACTCAAAGTATATACATGCATGTAGAAGTATATGTATAAATTAAATATATAAATACATAAATATACACAAAGGCTATTAAAATTATAGGAAAATTTAAAGACAGCAGTACTCCATTCTATAACAGGCATTTTTCAGCACTAGTTTTAGTAAGTATTACAACAATAAATGGTAAACTCAGAGCACATACTATAAATTTTCCATAAACCTGCTGACAGTGAAAGACCATAAACTTTGTCGCTTTGGTTCCACAGCTTTTTTTAGCTGCTGCAATTAAAAAAGAATCTATTGCACATAACAGGAGGAACATTATGTTTTTCCAAGATTCCACAGTAACATTACAGAGAAATTACGTTGTGTTTAGTCCAGTGAGGAAACTCCTCAAGATAGACAGCTGGAGAACAGCACCATCTACCCCACTGCTTTATAAATCTTCTCTGGGGAAAAAAAAAATACAAAAAAATTAAAGCTCTTGATACCACTAGGCAAATGAGGCATGCTTAAAAATTCCTTAGGCTGTAAGGAGAGATAAGTGCTTCGTGCTGTTATTGGAAGTTTTGAACATTTAAAGTTTTATAAGTTGATATGAAGATGTATACCTCTTTTTTTTCCCCTACTCCCAAATAACTCACTAGAACTAGCCATGGCACCAAAAGGCTAGACTTAAGATTTCTAACCCTAAATTTTTGGTTTAGGTTGGTTTTCCTGTTAAAAGGGGAGCTTCTGCTTTCACATGTCAAATGTAACTGGAGGGTGTGAAAAAATTTGGTGAAAATAGTTCTTATTGCAAATGGGGAACCGTGGAATACAATTATTCCACATATATGTTTATTAATTTACAGCATTTAATAATGCCTTAAATTTTACCTGTAATTCGTATGAAAGACCTATTACATACTATAACATTATCTGTGTAAACACAAGAAAAATTAGTCTAGGATGTCAGCATATCTTTTTGGTAAAGTATTCTGATGGTTTAAAAGTTAAGACTTTGTTTACATCTATTTATGACACTATAAGATTTTAGTCATTCAGCTGGAAATTTTGAGTGTCAGTGATGAGCTCAGTGATAATACTTTGGAAGTATCTGAGCCAATTGGAAGGAAATTATTTGCTTTTCCCTCCTTAGAGATTTCTAGAAACCCTTTTTTGAAACAAGAAACCCTTTTACTGCAGCAAATAAGGAGTTTGGAGCAGGAACTCTGGCAGCAGCTGAAGTTGTGTGTCACAGAACTGCCTTTTGCTATTTCTCTGAAACTCCATCCACATTTGGGCAATTTTTCAACCCTTGAAAAAATTGCAAGTTTTTAAGAGTTAAGATTTCTAAAAGCTCTTTCCTGGCTGAGCCTGCTGTCCCCTCTTTCAGATCTTAGTCCTGACTCAACTGGGCACAAAACTTCCCAAAAGAATGAATGACATGCTAGACTCCTAACTAGTATAAATACAGAACGTTTTACCCTTTCATGACTCTTCTGGGGCAGAGTAATAGTCTGGGATTAAGTGCAGATTATTGTGTCAGTTATAAGACTGAATTTCAGTCCCCAGATGTACAGGCTGAATTTCCTGAAACCAAAATGGGACACCATCTCCCTTTTCAATTCAGCATTAGAAAAAAACATGTTAAAACATACCCTTTTCTAAAGAAGTAGAAGACATCCTGTAATATAACTGGCTTGTGCATTTTTTCAGTTTTTTGTACCTCAAAGATGGGAGCGGAGAAAACTAAATAATTCTGCCTGACTCATACAGAATAAATTACTTACTACATACGTAAAATGGGCCAAAATACCTGAGTACTCTGGACAAACTCCAAAGATATTAGCAAATACTGATGTTTCAAAGAGTTAGTAGATGTTTTCATGGATGCAGAGAGACAGAAGAAAAAAAGAACGTTTCTCTGCTTTACTACACAAACTGTTAACTACTTGTGAACAAGGATGTTCACTGGTAGAAAAGCAACAATACCTTGTTTTAAGATTAACAACATTCCATGCTTAATAGCAAACACAACATCCTGAAAGAATATTTCTCACAGATCTAGCATTATGTAAAAACCAAAATGAGTTCTAAAATATAAAATGGTAGCTTAGTATCCCACGTTTACAGAAAAATTCAATGGAGTGACCGATCACCCTGATCCCTAGCGTTAGCCTAGCAAGAAAACTATTTTTTGTATGTATTGCAACTGGCTTAAGGGTGAGGCATCTTCAAAATGATCAGATATTCCCATGCCTGAGCTCCCAAATATAGTCAGAAATGAGAGACCTGCTTAATCCACTTACGTGGTGAATCTCATAAACAAAACTCTTAGGTTTTGTTTATTAAATTCAAGGAGTGAAAGCCGGTCCAGATCCCCCTGCTGAGCCTTCCTATCCTTAAGGACATCAACATTCCCACCCATTCTGGTGTCATCTGCAAACTAAATGAGGGGGCACTCAATTTGTCCAGATCATCAACAAGGATGTTGAACAGGAATGGCACCACCACCGAGCCCTGAGGAACAGCACTTGTCACCAGTCACCAGCTGGACATGGCTGAGATACTTATAGACACATCTTTTACTGTTATTTACAGCAGCAGACAAATTAAACTCTTCTTGAGCTTTTGCCCTTCCAACTTCCTCCCTGCATAACCTCATGGCATCCTTGTAGTCGTCCTGAGCTCCAGAGACCCCACTCTGGTCAGGATATATAAGGACAGGCTCAGGGAGCAGAGCCTTCTCAACTTGTAAGCAAAAAAGACTTACTAATACCTTACTGCTATCTACAACCACCTGAGCAGAGAACACAGAAAATACAAACACTTCTTGGAGGTGCACAGCGACAGTCCAAGGGGCAACGGGACACAAGGTGGACTATGGGAAATTCTGATTTGATATTAAGTATGATTTTTTACATTAGGAATAATTCAGTACTGGAATGGGCTGTCCAGAGATGCTGGAACTCCTTTCAGGATGAGACTCAACTTTGAGTTCAAGATTCAATTGGACAAGACCTTGAATAGCCTACCTTAAGCCTTCTTTGAGCAGGGGTTTGGACTAGATGGTATCTTGATATCCCTTCCAATTTATTCTATGATTCTGTGTGTCTAATACACAGATCTGCAACAAAATACTCAGAAGAGATTAATTACCTTGATGATGATGGTCTATTTCCCCATTTTCCATGGATCCCTGATTTCAAGATCTTATACATTTGATGAGTTAGGACAGAAAAAAATTGTACTGGCCTCACTGTACCTTCTCAGCATTTCTGTAAACTACTCCAGTCCTTATCCAAAATATCTTTCCTGCCCATTGCCTCAGCCATGGGCCCACCTGTTCTCAGTAGTCAATGGCACACTTACGTTTGAAAACTCACTAAGACTGTGGCGATAAATAATCAGCCACCTTTTGTGGCTTCCACAAAACAAAACCAGCTGCCTTTTTTGATGGAGATAGCTATCTCCATCAAAAGACTCATTCTGAAGTGTCATTAGATCCCTGTGCCAGTGTTTTTCCATACATACATGTGATGCAGGTACCTGTACAGCAAGGTGACCAGAGTGTCCAAGTACTTAGAAAGTAGAGCCTAACCCCAAAACAAAAGAAAGTGCAAAATCAATCTATGACATGACCTAGCTTCTTCACTCATTTCTCTTCAGTAATGGTACTCAAATATACTAAATTTGGTTTTAACATTTACACATTCACATTTCCTCCCTAGAAGCTGATCCTGCAATTGAAAGGTCCTTGTGATGAGGCCAATCCTGTCACCTCAAGCAGTTATACTTATTGTGACCCTGAGTCCAAGAAAACTCTTCACCCAAATTACTTGGAAAAATTTTGCTGCTTTCAGCATCCCATTTTTATCTACCAGATACTGGTAGCAAAAGTCCCTCACTTTCTGGGCATCTTCAGATAAAGGGATTTGCTTTAGTTACTCCCCTAATCACTACCAATCAATCTTCTCTGCTATTGCAAGCATGTCTACATGTACCTGTGAATAATCTGCAGTCAGCACATCAAGTCCTCTTGCATGCCTTAAGTTCTCCCTATCTACTTAGAGATTATCACAGAGCCACTGGACTGTTGCCAGTGCCACACAAGGAAGGTATCTCAGTTTACGTTCGGGCCTGTTCTCACAAATCTAAAGCCCAAGAGGAAAAGTCCATAAGGGGTATCAGTTGTTGAACTTACTGGTTTTGCTATACATGTTTCTGTATTCTCTCCTTGATGTCAAGAACGGGCTTGTTATTGCCACCACCAGACCAGACACAGCTGGTTCACTGCTGCCACTGGTCATCCATCTGGACCATATTCTAGAAAAACACAGTCAGCGAGGGTCCATTAAAAATTACTATGCCTACCAGGGAAGGTACTGGCTGCAATTGTCCTGTGCGGACCCCAAGCAAAACAGCAAATCCAATATTCTAGAGATAAAAGTATGGTAGATATTGTAGGGAAAAATGCCATGAGTTAATTCAACAAGCCTCTGTAGCCTGGAGATGTGTTGTCTGCTCTGGTGTACTTCTCAAAATTTTCTATCATCAATTAAGAAAATATTTCTTAATTCTAACAAAAATTCAGACTTTCTACAGGAGAAGTCTCAGTAAGAGGTTCCCTCAGAAGACACTATTCCATTTAAATAGCAGAAATGTACCATCTACATTAAAGATGCATTTTGGAGCTGATTAGTGGCTTCTTCCATAACAGACATAGTGAAGACATGCAGGACCAGAAAGATCTTGAAATGAATCCTTATAAGGCATTTTCTGATTTGTTTACTTTTTTTTTCTTTTTTAAATTGATAGGGATTGTATTAAATATATAGTCCTAAATAATAAGGCTGTGCTATATATCTTCCATGATAATTTGAATCAGTTGTTGACTCCAGGGAAACTGATCATGATGAGCTAATTTATGAGTTTAAGTGCTTTCCTGGATCAAGGCCTAAGTCTGATCCTCACACATACATCATCTCCAATGATCAAAGAAGTTCAAAATTAGCAGAGGTTATATCCCATTCTTTGGGAATAACTTGCAAGCTTTATATAATTCTGGTTCTGTCATATAACATATCCTCCTTACTCCAGAGAAGAATTTTTTTAACTGACTTCAGCAGCCTACAAGCATGGTGAATGGAATCTGCACCAAAAACCAATGCGAAACATTCAGTTCTATAGTGATTGTTATTTGTACTCAGGAGCACCTAAGATCACCATCAGAAATTAGGTTCTCGTTGTGCTAAGTACAAGGTATACTTAGAACAAAGAATGTTTACTCAATAGCCCAGATTTAAATATATCAGTGACTGAATGCAGCACCCTTAAAGAACAAGTGTCTCCATTTCTCCATAAAAATCAAATAGACCTGATAATGTATCTCCTGCTTCTGTTTTGAAGTTGCATTGTTTAATAAAACTGAGGTCTGTTTTCTAAACTCTAAATATAAAATCTTTTGATCAAGCTATCAAACAATTCAACATTTGCAAATACAAGAAACCTATACAGAACTAATGAATTAGCACTAGCAGCAATTGTTCAAAAAAATCAGGGAGCAACAAAGAGAGAAAATCACAAATGACACTCACGAACTAACCATAATGTAACTGAAGCATCAATACATGCTACAGCTGTTGAAGCATTCTGTTCTTGCCAGAACAATGAGCAACAGCAAAATCACACGACTTCAGTGTTGTCTAACCAGCACATCACAGAAAAGGGTGACACAATCATCAGCAGTACACCATCACAACGAGATGGGAAATAAAACCCACACAAACAAAAAAAAAAAAAAAAAAAAAAAAGGAAAAGAAAAAAAAAGAAAAAAGAAATCTAGCATAGGAGAAAACCTAGGCTTCTTGTTGGAGAAGGCTTTCAAAGTCTATGCTTCTGTAGAAAGACAAAAATGCATTGTCATCTGTCAAGCGGAACAAATAGGACCTTAGTAATTCAGTAACAGTTGCACTCTCTTGGCAGATATTAGCTTGTTTAAGGCAGGGAAGATCAAAGAAAGTAACTGGATGCCAACAGACAAAAAAAAAAGGTCAAAGTTATTTATTATTTCAGCATTCCCCTATCTTTATTTGTTCTTCCACCATTTTCATTGTTTTGTGCAACAAGATGGAGGTCTTTCTGAAACACAGCCATCAGTAATTTAATGAAATGGCTCTTTTGCAATACAGGCTCTTCTATAAGTTCAGAAGTCCATCAGATCAACAGGTTTCCTATCCATAAGGGGTGAGTGAAATAGACAGTTCCACATACTCATTTAGCACAATGGTCTACAAGCCACAGAAATTATTATTAATGAATTACAAAACCAGAAAGAATGAACAGCAATCACTGGCATTGGAAATGTCAAATCTAGGAATATTGACATGTGATTTGATGTCAAACTATAGGAAAACCAGAGTTAATATTAACTAGTTGCCATTTTTCCAGGGAATTGAGGTTACAGTTGCAAAACTCTTAAAAGCAGCAAACACCGCTGTCCAGAGACTTCTTACACCTGTTGTAAATTAACTTAAACTTTTAAGTGATTTTTTTTTTCCCCTGGAGAAATACCAATAAATTTAATTTCTTATTGTGCAAGTAAGAGATAGGATTATCCCCAGTAATTCCTAAATGATCTCTTGCCACAGTCAGAACCTCAGCAATGCATCACTTGTGCAACACGACAAAGAGAAAGGGCAGATCTGTACTACGCAGAAAAAACTGATACAGAGACTCCCAAGCCACGTTTACCTGATTCAGCACTGAAATGTGAAGAAACGCTGCTGCTAGCACTGTGCCATGCTCTGGAGGATTAACCCCTGTCTCACAGGCAGCATATTGCTGGTACAATTACACTGTGTTCTACACCAAGTTACTAATTACCAACAACTAATTCAGGCAATGATGTTGCACGATTCTTTCTACCCCACTCCTTCAAATAGCGTAGGTATGCTTAGAAAGGCCTCTTGATAAGAAATAAAAATGCTCGGTAGTGTAGACTCTTTTGATTCTTCTCCTTTGAGTACAAATAGTCCTGGCATCATTAGAGCTATAGGGACTGGTGACACACTACAGAATCAATGTGGTGACATTGTGGATGGCACCAGGAAGGCTGGAGCCCCTGCAGGGAGGTTAGCATGCAGAGGCCAGTGCCACCCACCTTCAGCAGAGATGGCTGAGAAATGAAGAGGTGACAATGAAGATGCTGAAAGCATTTTCCTCAGGAAAGTACTGCCCTCAGTGAGCTACAGGTCAGTAAAGCTCAAGGCTGTTTTTAACCTAGTGAAAATAGGACATACCTGCAGACTCTCTGCAACTGTACTGCACACTGTTGTAATACTTCATGAGGTAAGTTTGGCATGTGCCAAACAGCACTACCCCAAACTATTCCTGAGTTTGAGACATTAAAAAATTACAGAACCATTACTACTATTCAGTTTGCATTCGTCCACGGCTTTGTGGAAACTATTAGCACAGATGCAAGCTATTCCAGGACAACTGGTCCGGCTGCCTAGGAATCATCTTGGGTGTGTTTGATTTATGTTTATAGCTAAAGCTCCTGGCTTTTAGGTTTGATTCAAAAGACTGGCTTGCAATCTGCTTGATAAATGACAAAGTTCAAGAGCAATGCAGACTGCTGAAGCCTGGGCATGCCTCACTCCCAGCAGCTTCAGCATGACTTGAATATACCCAGTGAGTTGCTGGGCACTTCTGACCTGAAATGGTCAAGGGAGTGTTTGGAAGGCACCGAGCAAGCACATGCCTGCTTCAGTGTTCAGCGAATTCACCTTCCTGAAAGCTGGCCTATAAAGTCAATCTTTCATGCTTCTCAGGGTTTTAAAAAGAATAGTTTTGCAATACAGCTCAAGTGATTTAGCAGTGAACTGTTGACAGAAGTGGTCATATCCCTCCTCCTGCCTTTGCATTCCTGCATCTTTCATGCTTCCAGTCCGGAGACTGATACTAGCAAAAAGTTCTTGTTGTTTTTGAAAGGTAAGTATCACACTGGTGCAGCTCTTGAGCCAGATTAGGAGAAACTGCAGGAGCACATGGCCAGAATGAAGAGGGGGACCGCCTTGTTCAGCAGCAGGAAGCCCTTAGATTAATTTAACAGTGCACTTAATGAGCCAAAGCAGAAAGGATGTAAACTCTCAAAGGGACGTGTGTCCACCACACGTTCAAATTGGTCACGATGAAACCGAATCAAATATCCCACAGGTCACGTATACCTTTTACACGGTTTATTTGTCTTCTATTATCTTATTATACTATGCTGTCCTTAATAAATAATTTTGTTTTATCTAAAGATTCATTGTTTGGGAAAGAAAAAAATAGTCCCTGCTTAACATCAAGTAGTATTTTGCTTTTCACATGTTTTTATGAGAAGGTTCAGTTCACTTTTTTCTACACTTCTATGCAGAAAAACAAGTGCAAGATGAACTATTTACAAGGAACTTCTGCATATTTGCAGTTAACCAATGTTGACAAAGAATAGTATAAATAACTACTACTAAAATTATGGCCCAATTTCACAATAACTGAGTCCTGACTTCTTTTACTAGAAGAGAAATATTTATCTAGAACACATACTATTCTTTTTTTTAAGTGAAATAAATATGCAGTTAATTTCAATACTGTGACAGATCAAAAACTGTTCATCCATAATATTAATATCAAGAATTTTTCTTTAGTTAAAGCTAGTTTCACATAGGATTTAAAAGGTTTTTGGAGACAGAATAATTCAGCACTTTGCTCCAATGTAGCAGCAATCCCTGTATGCCTATGTTTCATTTTGTCAGAGAAAGATTAAATATGAGTAGATCAAATTACAAGAATACCTATTATTATTCATACTATCATTGAGAGCCTGCATCTGCTACTGAAGAAGAAAAATGCTCGTCCTTGCTTTCCACCATCATCTGGTCACTGCTCATTAATCAGAAGACTTCCACAGCTGCAGTATGAACTTCAGCCTGCAAAATCTGCACCGCACAGAGAGAATACACTTAGTACCCATGACTACTCACAAAAATCCCCACACTTCAGTCTTCAGATATTATAAAGCACTAGAATGTATTCTATTATGTAATCTGGATCCTGACACATAGTATAACTCAGTAAAACATCTGGAAGCAGAAGTAAAAGTTACTATTTCCATTCAAAATTTTATCCTTCAATATTCACAGTTCTAGTTGGGATAAAATTTAGTTTGTGTCTTACAAATATTTCAGTGAACTATTTTTGAGAGACGGATCCACTGAATGCCTTTGCAGGGTTGTGAAATATATTTACTGAAAAAAGGAACTGAGGGCAAATATTGGACAGGTGTTTCGCTTGAGCTTATATCTTAAATCAGTTTCATCAGTTTTAGAATTGAAACAGGACTTAAATTCATTCCTATTGTGTAATTTGACTATGCTTAACAACACTGCAGCAGTTTCAAGTCAACTGTAGGTGCTGTGTGTGTGTTTAAAGACTGCACTGGCTGTCAGGTAGTATTTTGGGCAATATATAAAAATGGTTGCTTATCAGTCCACACATATGTTGAACACCAATGACTTGTAAAGGTATCACCAACTGCACTGTGTGGAACCCAGGCTCCAAAAATTTCCAGCATACAATTTTACCAGTGGAAATTGTTGTTTAATGACTTCAGACACAGCTTATTTTCACAGGCATTTCAACCCACTCTTCTGTATGAAGTATTTTTAACTTGCCGTTCATTTTTCATTATCAAACAACATAAAACATACTTTTATACAACAAATAAAAGCACTATTAAAAATCTAGACCTGCTCTGTGACAAAACAAATGCATGCTGAATGCAGATGGCTGCTTATTTTAGCTGAGGTGTCCAAACTGCGTAAAACCACCCTTGATAAAACTGAGTCGAATTTGCCAGTTACTTAAAAAGTTACTGGCAAACTTGCATGATGAGCATGACTGTATCCTCACTTAAATCAATGAATAAATAATCCCTATAAAATTAATAGGACTATCCTCAAATACATTTTCAACATTGCCATGTAAAAATAATATGGCTCTTCTTATTAACATGGGGTGGGGGGGGGGGAATCCACTGCAAGGTAATATTACTTTGCCCTATTTCTGCTTTGAAATGTTGATTCTGAGGAAATACAGGAGCAAATGCTCTTACACAGCCTCACTGACAGGATTAGCAGTTGATTTTTGACAAGTATCTCTCACTGATTACTTACATCCCATGAATTCAAGAAAAAAAACCCAAACCATCATAAAAGATACTGTATCAGCAATGTCTGAAGTCCAGCAAACTTGAATGGTTTTTATTTTGTTAGGTGCAAAGTTTCTGCTTTGAAGGGTTAAACTGCTATTTATTTTAATCTCTCAGACATTGTCAGTAAGCACTGATGCCACAACACTTCTATCAATGACACCTTTCACTCTCATGGATGGAAGTCCATGATGGAAAACAGAATAATCTTACCATTTTAAACACATTCTAGATATGTTTGTTCATTTTACAGAGCAGCAACAAAATGTATTCACTTGCACTTCATGCTCTCTTCCTTTAATAGATACAGCAACTTCACAATCATATTTGGCAATAACCAGGCTTTCAGTCAAAAGCCATCCAATTTCAAGAAAATATTTAGAGGTGAGAACTACCTCATCCTACAGTATTTTATTTATTTCTCCCTAAATATGTTAAAAAATATTAACATGGAGTTCATTGCTTAAAAAAATTTACAGCTGCAAATATTGTAATAAATAAACCAGGGTTTGAAGCTGAGTTAGCACTCTATAAAAATACTGATTTTGAGCAAGCCTTCAAATATAATAATATTTTCTAAAAAACCTCAGATTTGCTGATCTTGCAATAGCATTTGCAAGAGAAAATATCTGGCCTACACAGGACATGGGATACAAGCAGTAGAGCCATTTACTTCACATTTTAGATAAGTCACTTAATAGCTTCACATCACCAGCTTCCTTTCTCCTAAGTCAAAGCAGCTCCATTAACACATTCTTCCTGACTGAAACTACACCAAAAATTTGAAGAATATTCACAAGTGAAGTTTCATAGGCTCACATTGCTTAAAAATGTAACTTGTAAAGAAGCAATCAAAAGAGATCACTGTGAACAATTCCAGTATGAAAATGCAGATCCTATAATCACATCTCAAAGAAACGGAAGTGCCTGTAACATCACAGAAACTACCCTCCTGAAGAAGAGGTTACTTCCTTCCAGACAGAAATGGAACCCCAATGTTCATAAAAATTGAGGCCTGATCATCTCCCAGAAGCTGAAGGCTTGATAACCCTGCCAAGGTCATCATCTCTTCAAAGGAACAGAAAGATGCATATCTGCAGCTAAGTGGCTGGAAATGCCTGTCACTGCATCATCTCATTTGCTTTCCAGAATCTTTGAATTCCACATGAATTCCTTGCCTAATTCTAGCTACATACTCAGATCTTGCTCCATTTATAGCCTGTCCCTAGGTAATTACATGTTATGCTGTCTTGGGGTGACTTTATAATGTGTATCCCCTACATATGCCTACAGAAAAATTAATCAATTGAATAACCTGCATTTTAAGGAACACCAGAGGTCAGAATTATTAGATGTGAACAAAGAATCACAAAACAATGTAACATTGTGTACATATGTGTAACACATCTAGAGCACTTTGAACATAGGAAAGTATTGTTCGGTAGACTTAAATTTTCCATATCTAAATATATACAAACAAAATTTATATTTTCTTCAATTCTGGATCAGCTTAAATTGTCAAAGAGAGACTTCTGGATCTTTTGGCTTTGCTGTATCAGTGACTTGTACTGACAAGAAGTCTGAAGAAATAAGCGAGGAGAGCCAGACTGCACAAATGTCTTCATCTGCCTGTCTCAGAGTGACAGTTAAGCCAATCTATAAAAACTTTATTTACATCCGCATATTCTTGCAAAAATTTCCTAATTGTATGCAGGTCAGGTTAGCAGTCCCTGCTTTTGGGACTACAGGAATTCCTTCAGACACACACAAGAAAATACCATACAATTTATATTGTTACCGATCCGTTATGCATAATACTTAAAAACAGCACTTTTGAACTCAATTCAGTAGCCTAAATACAGCCTTTTCACATCTTTGAGGTCACTCCAGGACACCCAAGACACTACACGAGGCTGGCACATATGACCACAGAGGAGACCTGTGACCTTTGGAGCAGCTGTGCGTGGGCAAGTGGCAGCTACATCGCACGGGCCATTGTGTTTGCACTGATTAGCAGAGAGATAACATACCCCATAACATGTGTGTTTATATATGTATGCATAGGTGTGCTGCATGTGTGCCTGCACGTGTGTATCAGCAGCTTCCCTATACATACATGTGTGTGCACACGCCTGAAAGGACTGTTTCGGGGGACAAAGGCTATCCCTTTTTGGACTTGTGTCCTTTTCATACTCATAAAACAAACAGCAAAAGATGAGTCAAAATACTTTGCCAGTATAGCTTACCCATAAACGGAGGTAAAAGAATGACTTATAGAAATTCACTCACCTTGAGAATCTCTGCCAGCAGGATAAAAGGCTTTGCTTCATCTTTTACTACATATCTTTCATGTTTGTACTTCCAGGTGAGGCGTGGCCCACTGTGTTCAGAAACTACACAGGCAATGTTGATTTTGTTTTCATTTGGCATTAAGGTCTTCCTTCTACTTTATGTTTCATTACCACTTCCTATACAGAATTCCAAATAAATTTGAAATCCATCATTTGTATTTAACTTCTACCTCATATAAATTAAAAACAGATTATGTAAAGGTGAAGTGATCATAACACATATCCACATTTTTAAAAAATATACTTATAGTAACACAAGTATTTTTAAAAATGCTTTGGTCTCTGAAACAGATATATCTGTTACTAGCTTTCCAAACAGAAATAGTTTTCTTCTTGCATCATCAAGACATTTTATTTTAAAAAGTAACAAATTCTGATAATGTTAAAACTGGAATTTGACATGGAGTCCTTTTCTGTAGTATTTTAATTTCATAAATCAAAGGCAGAATAAAAGCATTAACTTTCCTTTTCAAGCCTGCTGTCCACGTTTTGCATTCAATTATTTACCAAGTCATACTTTATTTGGAGACCTGATAATCTACAACTGACTGACAGATATGATATCCCAAACAAACTACAAGAAAATTTAATCACTCTACTAGTTTTCCAAAACGAACAAAAGCACGGTTTTGAAGACATCAGGGAGGCTCGAATCTACTGACCTTACAGGACTCAAATGCGCTATATGAAGGCATGAGACTAGGTGATACACAAAGCTAGTGCTTTGTGGAAAAGTAAATCACTCACTGGTCGAAAACTGATGCCTATATTTGAAATCTTTACTCAATAAAGCTGTAAAAACAGGTCTTAGAGCACAACTAGACAGAAACAAAACAGACTGGAAGTGAACTGAAGGAGAAGTTATATATATGATAACTGTATTAGTGCAGACCCAGAATCCCCACAGCCCTGTAATACTTTCTTCAACAACGGCTGCTACAAATCGATGTTCAGGGAATGGAAAGAACAGGACAAGAACATGTGATATTTCTCCTATATATGCTCCTAGCTTCTATTTTCTGCTCACGGCATATGCTGAGCCCAATCCAGTTATCTGCTCAACAATCCTCAATGGAACAATCTTTCAAGCTGTTTTCGTTCTCGCTTTAACCTGTACAGACTGTTTCTATCCATAACAACCTTCCTCAGAGAATCTCACAAATGCCTGCTACGCAGGAAATTGCTTTTTTTTTGCTGGTTCTGAACATGGTTTCTTGAAGTTTCACTGCATTGTCTAGGCATCACTCTCCTTTTGGAGTAACAACCTAACACTCAGTCCCTATCCATTTTCTCATTAAATTCAAAACTGAGATCCAAAAAGACACATCAAACCAACTCTGAAGACCCCCAGGGGAAACAAATCACTAAACATCTCCCTGCTTTATCTGAAAAATGATTGCTTTGTCTCCTTTGGTACAGCACTGAAGCCATTCTCCCTCAGCAGCTGAGTTCCCAGTTTCTTGACTCAGGCAAGCTGGGATACATAGAAGAGGAAAAACAGCATTAAAATTCTCTGTGAACAATTTGGAAGGAGTGGTCTGAACACATTTAACACAGCAATACACTAAAGGAAAGCTTAACAAAAGTTAGTTACTTATTTTATTTTGGTTTTAGGTGACGAAGGTATGAATAGAAGCAAGACTGCAGCCTGGTGGTTCGAAATTTCACTGGGGAAAATGAAAACTTGCATTTTGGTCCTGCTCCCAGAAGTACTTGTGATTTATTCAAAGCTTTCATATAAAACTCACAAAATAAGTTACAGATGAAGACTGAAATGCACAACTGCCCTAGCTTCACCAAGCTAAAAAATACAGGAAGACTAATGATTTCTCTGGGGATCTATTTAAGCCCAAACAGCTTCATGCAAAGTATATATGCTAGGAGGGACCATAGCAGCAAGAGAGAACAGCAGGCTCAGAAACCAACTGGGGCAAGGTACTCAGCCATCCCTTGCCAGCATTAAGGCAAAGTTTCTGCCTGTCAAAGAGACAGAGTCTGGAACAATTGCTCAGTAGATCACTAGATTAAATTTGTTAAATACAAAAAAAGTTTTATTTATACATCTGATAACCATCCCTGAACTCATCCTTCCTTGAACACATAGCTAAGTATGAGGTCAAAGAAACAGGGTTCCCATATTCTCATTATGGCCCTAGAGGACAATGATAACAACCCATGCATAACACAGAAGGCAATTACAAAGTCTTGTCTTATTTTCTGGGTAGTGGAGTTAAGGTATTACTTTTACATGAGTGATGGTTTTCCAATCAAAAAACAGAAACTATTTCTCACCAGAATATTTATCCTCACTAACTATTAGCTTCCTGCCACATTTTCAACTAACAGTTATTTTTATGCCTAAACTACCAAGACAACTTTAATATTGTAGTGACTGATGAAAACAAATGAATTCTCAAGTGAATCTGCACATCACTCAGTCTAGCTTAGTTTTATATATGTACCTGCAATTGCAAAAGTACTCTGGTGCTGCAATGCCATCAAAAACAATGGCTAGATTGCTCCTAGTTTGTTTACTTATTCTTACTAAAGAAGGCTGCAGCAACTAGTAAAAAAACATTTACCCATGACCCTTCACTGTCTGACACATCAAAAATTTTTCATTTTCCTATATCCCAGTCTCATATACATCCTTTAAGATCATAGCACTTCACCCACTCAGTCTCCCTGTACAATTTATATGCTAGCACCGAGCACTGTTCTCAGAACAGTTATTAAACATCATTAATATTTTTACTTATACAACACAGGGACGTGGCAGGGTTTGTCCAACACATACCTTTCTAGCAATAGAGCAGGGTGAAACCTACAAAACAGATGTTTTCCACTTTCTTGATCTAAGTGTGTTCTCCCATTGAATATCATCCATCAACAAAGCATATGACTCAAAGGTACTACTACATAGAACATAATTTTACAAGTGCAAAATTCTAAGAAATCTGAAACCAAAATAAGGCCACCTTTGAAAACTAGAAATTATTCAACTTATAATCCTGCCAGCCAACTGTGCAATCATATGTTTGCTGCTCAGAGGTGGCCAGCATCAATGGAAAAGCTTCCTGTTAAGCAGAGATGAAAGCATGGGAGAAAGTACTAGTGCACTATAATCCAGGCATCTGTCTCAGCGTTTCACTGGAGCATCTGTAGCTGAACCGTATGAAACTGCACAGAAAGGGTTAGGCAAAATAGTCTGAGAGTCACTCTAAGTGGTTTAATAAATAAATAAAAGTATTTTACCCTTAGATATATTTTCCAATCGTGTTATATTTTTCTTCTAGGAACTTAGCAAGAGCAGTCATTTTCCATACAGGAATGCTCCTAGTATACTAGAAGAGTCCCAGGAAAACTATCATATTCAATATTCATTATTCTGAATGCACGAGGGGGAAAAAAAAGAAAAAAAAATGAAAAATGCTAAGTTCAAAATAACACTTTGTTGTTTGAAAATTGATACAAAATATCTTTTGCCTATATTCCAGGTACAATTTTAAATTTTTGATCATATTTGGCTTTTCTCAATATATAAAAAAATATCTAAAGATATGAAAATCACTGACGTGTCTGTTGCCACAGCTCTCAGCTACCCTGGGAGCCATCATGCAGTTCAGTGGCTCTGAAACTATTTCAGATAACATTTTCTACAATGCTAGCTTGATTAGGTGATTCAACATCCAAAATCTTGAATGCTTGCCTTCCTAGTGTGTCTAGGGATTCCAGCAGGAATACTATTTTGAGAACTAAATCAGATGTTTAAAAAACTTAACCTACACATAAGGTTAACCTGATCACACTATTTCATCATCAGAATATACCCACTGCAAGATCAAATACATTTCTAGTTTATTATAACTTAGTGGCATTGTGGTTACTCAGGTGCTAATTAAAATCTGGCTGTACTATTTAAATCCCATCTGTTCTCTCTTCCTCCCTTACCCTGTTGGGAGATTGGTTGGAATATTCATAGCCACAAGAGTAAATCATGTCCTGTAAAGATGGGTATCTGATTAATACACGAGAAGATGCAGGAAAACAAAGTTGTACTGCTATTGTGCAACAACTATGAACACAGTTCATAAATTCCTTGAAGTTGTTACCACAGTTTGAAACTTTGATTAAACAGAAATCCTTCAGTCTCTTAGACTTCCCAAATTACAGGTAATTTATGTTTCTGTTTTTCAACTTTTCAACGTTCTTCTAAAATTATAGACAAATGAAACAGTATTTTCTGTTCTGGTATGCTTTAAGCACTCCTCTCAATCCTTCACGCTGTTTCCCTGTTTCAACATCTGAGATCACATTAGCTCTTCTTGTCACAATATTGCACGATCATGGTTGCTTGCTTCTCTCAACACTCTTTCCAGAACCATCGTTTTCTGAGACATGGAATAAGATTATTATAAATGTGCAAATATAACAACTGCTTGGCTCAGTCTATGATTCACGTTCAAGTCCTGCTCTCCTGACTCACTGTATTGCTAAACTTCTAATGTCAGTCCTGGGATCACTGCTGGAGCGATCCAATCAGCTTAGAGCAATGACTGGAAATTCAGCTGAGTTTCCCAGGAAACACAAGCACAGCTCTCAGCCCCATTTGCTGTAGGGCTCCCTTCAGATAGACAGCATGCATACATACTCAGTTTAGTTTTCCCCTTCCAGGGTATTTATATTCCCCTGAACCCAAAGGACTCGCATCTTCTTCACCTGCAGCCAGGCACAAATTTGCACATCTTATCACTCAGGTACACAGGCACAACCCTCTCACTACCCAGGACATGAAATATGCTAAGAATTGTGCCTTGGTGCCGCATGGGTGCCGAGTCCCAGCACTGCGGTACGGATGCAAACACCCACTCTAGTGAGGACTCATTTGGGATTAGTTCATGGGTGTGGTCCACAAAGGTAACATAAGAACAACCTAAGGGTTTATTTACTTTTAAGCAGAGGTATCATGTAAAGTCCAGAACATATTTACACGGAGTAATACTGATCCTGCTCCAAAATATCTAGATGGATGAAAATTTTCTTGCAGTCAAACTAAATTCTGTTGGAAAAAGGGAGAACAACAGTATTTGTCAGAGGGCTGAAAAAAGTTCTCTACCAATAAGTTTACCTCTACTTGCTCATGTGCCACTGTAGATAGGCACATTCATTCTCATACTTTCCTGGCTTAACTCACCAAATCTCTGAAGAGCTTGCTGGTTTTTACTGTAAAGAAAATACTAAAGTATTCTTGCGTGAGGAGCCAATTTCGTTTTGTTATGCCTCAACAATGGTTGTCAGACGCACGTGGGAGAGGGGTCGCACACGTGCCATTTGCAGAAGGCAGCTAGGAGAAGATGGGGGAAAGCCTCGTCTCCGGGGGGACTTCGCCTGGCAACACCTCCCATGAGGCAGTCAGTAGGAGCCGCTGTGGAGGGGCTTCTCCAAACAGGTTGCGAAAAGGTCTCCACCAATGGACAGCACAGGAAGGTTGGATGGGACCAATGGTCCCCTGTCAGCGGGCACCTTTGGGGAGGGGCCAGGGGGTATAAAAGGGGCTCGCTGCTGCTTGCTGGGGCTCACTACTGATAGCTGCGCCTGCTCGCCCCCTCCTTTGCCCTGGCCCCAGCTTCCTGCCTTCTGGCTCTCCTGCCCTGGCCGGTTCGCTCTCATACCTGTCCTGCCTTCCTGAGCCCCTGATCGCCGCCTTGCCACTTCGCCCCGCGTCCTTGCCCGGGCTGCCTGCTTCCAACCCTGCCTTGCCGATCACTGCCCGTCCTGCCGCCCCAATCCAGCCGTCACTGCCCGCCCTGCGGCCCCGATCCAGCCGGACGCCGCGACCCTGCCCAGGGTCCTGGTCCTCCCATCCGAGCGCCCACTCACCGCGTGTCCGGGGCCGTCGCCTGTGGAGCCACGCCCGTGGAGCCGCGCCCGCTCGGTCGGACCCAGCCCGGCCACAGGCCGGCAGCGTGCACACTCCTCACCGCCTGGACGCGGGTAGCACTGCCCTGCTTTGCTGGTGGTGACACCCTCTTTTCCTCCCTGTCCTCTCTCTCTCTCCCCTCTCCCCCATTCCTTTCCATTTTCCTTTCTTCTTTTCTGTCTCTTCTAGCCCTCTTTCGCTCAGGCAATTCCTTTTGCTTCTTGTTTTCTTTACCAATAAACAGTTCTCAGATACAACGTTTGCCTCGTTTGGCTTAATTTAGTTCCTGACCATCCAGTTTTAAAAGAACTCTCGCCTCAGTTCCCCGCAGTGGAACGCGACATCTTGTCACAATGATACCTCAATGATTAGGAGAGAATTAACTGAAATATGCACAAATTTGCCCAGAATTAATATTTTCAGCAACGTAGTGCATCACTGCTACAATGTCCATATAACCGGCATTTAAGACAGAGCATTATGACTGGCAACAAAATACCGTGTTGACAACTGAAAGAATATGTGAAACAGCACATAGCTTTAAGATGATTCATTCTAATGCCATTGAAGACATTAGTAATTTGGCTTCAAACTTAAATGAGGACATTTTAAGACCTTAAAAATGAAATCTAGGAAACAACTCTGGAGCTAGCAATGTTGGTTATAAAAGAAATCTATTTGAATGACAAAAGGAACACTCTTTAGAAAAATTGCAAAAGGGAGGCGTTTGTATAACAGCAGATAAAAACTGGCACTCACTGAATATAAATCATAATCAGTACCATTTGAAACACAAATTCTGTGGGGGGAAAAAAAAACACCCAAAACCACACTGTTAAAAAAGCCCCTCAGACACATTTAATTATCCATTCACAAAAAACCATGTAACAGTTGTTCTGTGATAAAATCCCATGTTATTTAAGTTACAGCAGAATAAGGTAAGTGTTCTAGGGTGAGGAGGAATTAAGTAGGGAATATCACTAATTTAAAAGTTTTAACTAAATGACTGGAGACAACAACTCTTTCAGTTAAGATTTCCTAGTGTATCCAAATTTGTAGAAAATACAACATGGTAGAGTGTTCTCTGGGTGATCCACTGTAGGAAAGCAATGATGCAGGAAGTGGTATGCCCAGGAGGAGTAGGGTTATAAATTTTTAAAAAGGCAATACGCTGAGCTGTGTCATATAGGAAAATGGGCAACTGTCCAAATTAGGAATACGTAAATGTAAATTACCTTTGATTTCACCACTGGAAAAGCTGTCTTAGAGTATTTAGTTTTTGAATATTGTTATCACAGTGTATTGCAGGAAATTTGAATGTCATAAAGATGTATTTTTTAATTAATATGAAGGCAAAAAATGTTGTAAAATTTGAAAAATCATTTCAGGACTTAGCTATCAAACTCTATGTGCTGTGGCTCTACCAGCTGTATATTCAAACAACAGATGTTAGCATTCTTTTGGACAGGGCAGGGAGGGGCTAAGTGATAGATAATCGCTTATTAACCACAAGTCTGGTTTGCAAAAGGAATCTCCTACAC
This sequence comes from Struthidea cinerea, assembly GCA_013397865.1. Classification (NCBI taxonomy): domain Eukaryota; kingdom Metazoa; phylum Chordata; class Aves; order Passeriformes; family Corcoracidae; genus Struthidea; species Struthidea cinerea. Next base: position 952,303 of record VZTI01005203.1, on the reverse strand, counting down.
AGAGAATAAATAAATTTTGACCTCTCAAGAATATTGGTCAGAAGTGACAGCAAATTTGAAGTTAAAGAAAACTTTAGTGAATGCATTATACTACATATCCTTTTCCAGTGTTTACAGAAGAGACAGCAAATACAGAGAAAGCATAGAAACATAGACTTCCTAGAGGTGCGTAGCCAGCCAATGTATTTGGATATGTGCCAAGAATCTGGAATGAAAAAGGGATAAAGAGCATGAAATTTTACAGATTTAGAACTGTTGAGTGAGCAATGAAATTAGAAAGCTTCACATTTTCTGTTCTAGATGACCATTGTTCTGAAAATGGCTGATGCCTATGTTTTTTTCTCATTCAGCACTCTCAGTGGGTTTTGGAAGATACTTCTGCCCAGTGAAAATGTTGACTCATCCTCACGTATAATATCACCTACAGAGTGTCTTTTACCAGTGAATACAATTTTGAAATTGCCTCTTTAATGGAAATAAACCTCAGAATTCTGGAGCACCATAGTGCTGGCATCTGTTAGCAGAAGTGTTGACTTTATGGGTTGGAAGAACATAGGGTAGACATCCATAGCTCCTGAGATAACTGGCACAAGTGTACTAGCACAGGTGTACTAGGGCCTCCTACAAAGTCTCTCAGGTAGAAATAGCCATGGGAGACCCTGGAACTCCTCTCCTCTGAAATGAGATGTCGCCTTCATTCTCACAGTTCACAAGTGGAATCATTAACACAGAAGAAAAAATACAAAATATGAACTTCACACACAGATGTCTGCATATAGCACCCTTTCCACAACACCATTATTCATATTCACAAAGCTCTAGCATTTCAGATTATTTAAAGAACAGTCCTAAGAAGCCTACACAGAGAGAGGCCTAGTCTGACAGTGCACCTTGTTTCCTTTGCACTATATTTTGGCCAGTATCATGTACTGAATCTTTTCCTTCTTTTCAAAACTGGACAGTTCTGTCATCTTCCTTGACTACCAGTCACTAAAGCTTGGCATTCAGCTTTTTATTCCTTATTTGTCTTCCAGGCCAGCCCTTATTCACACTGCTGATAATACACTGGAAAAGAAAGATACTGATGCTAACTCAGAAAGCCTCTAAACTGCAAACTGCTGGATAGAGAAGGTGCATTCTTTGGAAATATAGTAAATTGATTATATTCTTCTATTTTTAAATATGCATCCCCTTTTACCACTGCTGGCGACAGGACTTTGTGCTACATAAACACGCGATCTGACCCATTATGGCCTTTCTTTTGTTCCTGGAGTTCATTCTAATCAAACTGTTAAACCTAACTTCTGTTTCAGAGATGAAATAAAATCACTTTGATCTCACCAATTAGAGGACATCAAATTATAAGCAGATTGCATCTCATCTATGTGAGAAAAGCTTTTTCGAAATGTTCCACATCCATCAATGAAAACACACAGGAAAAAAGCTTTTTTTAAAAAAAGCCAAGTACACGGGCAAGAATTAGCAAGCCTATATGATGTATTTTTAACTGGTTTATCAAAACCAGAGAAATCTCAGAGTGGAGGGAATCATGCCATAATGTCCTTGTATCAGCCTTGCAGATATACCCTTGTGAATACTCTTCTCCTCAGAGCATGGGAAGAGTCTTTCTTCTAGCTTCTCGTATTGTAGAAACCTGACACGTTCACATGAGGTCCTGAGCCATTTCTTAAAAGGAATCCTCTCTAAAGCAACTGTAAATTAATTCTTCTGGACACCTCTAAAAGCTAAAAACTAGCTTCAAGTGATTATTAACAGGACCTAAAAAGTTTCACAAAACTTGTGGGCAAACATAAAGGGCAGAAACAATGCCGCAAAAGCAAGAGTGTTGCTTGATACAGACACAACTTCTGAGGGCCCAGCTAAACCTGGCCTTGATTACAGTAACTCATTTCCACAGCCACAGGTGACAGGCAGCCCGAAGTGACCCACGGTCACAATGACATTCTCACATTCAAGAGGACAGAAGACATAAGGGCTTCGTGTTTGCAAACAGTGCTGAACACCATGATTAAAATTAAACAAGGGCAAGCATCAAGAGAAATGAAACCAGGGGCATAACAATACACAGCTATATGAGCCCTCGAGCACAGAAAGGCAAAATGGCAACCTGTCGTAAGAGTTCCCTTTATACAGCTCGACAGGACAGACACAGATCCAAACTGGGGTCTGCTCAGCCAAGACCATGCCATGGGACAGAAGCACAAACACTTCACAACTGAAAGGGCTGATCTAGCCCCAAAAAAAGCTCCTACAAAATCCACACCTACTTCTCCTTTTGTGGTTATCTAAATAAATTTTTATGTTATACTCATGACCGTGATTTCTGGACATTTGTGCTGATCCAGCCATATTTTACTTCTCTCTCACTTACTTTCTGTCCTAAATTTCTCTTCCTGTGTCTGATAACTCTATTTAGTTTTTCCCAAGCAGTATGTTTCTCACCCACAATGAAAAGGGGAGAAGGGAGCAAGAGCTAAGAGTTGGTACAAGAGTTATACCTTCTCCCTGGAAAATAGAAAGTTACTACATCACATAAATGAAAACAAACAAGAGAGAATGGATTGAGAAAAATGTCAGACCACAGATACCCTTCCCACAGATAACTCTTCAGGGCAGCACACATCAAACTTCCCATTATCCCACAGGTTCCTACAAGATGGACCCACATGAATTCCTTCCCATTAATCAAGGAGTCCTACATACTACCATTACATCAGGAATGCACATGTTATTTGCATGAGTAAGAGTGGTGGAAATTAAGTTAAACATATATCCATTTTTTCATCTGTCAGTGCAGAATATCTAGTTGTATAATTACCTAGAATTCAGAAAGAAGCTTGGGCAAATTATTTTCACCCAAGAGTCACAAAAAAAGAAGACAGTTGCTATGTATCAGGAGGTATTGAAGCATTAAGATGTTGGTAATACTGGGAAGAAACCTGATTACTGTCACTATTGGGTTACTAAAGGTTATGAAAAGAAAGAGCCAGTTCTGTTTTTACCTCTAGCCTTTAAATGGATCGAGATTAATTAAATCACTAAGAATAGTTAAATAGGAATCAAGTTAGCTTTTGGTGCTATAATTCCATTTTCTCTCTGTAGGTGTTCTTCTGACCTTGTCTGCCTTAGTAGCAACCTTTCATTTCATTCTTCAAGCCCTTTGCCAGATTCTTCTTTTTCCAAATTATCATAATCCTCTGTGAACTGTGGTAAAATCTCAGATATTCATTGAGCAATAAGATGGTTTTACTACCAAAAAGTTTCTAGCAGTATACGTGTAGGAAAAGAAGAGACCACTTCAGAATGAGAACACCCATCCTGAAAAGTGTGCTATCACTCTCCTGCAAGATGCTAAAAGGTGGCTGGACATTTTCTGTCTGTGCATATTAGAGAATCATGGGGGAAAGAGAAAAGGCTGTTTTGTTGTGCTTTTTTTTTTAATTAACATCCCTCCTAAGTCAGGGATCCATGGAAAATCAGAGCAGTATTTCTGAGATATAAGGTGGTTAGGAAACACTCATATATATTTTTATGCTGATAATGCATGATCCTGAGGAATAGCTAGATTGAGACAAAAGTATAGGTTCCTATGAAATCAGTAGAGGACCAGGATTTCAATACAGGATTTCAGCATTCTCTGAATGCTCACAGTATTCTGCTCAGAATCAGAATGAGAAGTGGAGAAGATTTACACCTACTTCAGAATATGGCAGAAAGAAAGAACCAAGGTTCAGAATCATTAGAAATTGAGGCTGCTTCATCAAAATAAAAGAACCTTCAGCTGAAGAAAGCAGCAACCAATCAACTGGTGCTTAAAACTAAGAAAAATTATGAGTAAGCTTTAAAACAAAAAAAAAAAAAAAAGAAAATACCAGTGTGGGAAAAGATACCACACCATATGAGGTGACATCTCTGTTACAGATGAGGAAGAGGAAATTCAGCACAATCGGCATCAGAGGACGGGAGTTGTCAAATGGGCAAAAAGAAAACAAGCTGACACTTTAAACAGAACAAAAAAGTTGTTACACATGCTTCCATGTGAATACTGGAAGGCATAAGAAATAGGACAACAGCACTGCCATATTTAGCCCTAAATTAAGGCATGGACATCCTGGGCATATTGGAAATTAGTGAATAACCCCTGATGCTAGCATACAAAATACACAGGAAAAAGTAAAGCAACCAACTTTATCAGAAGGAGTTAGGGTACTTTTGTAGGTTAAAGAGAGCCTAATGAAAACAAATAGATGAGCTAAGTACCTCAAAATGTGGCATAGATTCTATAGGGCTTGAAATTTCAGGCCTACACAAAAAGGATGAGTGGGAGTCTACTCTTGGAATGGTGACATAGTTTCTGCTGTGTTCAGGGACGTGAGGCAACACATGCAGAAACTGTAACAATCTGTCAGCTTTTGGCAATCTCTATGTAGGTACAGAAAATGTGTTAGGCTACAATACAATGACCAAATAAATGACACCACTAATTATTGTTTCATGGAACAAAGATAGACCTTAATAGAAGACGCAGTGCCTGACTTGGTTCAAAAATCTCGCACAGTGAAACAGCCCATGTGGAACAGTAACCATCTCATGCCTACAGACAACGTCCCTGAAGAAGTGTGAAACTCTAAATACCCACCACAATGCCCTCAGATCCAAGAGGACGTAAAAATAAGAGTCACATTAAAAAACCCACAGGGAGAGCTGAGATAACTAAATCCTTAGAAGTGGCTTCTTGAGGACACCATCACAGGAACAGAGCCACTTAAGGAAAGGCTTGAGAAAGGGCAGAGGGAAGCCAGGAAGGAAAGGGAGTAGATTATATGCACGAAGACAAACTTGCAGAGAGTGAAGTCGTGTATAAAAGAAGAAAACAGGAAGTCTGATGAGCTGTGAGAGATTAGGTGCAAGCACACCATGAGGCAGGCCAAAAAAGTGATGGAGAAACAACTAAAGCAAAACTAGCACTAACATCGTTCTTGAGACACAACCGGAGCAGAAGCCTGCCAGGGGCTATCTGAAGATCAGGGCACAGAAAACAGCAAGAAGAGCAAGAAGAGCAGTCCTTTGCAGAAGTACATGGAATAATTAGACAGCTTTTAAGGAAGCACGAACTTGCTTTGTTAGCAGCTCAGGAAAAGATCTGTCTGAAATGCAGCTGAGTGTAGAAGAGGCTATGGAAAGATTTGACGAAGTGAATACAAAAAAATTTGCCAGAATCAGATTATCTCCACCCATGACACCTAAAAAACTCCAGAATGAAGTAAATAAGTGAGTTATAATAATGAGTGGTACACTCTCAAAACTAAATTCATATATTATGATTGGCAAATGGCCAGCAAAGAATTCTGCCATAAATCTATGTTTTTTCTATACCTGGAATACCAGTTGCAGGTTTTGTCCCTCCCTCCTAAGCAGTGTATGGAAGGACACAAAAGGTTTAGGATAACCAAGGATGACAAAAGTTCTGGAGAACGTGCAGAATGTCTCCTTTGTATGAGGGATTACGAACAAAGTAAACTGGGACTGCACTCTTAAAAAGAGGCACATTGGAGGGAGTATGACAGAGATCAGCCACACCATGAATAAAATTGAGAAAATGGGTAGATTTTGACTCTTTACCAGCACAAGAACCACAGGGCATGAAATGAAGCCACCAAGAGCCAGGTTCAAAACAGAGATAATTTTTCATGTAACAGAGAGCTCATTGCTAAATTATTTTCCAGATGCTCTAAATTCACTTGGATTCTAAGGGACACAGAGAAAACTTAGAAGATCAATCCACTAAAGTTCCCTAAATACTCAAAAGCCCCACCTGGCTCCTTAAATCCCTAAACTAACTGAAGGCAGGGCGAGTATTAGAGGGAGCATATGCATTTGCTTTTCCTTCTCTCGTGTTTCTTACCTTTCTCCCTGGTAGCAACATGGTTGAGCTAAAAGGAAGGGAAAGTGCACTCTGAGCTTTTTCAGTAGCAGAGGTTCCAGCACATGTGTAGAAGGAAGAAGTCACAACACATCTTTCACCTATTCAGTGTGTCCAATCCCACAGGCTCCCAATTACTGCTGTGTGCCCTCATTAGGCTGTGCTGTTCATAATGTGCAACTAGCCAAGGTCTGTCCAGAGGCTGCACAGTCTCAGTACAAAAACAAGGAAGGGGAAAAAGCGCAAAAGTGCCGCCTTCTTTTCAACAGCACTTGGTTAGAGTGCACCAGAACTGACCCTAGATTCAGCACATTGTCTTGGACTGTTAACAGGCAAATATTACATGTGCAGAGAATCATTCTAAATTCTTATCTGTTTATGCAAATCCCGTCAAGCAGAAATGTTTACCTAACCAAAAGTCCTTTTAATAAACCTAATTATTTTCTTCAAGTGTCCTGAACAGCAGCGATGTACATGAAATAGTTCTATCCTGCTGCATAGTGCAATTCTTACCACTTCATACAGTTATGCATCTGGCTCTAACAAAATATTATTATTTGATTTAAGAAACATTATAGAACTGCTTTATAGGAAGTCTAGTGACACTGCCAGTAATTAAGGTTGTGCAACAGCTCTTTTCATATTTTCAGCTTCTTACAGCAGTTTGGGCTAAAATTTATTGCAGTGATTTGCTGTGCTGTACACAGGATAATTTTTTCCATGGATAATCTGTGATGTTCCCAAGGACAACACTGAGAAAAGTACATCCATTGTCCTTTTACTGACCATTTCAAATACTTCAGTATTCTCAAGCAGAGTTTAAAACACTGGAGTTAAAACTGCATGTCAGAAGGATCTTCAGCTTCTCTGTGAAATTTTACTTCATTTGGATCAAATTAGATAGTTGTTACCAGCTAAAATCTCACAGTCTAAGAGGAAATTATTCTTGAATCTCATTGCACATGTTTTAAGAACCTCTACGTTCATATCAACTTTCAGCTTGGTTACTGCCTTTTAACTTAAATAGCACTATCCATTTCCTGAAGATTACAGTCCTTGATTCAGAGTATTCTGTCATATCTCTCATACCTCTTCCAGATTTCTTCCTTTCAAATTACAGTTTCTACATTTTTTGCTCATCTTCTAGTTCAAGCCAATTTTCTAGCACATGTGTGACCTGAACAAAAATTATATAAAATATAATGAATAACCTTATACAATTGAATAGATATTTCTCTGCATCCCAGGATATGAGAGTCACTGAGGTGGAGAGACCTTGAGAGATTCCTTAGTCCAACCTCCCTGCTCAAGCAGGGGCAGCCAGAGCATGTTGCTTAGGTCTGTGCAGAGCCCGTCCATATAATATCTCCACAGGTGGAGACCCCACAATCTCTCTGGGCAGCCCGTTCCAATGCTTGACACCCCCCCCCTTACTGTAAGAAAAGTTTTTTCCTATATTTATGTAGAATTTCTTGTGTTTCAGTTTGTGCCCATCACCTCCTGTCCTTGGGCACCACTGAGAATAATCTGGCTTCTTTATGTCTGTATAACATGTGTATACAGCTGCCTCTCGTCAGGTGCTCATACACATTGATGAGAACACCTCAGTCTTCACTCTAGGCTGAACAGGCACAGTTCCTTCTGCCCTTTAGATGCCCCAGTCCCTGAATGACCTCTGTGGCCCTTTGCTGGCCCAACTGCAGTACATCCATATCTTTTTTGTACTCTGAAATACCCACTGAAATACCTGAGCATATTGACTCGATTACAGCTGCATTAATGGCATCCATTCACAACCATCCAATTAACAACTACTACACTGATATATGCCTACAAACACCTAAACATATCTAAGTATACCTGACTTGAAGTATTCTTTAGTTGACTTCAGGCAGGGAGATCCCATTTTATAGGGACAATTAACCATATTACTCACCTTTCATTTTATAACATTACAATTCAATTTTACAGTTTAGTAAATTGCACAGTTCCGTTACTGCAGACCTTATGCCTTAGGGATTTTAATCTTCACCAATTTAGTTAATACTTTTTCCTGCAATTTTTTCCCAAATGTTTCAACTAATGTTGATCAAACCAGTGGGATTTTCCTAGTCTGGAAAATCTATTAGCAAAGAAATAATCAGATTACTGTGCACAATCAAATTTGGTTTTATTTTAACTCATTTTTTCTTTATCACATAGTTTTTAATCCCTCCTTCCTTCAAAATGCGGTCTAAAGCTTAGCATATAACTGAAGACAGATTGTAGTTAACCACTCATCTTTTTTTTTTGTACAAATAACAGATACTGTCTTTGCCAGTATATAATCACAATATTTACAGGTTACAGATGATAAAAATATCAGCCTTGAAATCTCAAGAGTAATATCTCTCAAATTATTTCATCATCCTACTTTAAATACATTCAATTGTAAGTTTTAACTTCCTGTGTAAATCAGAGGTGAATTTAAGATTGACACTTTAGCCTCAGGATTAGATATGAATTATTATCAGGTTAGATATTTAAAGTGCTTTATAATGCTAAGTGCTGAGAAAAATAAGGTCTCGAAAGACTAAATTCTACTAATCTAATTTTTATCCCGTCCATAAAATCTCTAAAATAGAAATTCTACTGCTCTCTTTTCCTCAGTGATTTTGAAATGGTGTCTTACATTAAACCACAAAAAGATTGAAAGGAAATTAATAAAGTTATTAATCTCCATAGCGTTTTAACAGCAATATTTTAAATAATGACTTTACCATACATTACACAATGACGATGAAACATGGACTAAATATTCGTGAGTTATACCTCTTGTATTTTGTGCCAGAAAAAGAGGTTTTAGAAGAAATATCATGCAATTATGTCATTAGAATTTTACCCTATACTCAGCATAAACAATAAAGCTGAACTAAGAATGGAATACCAGTTCTTACAATTTTGCAGTATTCTTATTTCTGCTTTGCTGTTCAGTATTTATCTGATGAACACATTACTGAAAAAGTAATTAAAAGCATCTTTCTCATTAGCAGTAAGGAATCGAGTATCTATATCTACTTTGTTTTACTAACATACAGTCTCACTGCTGAAATAATACTTCATGTCGATGGAGAAAACACATTGTTTCTCAGGCAACATGCTGAACATGTGCCAATAGACATTGTCTGACACACTAAGGAGTGTTGTCATATATGCCATCAAGTATCAAATTGGATGACAAAAAAAACTACCAACTTTCCTTAGTCTTATACAAAACAGCATTCAAAAATGAATGTAAAGAGGGAAAAGGAAGGCAAGCAAAAGTTATAGAAAAACCACAACAAACACAGCATTCTTTTTAAAATGTTTTCAGAACTTTCTCTTAATTTGCAGTTGAAAAAGCCTATGGTCACCAAGAATTTATTTGAAACTGCTCTGTCTAGTTTCCCACTTCTCTTCCTGAATCAAACCAAGAAGAAAAAAAATAAGCCTTCAAACCACTGACCTACCCAGATGATGACGTTCAGTTCTCCAGGAAAGGACTGCATTTATAATGTACTGTGTTCAGATACATATGGTAACAAATAACAGTAGATAATAGATTTTAGATAAGCTGATGGTGACTTGAAGTTGACCCTTCAAAAAAAATCATTTTGGATGTATGTCAGACTAAAGACAGCTACATTAATACCGATTGCCTTCAGGGAAAAAGGACATGTGCAAACATTGCAGGCCAGAATCTGGCCACTAGAAACCCCTTTTACACCAATATGACCAACAAAGTCAGACATATGTAATTTCTATACAGATCAACAGAGAAAATCTCCCTAATCCTAGGTAATGGGTGCAAGTCAAAACACTTCCATAACCATTTTTCCCATCACTACTGAAGTCATCTGTCTAGGACTCTATCTATGGAAGTATTACGCCTTTATGGTGCGCCAAAACTCGAGGAAATGAGCACTAATGCAGTCCCTCAAGCTGGTCCAGGAGGTGTTGGCTACCATGTACCACACCTGAAATGTTTCTATGCTGATGCAGGGAGCATGAGGAACAAACAAGAGGAGCTGAGCCTTTGGCCCAATCTCAAAGATTTGACATCAGTGGTATACATAAAACCTGGTGGGATGAGCCCCTGGAAAACATTTTTGGCAGGTGCTGTGGTCCATCAGTGCTGGTCACTTTTTAAACATCACCTCCTTAAGGGCACAGGAGCAGACAATTCCCAAATGTAAGAAGTAAAGCAGGTGAGGGCAGAAGGCCAGCTTGCTTGAACAGGAATTTTCTCTTGGAAATAAGGACAAAAAAGAAGGTGTATGCCTGGTGGAAACAAGGTCAGGTGACATGGGAAGAATATAGAGATAGTGCTTGACACCGTACGGAGGAAATTCATGCAGCCAAAGCTCAACTGGCCAGAACTGTGGGGGACAATAAAAAGAGTGTTTTCAAACATATTAATGGCAACAGGCAGTGTGAAAATACTGGCACGTTACAGGATGAGCATGGTCACCTCACAAAGAGGGCCATGGACAAGGCAGAGATGCTTAACACACTCTTTATCTCTGTCTTCAACAGCAGTGACAGATAAAGGCGGGTCTCAGTGCCCTGAGCTGGAGGACCATTACTGTGAGATTGATCAACTCCCAGTCAACCCTGCAAGCTGCTCCAGCTGGTGAAGGGCCTTGAGGAGAAGCCAGCTGAGGTCTCTTGGTCAGTTCGGCTTGGAGGAGACCAAGGGGAAACCTCATTTCAGTTACAACTTCTTTGTGAGGGCAAGAGAAGGGGCAGGCACTGATCTCTTCTCAGTGGTGCTCAGTGACAGGACCCCAGGGAATGGCCTGAAGCTGTGTCAGGGAGGTTTAGGCTGGATGTTAGGAAAAGGTTCTTCACCCAGAGGGTGGTGGGGCACTGGAACAGGTTTCCCAGGGAAATGGTCACAGCACCAGCCTGACAGAGTTCAAGAAGCATTTGGACAATGCTGTCGCGCACATGGTCTTCAATGGGAGCAAAAAAGCACGAATTTTGATAATATATTTCCTTTCTACAATGCTTATTTCCTGATTTAGAGGGTTCTTGGCCTTCCATTTTTCAGTAGTTCCTTCCTAAACCTAAGCCACTACTTCAGTGGGACCAGAAGTACTGTTGGCAGGTTGCACGGTTTTCTGATCCAAGATTAAAATGCACACATACACACAGCTCTCACAGTTACTAAGATTTTTTTAGATCTGTTCCCTGATCTAGATTACAGTACAGTTCAACAGACAGTGAGTCTGCTCTACAGAGGTGGTGACAGTAACTCTGTGAGAATCACCAGCAGGACAGCCAGAATGTCTCAAGTCAACATTGCTCATAAAGTGAAATCACTGCCTTACTTATTTTCATGCCATGTCAACATTCATAAACCGTGCCCATAGCCTTTTTGGCTGTAGTTTACTCATTTTTAAACAGTTAAATTCATTTTAGTATATCAATGGATATTCTTATTAGCAACTAATTTTTATTTTAATTATTTTTTTAAATACAAAGTCAGCTCCAAACTCCTTCACACCTGAAATGATTTTCAAATGCACACAAAAGATATACACGTCTGACAAGGTCCCCTGGGGAAGAAATAAAAATTGCAAAAGCCTCTGTGTAAATACATACAGACATGTACAACTGTATACACACAAAGCTAGCAGACATTATTATACACGACTGCAGAACATGTTCGTAAGCTGCCTTGAAGACAGAAATGATATATAGATTCACTGTTAGCAGTGGGAAATAAAGAAATTATTATTTTAATGACCACCTTTTCAAATCAGTTGTATTGCATTTCAGCAGTCAGTAAAATAATGTGGCATATTAGAAAAGGAAATCAGAAAGCATGATGAAAAGGAGCTTAAAACCTAGAAGACCAGGATTTAATTTTTGTAACCTCAAATAAACACTTCTGGGAAAATGGGGTTTTAAAAAAAAACAACAACTTGGTCCAGGTCTTACCAACTACAAATCATCCGCTAATTAATTACTAATTTGTCAAAGATTCTAACACACAAACAAAAACAGACACGATATGCTCTGTGTGAACTTACTGATGTCTCCTTTCCACTCAGGCTATGTGAACATTTGTGTACACTATGTTATTACTTTATGAAAAATTTGTTAGGCTCACACACTTCCTGGCTGCTTACACATCTGAATGGTTAGAGCAGGAGGAAAGGAGTAACAGGTGTTTTATTAAACTGCTTCTCAGAATACATAGTTCAAATAATTTCACCTTGCCTAATATTTAAATGTAATAATATTTCTTTTCAAATAGTAAAGATTTGATTAAGAAAATTATTCTTTTAAAATCTTCCAACTGTGAAAAAACATCCAAACACACATAAGGGTATACATATATATTATTTACACATATTTTTAAATGTGGGTTTTATCTGGGAAATAAACTATTTCTCCCCCATTTCATTCCATGCTGAAAGTTCTTTCTCCTAAGAAAAGAAATCATATTATCATTATAGGGTCCACCATCTTCCAGGGCAAATCTTCCAGGCCTGAGCCTCATTTTTCCATTGTCTCACTCAGATAAAATGCATATACATACAAATTATACTAGAAATCAGTGCAGGCACACGTACACACGCCACTGAAATAATTCTTTAAAAAATGGAACACTCAGAATTCAGAACTGTAAGAAATTTAAAAATTACAACAGGCTTCATATTGACTACTAAACCTACATAGATTATAATGCATATACCTATAGCACCCCCTGGCCTCCAGAATTAAGGGAGTTGATGCAAAAATTGAGACTCTAATTCTTACAGATAATTCCTCAGCAACATAATGAGAAAACAATGAATTATCACAGGAAAAGTGATTTCTCTGAAGATTGCAGTCCATAATATGCAATTATACAAAATATAAATGGGAATACTTTCGTTATCCAATCCAGAGCCTACTACACACAGCTGACTATTCCACTTCCTAATTCCACGCAAGGTTGCAATATGAGCATTGGAAAAAACAAAATTAGAAATCTAGAAATACTAGATCTAGTAGATCCTCCTGATACACACTACTAAATGTTCAGGATAGTAAAAGGAACAATGAAACTAAAAACCTAAAAGCTTTGGCAACTAAATTCTGTTCCTGATTCAACCACAGTGACACTACAGAAAGCATTGTGCTTTTTTCCTTTAGTAAAAGATGTTGCTAAGGGTACCCAGACAAACAAACAGGCAAGAGAATAGAAGGGGGGGAAAAAAAACAAGCAAAAATGTCTGGAAATAAAAAAATGCACAAGGTGTCTAGAGGGTGCTTTCATCTGAGAAGATTGATACAGAAGCTGTTTTGCAAAGATCTAGAAATCTTTTAAAAAGTAGACAGACTTTTAAAGCCAAGAGTAAACTGAAGACATAATGTTAAAAGTTTCAAGGATGTGTCTATTAATAGAATAGATATGCCCAGTAATACTCTTACAACAAGGCTTCATATTACTATAGCAATACCAGCGTGCAAATTTCAAGAAATATGTCAATATTCATTAATTAATGTCATATCACAGCCATCTGACACTACCCCGTCTGAGTAAGAAATCACAATGAGAAAGGCTCCTGAGAATCCCACAATTATCAACAGAGTCAGAATTAGAATGACTGGACAATGGATCAATAGTAGTAGAGAACAAGAGCTATTCACAACCTGTGCGTGTGAAAAGGACCCAGGAAAATTCATTTCCTACACCTGTATGTCAGTCAGTCAATTTATCTTCTTCCTAAACACTGCTCACTTTCATAAACTATAACCTAGCACAATGACAAGTGTGTCTGAGAGGATTTTCTAATAGGAAATCTCTTCCTTGAAATTTGCCTAGAGAATTACATCTTTTCTAATTGCTAATAATCCCCTTCTTAGACACTTGATTCTTTTTTTGCAAGCTTTCAACCTTAATATGTTTTCGCCTGCTATCTCAAAGATATTTCTATTATATAGCTATTATTCATACACAGAAATTAATAAGCCCATCACCATTTATAAGGCTGATTGTCTTTGGTTGAGACTAAGCCAGATGTTGTCCTGGAGCTCTCCGACAACTTAAGGGTTGGTTTAATTCTTGTTATTTCCAATTTTTCAGTTGTGGCAGGCTCACTTAGAAGTAAGAAATATATAAAGAAAGCATGTGTTTCTTTTGACAGATTTTATAAATACTTCAGATCTTTATATCCAACAACATTCAGCCTCCAGCTATCTTTACAAGAAACAAGCTATTATGGAATTTTTTAAAAGCCATTCAGGTAAAAGATGACACCCTCTTCTCTACCCATATGAGAATAATCTGAAAAAGCTTGTGTGTGCAGGAGTGTCTGGTATTGTTTTCCTACATTCATATGCAGGAAAAATTCATATGCAGGAAAAATTCTATTGAAAGGTGCCAGGGAAGCCCTTTAATAACCTAAAAAAAACAAACCAAAACCAGAAATCTACACTAAATGCCAATTTGAGAAACAACATAATTTGAGTGTAGCAATACTTTTCAGAGAAAAAGCAAAATACAGTTTCAGATCTGAAAGGAAAGACATTGAGGGGAGAGTAGGGGAGTAAGAGCCTGTCCTGGTCCCAGGAAAGGGTTAATTTTTGCAGTAGCCAGGAGGCGACATGGCTAAGACCTGGAGTTATTCTTTACCACCACACATCATTTTCCAGGGATGGGGGAAGGTCTCCCTTCTGGGATCAACACAGCACGCAGAGGGAGCAGTGAGGTACTGTCTGTTGTCAAGGGGTTCCATGTGACTCGTTCATTTCTTGTACCCTCTGTCATTGGTATTGTTGGTGTTACTGCTTGTTTTCTTATCTCATTGCTGTTTCCAGTAAGTTGTTCTTGTCTCAGACCGTGATCTTGACCTTTTGTATCCCCAGTTCTCATCTCCAGCCTGCCACAAGGAAGGGGGAGGGGGAAATGAGCAAGCAGCGCACGGTTTACAGAGTCTCAGTGGGAGCACTAAATTGGGGAGTACCGTCCCCAAACCATGACAGAGACAAGCAGCGTCTCTCCAAAATTAACTTACTGATATATGACATTAGTTTGTGCTAATGGCATCGTCATTACAGACAAGAATATTTAAATATGCATGTGCATGTGTGTGTATGCACGCACACCTATATATGCATGTGTATAGATATAGATAGGTGTGTGCATAAATATATATATACACACACACACTCATATTACTATATTCATTAAAGAATGAAGCCTAAGTTTTTCACGGTATTTGTTCAGACCCAAAGGAAGCAACTGTTCTCCAAAGGAAAAAAACAAGATACTTCAAAGGTAATTACAAAAATGCAGCTTTGTGATTCACCTCTTCCTCACAGATTTTGTGGCAGCTTGAAGTGAGAATAAGCTGCAGAAGTTGAAAGCTGTCAAATTTATCTGAATTGTGCTTTTGACTTTTGTACTCTCTGAAAACACTTTTGCAACCAAAACCATTTTCAAGCCATGAAATTAATCAAAGTTTCCTAAACCATTCAACACTGAGAAAATAGTCAGAGACTTCTTCAACATCTGAAGATGTCACTGTTCTGTTCTGGCTATGCTTCTCCTCCCTTCTCAAGACAACATGGGCAAACCTTCCTGCCACTCACAAGAGTTGTGGATGTGATAGAGCTGGTAGCTGCAGGATCTAGGAAGAACTCCCAACAGTCTCTGCCTTCAGCAGACCCTGTCAGCAAGAGGGACAAGGGCTATCCCTAAAGGAATCAGAGAGCAGCACACATGCAGGGAACTACCACACAGGACAGAAAGTGCAGTCTTGGTCAGAAATGTCACCGCCTGAGAAGGTACAGGGAACATGGAGGGACAGTGAAGAAGGTAAGGCCTGAACAAAAGAAGATAGAGAGCAAAAAATAAAACAGGTAACAATGAGAAGGAAACAAGCAAGAGGAAAAAAGGTGATGACTGTCAGCCAGTAGAAAGTCCACCAGCAAAGGGACTAAAGAGTTTCCTTCTGAACCAGGCATCGAGTGGTAACTGCAACTTTATGTTGAAGGGAAATAGTGTGGAAACACACAACCAACAATGCTTCAGCCTGTGGATTACATCTTGCAGC
The DNA here is from genome assembly GCA_013397865.1 of Struthidea cinerea. Lineage (NCBI taxonomy): Eukaryota > Metazoa > Chordata > Aves > Passeriformes > Corcoracidae > Struthidea > Struthidea cinerea. The sequence continues at coordinate 936,286 of VZTI01005203.1, read as the reverse complement.
AACACAGCTGAGTGTGCCTTCCAGCCTGAGCCAAACCACAGCGCATACCACCAGAGCATCTTTACAGCAGCACTGGGAGCAGTTCAGCTCAGCCAGTGGTAAATTCTTCCTTCATTTCCCCCTGCTTCCAGGACAAAGAAAGCTCCAAAGACAAGTAAGATTACTTCAAGTATTCTTCATAACCATTTGCTATGTTAGCATCCTGCAGAAAGGACAGGCTTGCCAGCAGACCAAGAAATCCTTCACCAAGATGGAGGGTGTCTTCTTTAGGCTTCCCATTGCCTTATAAACTGACCCCCAGATCAAACACAAAACATAACACAGACAGGGGAGGTTTCTTTACCTCATTGGCTAACACATCTGGGTCAACTAAGACAAGAAAGTTGTTCGTTCAGAGACATACCATCAACAGAATGGAAAATCAACTTGCCTATTCTGGTTGCCAAGCAATAATGAAGAAAATTGCTGAAACCATCAATCATGTTCACCCAGAACAGGCTATTATGCTTCAAAGTTAGAAGGCAACTTAGAGGTGAGTTATTTTGCTATTTCAATTTAACAGTCATTTTAGTATGAACAGACCAGCTCTGTTATGAGGATGGGAGAAAGGAAGGAATAGAAAAGAATGAAGGAATAGAAGCAAAGTAAGTTTCCATCAAGTAGGAAGTAATGTCAGTGTTTTCATTTACCAGACAGGGTAAGGTTTGTGGTTTAAACTTCTTAAGTGTCAATGGTTTTGCAACCATCTATGAACTCAGACAATGCAGAACAGTGGAAGTATTTTGTATTAGCTCTTCATTTCATTCGTAGTATTTCCTCATGTCCTCACTGACTGCTTTTTCTAAGATAGCAGCATCAGCAGTTCGTGAAGGTAAAGGGAACAGGCTGCAAAAATGTTACCGGTCACTGTATCCACATTTTCCTTAATTCCAATACTATAATTCCGAAGTTACACGAGAAACAAAAACAAAGGGGAAAAAAGGGTGTTAATAACTGCATTCCTGATGATTCCAGTTGTACATATATGTTCAGTAAAACAGATACTTTCTCAAGGCAGGTTGTTTTAATACTAATATGACACTAAATGAACACAGAGTTAAGAATAGTAACCTTGATAATGTAAATCATTCTTTAGAGCTATTAACTGTGAGTAGAGATGTGAAAGACTGAAAAAGGAGGACAGGGAAAAAGAGAAGCCAAGAAAGAAAATTGCATGAGAGTTGTGGGATGTGTAGACAAGGTAAGGAAACAATATAAAAAGAAGAATGAGTGATAAGAAAGTGAAACACAAGATAAAAGCAGTCATAAAAAAGGAAGGCAGCAGAAACTAGGGCGTAGATCCAGAAAAGCTCTTATGTTCTTAATGTTAAGTATGTTATTAAATATATGAAACCCACTACAAATAAAGTTAGTGATATATGTTAAAAAATGGGAATTTACAACCAAGGAAAGAAAAGTAACAGATCAAAGAACAATAATACCCAAAGAAAGAATAAAATAGTTCAAGAGAAGACTAGAGCAAAACTAAATATAGAGTGTGAGCCATTCTTGTCACAGGGCACTTTCTTCTGAATTTTCAGTGCTGAAGAATCTTTGGATACCCTAAAAAACAGTAGTTTCTCAAATCAAAACTTGCTGAAGCCAGCTTGGGGAAGCTACATATCATTTGACAAAAGAAGAAGAGATAATAATTTAACAGAAAAAGTTTACAATCACAGGGATGCCACTGATAACAACTAGACTGAAAGAAGTTGTAATTGCATCAAGACTAAATCATACATACGTATGTATACATACACACACACACAATCCCTTTCTCATTTTAAAGAAACAGTTTCACAGGCATGAAAGCAACAAGGATTAAAATCAATTGAAAGCAAACATTTGCCTAGAGAATATAACTGCTGTTTGAAAAATTTTTAAGCATACTTTACTGGCTCTTGGGAAAAGCTATAAGTCACAAAAATATCACAGTTGAAAAAATAAAAAGGAAAACTAAAATTTGGTTCACCTGTGGTTTAAAAGATGAACAAGTGAAAAATTACAAATTTAGTAATAGTTTGGGATAATAAAATTTTGGATACTCAAACGATAATGACAGTATTAAACACATGCAGAGAATATATTCGTAGAGTGAAAACAGATATAAGCGCAGCCTTTCAAGAATCCTAGAAAATTAATAACTAATCTAAATAATAATTAATAACTAAAACAAAGGGACACAAAAATAAGGCAGTAGTTCAGGCAAGGAATGCTGTTTTCTAAAATATCTAGGAAACGAAAGAAATCCTAATATTGCCATCAGACAATTCTTAAAATGAAAGTGGTACTCTCAATAACAGTAATGCAAAAAAAACCACAGCAGCATTCAGTAAGTCTGTTCTGGTTCAGAAAATCAAGGTTTTAATTTAGAAGTAGAGACTAATAAAATAATATCAACCAGTAGCATTATATAAGTGTATATATAAGTATGCAGTGACTCTTCCTAAATTCACCAAATATTAATTGGTGATTATTATTAATTAATAATAATCAAGATGTCTGGCTGATAACAACAATAGCATTGTGTAATATATTTTGCCTACTGTAAGGCATGTGATACAACATTCCAACAATTAGGTAAAACAAATCAAATTGCCATCTAAAAAAATTAAAGAAAACTGTTTACTAGACTTAAAAAAATGCAATGATGAATGGAGAAGAATCAACAACCAAGCATTCTCTATTGCAATTCACAGGTATTGTTCGTATTTTCCTCAGGGTCATGAATGCAAGAATAATAGCATTACTAACCAGATGTGCAGAAAAAAATATAGTACTTGGAATAATAAATACGAAAATACTGCTTTTAATGAAGAGATACAACATGGAATGTTTCATAACCTTCCTTCAGGAAAACAATATAATTTCCATTACAGCTAAATATAAAAGCATGTATGGGGGGTGGGGAGGGGGAAGGCATGTGATACAAGCCATTTGCTAGGCATACTACTCTGTCCTGAGGAGAAGTGACTCACAAAGGTTTTCAGCACTAGCAGACAGCCAAACAGGAGCTGTCAATTTTACCCTGCGTCCATAGAGTTTGATAAACCTGGTGTAATATAGCTCAGTAGAGAGAAACACAACAGCAAGTAGAGTCACATCTGCCTCTGTTTGTCCCTGACACACCACCTACTGGGAATACACACATGAAGACTAGAAATGAACAGCCCTTTTTAACAGCACAGATAATTTCCCATCGGAAACCTGCACCATGCTGATACCAGACTGGTATCAAGTAATGAAGCAGAGTTGCTCTCCTCAACCAGCTATGTTTCAAACATTTTTGGAGAGCTCCTACAGGTTGTGCTACAAAACAAGTCAGCAAGGATGGTCAAAGCAGGTCTTTTCAGACACTCAAGCTCTAGAAACAGGACTGTGCTCATTCTGTGGGAATTATCTGTAAGGCAAACTCTGCAGCAAAGAGATGTCTCTGCTCTTGGCATCTGGATGCTGTGAGGCTTCATGAGACAGACCTTGGGAAACAAGAGGAGAACAACATGATGGACTGCAAGACACAGGGATGTGAGAAACCTAAGCAGCACTGCTCCTCAGAGCTTCCTACCTCTGCTAAGGCATTTCCAGCTTCCTCTTCTTCTTGCTTCATCTTAAGTGCAAGAAGGAGGTGACTTTATTTTAACAACATGATCTTCAAATGTGCAGAATCCCCATCCCAACATACCAAATTCGGTCACTTGGTCACCACATCAATGAGAAAGATACTGTCAGATTGGAGGGTATCAGAAAATAAAATATCTAAGCTAGTCTAGCAACTTGCCAGCAATTGATAAAGTCACTAGGACAATTTAGCTGACATATTTCAGAATACAACATACTAAAAAGAAAATAGCACAGGGGATGCATGATACAGCACAACTTAAGAAGACATTCAGAATTAATAGCAGGAAACAAAATGTAGCTGTCAGAAAACATCTTTACCAGCAGTAGATATTCAGCTGCATGACACTATTTTGAGGGGAGGAAAGGGGAGGAAGAAGAAAGACTCACTGATGGTACTCTTAAAAAGCTAGAAAATTCAAACATACCTGCCCTGAGCAGAACATGGAAGGGAACACCCAGTACACTTTTACTATCCCTGATTTTTCCAACTATGCTGTAGCTGGTGACTGGCGATACAGAATATATATTTGACAAATACATATTTGCCAGAGATGAGACAAACTATGTCAGCAGACAGAAAATGGTCCCATACAATCAAGTAAATATCAAAATTGTGCATGATTGCAAAACAAAAGCTTTAGACGCTATTAAATGCTTCAGAGAGCAGATAAACACATAAGCCACAAGATAAGAAAATACTAATTTGACAGGGCCTCATAATCTGGAATTTTGCTACCAAAGAGACAGTTTTTAATTGCAGTCATAAAGCCCTTAAATTATGCATTTATGCAGGAGAAAGCAAAGCCTACAAATCCCCTAAAATACTGCTTCATTGGAAAAAGTAGAAACTAAGAAGTTGCTACAAAGGAACTTCCAAGCAGACAAACAGAAGGGCAAAATATTTGTAGTCAGTACACAAAATATATTGAGTGATGCAGAGCAAACATATGGAAAACCAAAACAGCTAACTACCAATGTAAGACATTATTTGAAGCAGCCCTTCAAAAAAACCCCTGAAGCTGCTGTCTTAATGAGGACAATAAAAGACAAAATAAAACTCTGGCAGACTGAATGTAAAAATGCAGTAAGTCAAGCCAAAAAAGGTTTGACAAATAACTTGCAAGAGTTTTTTTTTTTAATGTTAGGGTAGTAAGAGTGAGGGCCAACTGCAATGAGTTGGAAAAGGATTTCACAATATAAAATATGGGATGAAATGGCAGCTGGAATCCAATAAAAATCTGAAGGTTAAAGTGTATATTAAACAAATGATGACTAAAAATTCAACTCATTTAGACTAAAAAACACCGAAGATCAGAGGAAAGCTGATTACTCCCTATAAGTACATTAGGCATAAACATCAGTTACCTAAAAGGTATTTAGGACAAAGAAAGCAAGCTGGCACTGCAAATAAATTTACTATGGAAATTACAAGCTTCTCGGCTGACAGAACAGTGAAGCTCTAGATCAGCCTGTCCATGAGAGGAAAAACAGCCTAACTGGGCTTTAAGATAAATGTGGATAAGCACCGTGAACAAATTACATGATCTGGTTGCTATGACAGCTCAGTACTGGGTTAGCCATCCAACTTAGGCTGGATTCAACAAATGAGACTAAAGCAAAAACTTACCAGCATGAATCAGATGCACTGAGTTGTGTCTAAGCAGAAGCAAATCATAGTGCCTTACCTATGCTTGCACCTATGCAGAAATTAGTTTCTGCTTAAATGCAGATTGTTTCTGCTCCTCTTTAGATCAAGAGAGATGAAGCGCATTGTGTGCAAGAAGCCTTGGAGTCACATGCATTAGACTTCAATCACTAGAGAGAGAATGATTTTTAAAGGGTTTTCTTAAGAGAAAGAATGTTCCACTTATATCCAAAATATCTGGTTTTGCCTTTATGTTTCTGTAAGTGTAGAGGTAGCTTTAAAGCCTGAAGGTCCAGCCTTTCATAAGCAGTTATTTGTCCTGTCAGAGCAGATCCAGTGCTGAGACAAATTAGTGATGTTAGTTGGTTACAATAGGGAAGGAAATTGGTTAATAAGAATAATCTGTGTCTATGCTACTGGTTTTGTTCACAGCAGTAGTGAGGTTTTAAAGTGATTTCCTTCATTGGCTTGGATTACAGAGCAGCTGGGATGTGCAAAAAACCAAATTCCATTTGGGGTAAACTAAACTGAAAGCTCTGCTCCAAAAGCGTACCGAACACAGACTGACTCCTCACAGGGGCAGAAGACTGGTTCTTCGGGTAGTCTCAAGGAATATGTCTAGCATTATTGCCAGCCAGGACACCAGGCCCTCACTGTCTCATCACAGCTTTGCCACACATTCACATGCATGGACACCAATGTCTGGAAATCCACCAGGAAGGCCATGCCAGAAGAGCAGCACAAAACAGGCATGGTCCTATCCCAATCCAGATATCCAGATGGGAGGACCTAAACTGGCCGAGTATTTACTAGAACTGTGGCAACAGTTTGAGTTGAAGGGTTGGTAACACCACAGCAGCTGATAAGGGTTCAATTCAAAAAGTATACATTTCCCAAGAACAAATATTTTACCTTGAACATAATGAGTTGTACAATGTTTTGTCTAGTTTTCAATCCTTTAAGTTACCAAAGATCAAATTTCCTGAACAGTTTGTCTTACTTGCCTCAGTTTAATCCCTGAGGGGAAAAAAGATTAGTTGCTTGTGCCTAGGTCTTGTTAAAAAAAAGAAAAAATATCATAATTGACTTGACATCTAGTTCATGAAGTTTCTTGAGTTTCTCTTGATTCAGCTTTCTCTCTTTCATTTGTAAAGGTATTTCTACAAGCGCATCCTTTATGTTGCTAGGTTTCAAGAGAAAAGAAATAAAGGAAGAAAAAACCCCTAATATTTAAGACAATTTTTTGTCAAAAGTCGAAAAGGAATTATGAAAGTAATCTTCTGCTACTTATGTCAACCTCCCTTTTTCTCTAAATTTACTTTCCCAGTGTTTGCAGTGGACACTTTGCATACAAACTCTGCCAGGGAGCAACAGCAAACCCTTTATTAAGAAAAAGACTACCCCACAAAAAATGAGGTGTTAAGGAAATAAGTATGAACTTCCATGATGCATGTAATGACAAAATTTCATTCAGTTGGTGCCTTCGAAGCCCTCCTGCTGTAAAGCCTGTGCATGCATATGCAAGAGCAAGCTCTAGTGTGTCTAGGAGTGGAGGACCAGGCATTGGCATGTTTTGTCTCAAACACCACATGGTTAAAACAGGAAAGCTGTGATCAGAGGAGAGGGTCCTGCAGAGGTGGGGCAGCGCTGTGCTGAGTCAGCTTCCTGCTCACCTTGGCACTGGTGCTCAGTCCTCTTGACTCACTTCCCGGAGGAGGGCTCAAAGGGCTGGCTGTGCATGCGCGAACAAAACAGCGTGAAAAATCAATTTTACGCTAAGAGGCGTGCACAGTTTAACAACACACAGAAGGGGATCAGGTCCCCTCACTCTCTTTTTCCTCTCTCTTTCACTTGCATTGTTTTCCCCAGCTCAAGACTACCCATGCAGCAGACCAACACAAAATCTAAGGACTGCTGATACTCTTTGTTCTCTGCTTTTTCTCTCACTATCTCTCTCCTCCCTTGCTTTGCCATGGGCAAAGCATGGCTATTATATTCTATTCAGTATTGAAGTTTGTTGTGGGAGTGGGAAGCTTGTGGAAGGCTGTTGTGGCTTTTTAGCCAACACCTTTGAGTAGTGGTGTTGTGACCTGCTAACCACCATTTGGTTACGTGTTGTGGCTTGTTATCCAGCACCTTTGAGAAGTCTATTGTGGGAGCTGAGAACTTAGTGAAGTGTACTGTACAGAATCTAAGGGTTTCTAAGCCATCATTTTTGAGAAAGTGCACTATTAGAATTTAAGGACTTGTTAGCCAACACCTTTTGAGTCTAAGCAGTGGGCTTGTTGCCGGAGTTAAGGCAGCTACAGTAAAGCCTGACACATGGCCCAGAGTCTTGTTCAGCCTGACGAGAAGTTACAAGAAGCATCGTGCCCCCGACCAGCAGTCATGGCACTGGTACACCAGCATACCCAGAAACACCATCAGGCGGCTATCCCTCTTGGTGCAAAGCAGCTGTTAGCTGGATAGAGCAACACATACAACAGGACTATAAACAAATCCACAAGAAATATGCCCAGTTTAAATTACAGAAAGTTCAGGTTGACAAAGCAGAACAATCAGACTGGCTGGGACCAAAAACACTATCACTTCTTTCTCTTGTGAAATGCACCCAGCCTTCTAATGAGCACATGAAATTAAGAGTTCAGGGTTGCTTTTACATCCAAATGTGTCCAAGCAAGATATCAATGCCTGTATAGAAAGTGCCCTTCTGACAAAGCCAGGGGAAGAAATACAAGCAGAAATTGAATTATTTCTTGGGACAGTGGGAACACAACCTGGCAACAGTTGCAGATGTATTTGTCTTAGCACAGTCTGAGATTAATGGTATTTTGGAATGAATAAGCAGGCTGTCAATTTATAGCCATATAGCAATGTGAGCCCACAAATACTATTCAAGTCCATCACCTCAAAATTGATGAAGCCAAAAAAAAGAGCAGTGAAATTCTTCCTACTGTATAATTGCAAAACAAAATCTCAATGATTTTATTTGTGAAGACACAATCAGTTTATCTCCACTTGAAGAATGTAGAAGGCAAAACTATAAACAGTTACACTGAAGTTATCGAGCAAGTTGCAAATGAAAAGAAGATTTTCATTTTCTGTTGGTTTGGATTTCAAACCAAGTGATTTGACAAAATTGCCAAAATTCATATCTGACCAGTTTTGGCTTTATGGTGTTTATGTTTAGCTGCCACAGATTATATACAGATTGAATCAACAGTTATGATAATCCCCAAGGCATCTTGGCAGATCTAACCTGTAATTGCTGTGCTATTGAAAGCCATAAAAACTGTCAATGAAAGCTATTTAGAACTGAACAGATACAGAATTAGTATCTCTATATAGAACTGCAATTGGACTCTTCAAAAATTAAAATATCGGAAACGTAAACACATAATTCCAGCCTTGTTTCATTGCAGATTACTCTCCTTTAACTATTCAATTTTTTTAAATAATCAAACACAAGACAAACGGTATTTTTAGTACTTGAAGTACTCGCAATAAAATTATTATTTTTATTTGAGCATTAATAAAAATACAGAAAAATGTCACCAAAAAAATATTTTCAAAATCAAATACTATTTCCACTTTAAAAACTAAATAAGTTTTACCATCTAGATTTTAGAACATACTTAAATGTCAAGATTCTGTTCTTTTATCTGCAGTAAGCAATTGTAACAGAAATTATTAAAAAAGAATAAGCAAATATTGACAACCCAAATTATAGGTCAGGGAAATTATAAATAAATTTACCTTTAGCATGCCATACAGAAAAAGGCTTTTTACAGACCAAAGAAATCTGCAAATACACAAATGCTAGCCACAAAAAATATATATATATCTTGTAGATCTAGCAAATTTTTCAATATCAAGTAATTATTTAAAAATCATTTCCTCCAGATTTATCTTCTTTCTCAAACTAGTTTGCAAGCATCAACTGAATGCTGTCAGACGGAGCTGCTACAGGCTCCTTGGAATGTGGGGTTTTAGTCCCTAATGTTAATAAAACGGAGTATTTCACCCTTGATCATCATATACATCTGCAGGAAACCATTGCACAAATTTATCTTCCTTTTATCTATAGCATCATTCTCCAAAAATGAAGAAGGCTAAAAGAGAATAATATGTTAAGAAAATAAATGGTCATTTTTTTATAATATGTCTTCTTCAGGAAAAAAAATACTGTCTAAATTCCAATTATACTATTTAGTCAGAAATTGAAATAGACATCTGAATCACTGAGTGTAAATCTGCTGCCAAACCTTCACCTCCTGTAGCCACCTCCCTGAGCCTGTTATAAACAGCGACATGTCCTAGCCTACCCCTCTGATAGGAGGCTGAACCCATCTACTTTTCCAGCTCCAGTCTGAATTTATTCACAGTCGCACCTGTTTGGATTTATGTTGGCAATTGCTTTCAGGACAAGTGCTCCAAATCTCATCAAGATAAATAGTCTTTCAGCAAAATCATCACCTACAGCATTACGGCAGAAAGAGATTTAAAATAATCTTTCCAAAACACAAGTTAAGCTATTAGGTTTTGCCATTTTTATTTAAAGTTATATCCATATGTTAAAGTGAAAGGTATTATTGAACTCTCTACACTTTTCATGTGCATTTTATGTTGCTTTTTATAGATATAAAAACATTAAAATTTTGCTTTCCCTTTTCTCTACTTTTGTACTTTCATTTCCTACCCAGAGATCTCATGTTCTCTTGTACCATCCATCAGGTCTCTAGAGTACAGCTCTGCATGCAGTGTATGGGGCTGGGGCTTAATGTTTTTCTTTAGCCTCCAAGGGATCCCATGAGATCTGCTTCTTCCTCCCCTCCTTCCACAAACCCTGGCACAGCCTGTGCAATCTCCTACATCCCCTCCTCAGCTTCTGGAGATTCCACAGTGAGATTCAAGCAGAGCAGCAAGATGGGTGTAAGAACTCAGCCCGTGTTGGCTCTGTCCCTTTAGTTTCTACTTACAGTTTTCCCACAGTTACTGCCATTAATTTTACTCTTTTCACCAGTGTCTCCTCCTACCACTCTGCTACACTGTTGTGCCTGAGGAGACAGCAGACAAAAGACATGGGACTAGAGACTGCTGCCTGAAGTAACCTGGAGTAGCTTGGAGTGCCATCCCTTGCGGGCAGTGACATTTCAGGCGGGGTGTACTGGGCAATGCCAGCAACGCAATCGCGGCCGTCGCTCCAAACGAATGATTAATGACTGAACCGAGGCAGCAAAATGACAAGGTTTAAACTATGAGAGTGATAGTCTAAGACTAAAGTCTACACATGACTTCTGATCTCTCCCCGGAGTAGCAGTGCTGTCTACGGCTCCAAATGGTGGAGGGGAATTCTGAGACTAATGGGATCGCTGCGGCTTGGAAAGACCTCAGAGTCCCTGTCATGCAGCACAACCCCCTGCTCAAGCACGGTCACCCACAGCAGGTTACTCAGGGTCAGGGTGGGGCCCACTTGGGAGTATCTCCAAGGATAGAGACTCCACAACCTCTCTGGGACACCTATGCGACTGTTTGACTGTCCTTGTAGACAAGCTTCTGACTGTCCACAACCCCCCTTTTTTATTTTTTTAGTATGTTCTTAAGTTCCTTTTCAGAAACAAAGACAACCAATGAGCACAAATGAAGTAAATAAATCAGAGTAGGAGAAAAAAAAAGAAAAAGAAAAGAAGTGATAGAACAGATCTAATTTAACTCATTATATTTTACCTATTGCAATTTCTCTGGTTACCACAAGATTGGCACAATTTTTAGGCTGGAGAGTTGTGTTCACAAGCCCAAGCACTATGTTGTAGGAAGCAACAGGGAATGCAGCTCTGAGCTGCAATCTCAAAATTCCTGTTATTTGCACACCAGTACCATGCAAATTCATGAAGCAAAGGCAAACAAGCAACACTGGGTTAGAACTTGGTTTATAATCTAATGCACAAATGTTTTTCTTTAAATCAGTATAAACGATCTTCAGTCCTGCACATGCTTCACTTTTTCATCAAAACCACCAACATAAACCTTTAAACAAAATTTCTATAAGACTGGCTCCTAAATTTCATCTAGTTTGCACAATGACTATGGCTTTTTCTATTTGTTTTCAGTTTCTGGGTCACATATTTATACATAGATGCTGTTGCACTTCTGACACTGCAACAATTCAACAAACACAGAATCTGAGACTTCTTTTTTCCAGTGCCTATGATGATGAGAAGAACTGATCTGAAAACCTAATGTGCTCTTTCTACTTTGGTGTAACCATTAAGTGAAATTTCTCTGTTGAAAATTAATTTGGGGAAAGGGGAAAGAGAAGAAAGTCTTCCAACAGTCCTTCAATTAATACCTGGTCATTAGGGCATAGATCAGAAACACAAAGAAAATACAGAAATGTGCAGTAATGGCCTCTGCACCTCCAAGTGACGTGATCTGAGGTCCAGGCTATAGGCCATGAAGGGAAATAGAACGATTCCAGCTTATTTCACGATGCCTTTCTCCAAACACTAGTTTTCAAATTTTTATATGATATCAAGGCATATCACTTAGGGACCCAAGTTTAAAATAAGCTTAGCAATACTTAAACAGTAACTCCAAAACTTAAAAGTAAACTCCAAAGAAAGCTCGTGTAATTTGGAAGAAGGAAAAATAAAAGAAAAACAAATTAAATCAAAACGAAAGCCAAAACCCCCAAAATAGAAAATAATAATTACATATATATATATATATTTACATAAGTATATATATTTACAAATATATATATATGTGAAACTATGGGGGAGAATGATTTTTGGAAAATCATACTTATCCATGAAAAAAAAATGCAGTTAGATAAAATCATGATTCAGTAATTACCAGGTAAATTTTACCAACTGAGTTCAGAGCCTGTGTTAAAAAATATAAAGATCAGACTCTTACTTTGTACCAGGAAGCACCCCGATGACAAATCTCACTAAATCCATTATTTCAAGATCATATGCTATAAGTATTGCCCAGCATCAGCTGAGATCAAAATACAGTATTTCACTTCATTCATATCAGAAAAACAATACACTGCCTTGGGTGCATGACTGCCCTTAAATTCAAATAAGTCCTTTCCCCATTATGTCTCAGCCAATTGGTAAAGGCACCAGCATGTGATACCAGATTATTTTATTTATTACTGTCCTTCTACCTACATGAAGCATTTTGACTGAGGGGCTGGGAGACAGGACAGGGGGGGTCACATCGTTCTTTCGCAACTGCAGCACAGGATTTAGGGCACCATCTATAGCACGCATTAAACAAAGTACTACCACACCTGAAATATTCACCTTAAAACATACTTTAGGCAACTTTTTGCAATGCCTTTGGCTTGTTTTCTGTTGCTTTTTAGGCTTCTCAGCGACACTGCAGGACACAGGAAAAAAGGAACATAGTAAGAAAAGTAATGTTTGACAGAGTAAAAAATAAATCCAAACCAAAACATCCAACTTCTAAGCATTTCCATAGGTATAACTGGGTGTGCCCTGCAAAGGTTCAGGGTAGAAGCAGCCTTTAAAATTGAGTGTGAGGGACAGAAACTGCAAAAACCAGAAGTTTTTTTCTGACTTACATTGCTCCCAGCAGGCTGTTGCCATTCCCTCTGCGGGGCTCTCACTGGCCAGGGGGATCACATGACACTGGGAACCGAAATAGAAAAGCCTCGGGAGCAAGGAAGCTGAACCAGAAACACATTTTCAAGAAAAGACGTATCGTGGGCATGATAACACGCCCGTATGAGCAGAAGGTGGTAAATTTAGAAGAGAACCGAAGCTGTGCTGAAAAAATGGGTAATGCCTTGAATTTTGCAGTCTGGCATTGGCTTCCTTTTCAGTACACGGGAAAGGTTCATAAATCTCAGCCTGTGTCTGTACGTAACTAAACCTGCTAACTGCTCTAGTAAATCACCAGACCTTAAAACAAAATAACATCTATCAAATTTTAAAATAAATCTGCTGAAGTTTAAAAATAGCCTCCCACCATCAGAACCATTTTCATCTTCAGGCTAAGGTTTCCAGTAGTTTTTTTTGTAGAGAGGAAGCAATTTTTTTAAAAGGATATGTTCTTAAGATAATTGTGTGAACTGTAAACACATTTCAAAGATTGCTTTCAACTCTTTCACAAGTAAAAAAATATGGTAGCAGACCTATATGTTTGTAAAACATCTCCATAAATCTGGAAATCTAATAATCTAACCGTAAAGATATAAACAAAGATGCAAACAATCCAAGTCAAAAGCTGAACAGACGAATTTGTGACCAAATGCAAGTTCTGTCCAACAATAAAATATACTCTGATTTTAAGGCTGCTGTTTAGGTATCCCTGTTAGAAGATTAGTTCTTCCAGTTTTGTAAAGCTTGTGGAAAATAAAACACTGTTCTTGGGATTACAGGAAACGCAAGTTACCTCTGTATCAGTGAACTTCTTCACCCTTTCCTGGTCATTTGAAATTAGATCGTTACAATTTTACATTCTATAAAATGTCAAGCATTTCCTTGTTTCTGGTGAGTCTCAGGACAGTTATTGCAGAAAGGGAGTTTGCTGAAAAATGCAAACAGCAGTAGAGAAACTGTGATCAAGGAAAAGAGAAATATGCTGCACATCTTAACAGGACAAGGACGGGAGACAATTTCTTGTTCTAGTCTTTAAATGCAGTCACCCTCACCTTGCAGTCAAGGCAAAAGTATTGAAAATCCCACCCTTTCAATGCAACTGTCTCACAAGCCCTTCTGGATAAACACAGGAGTAGAGAATGCAATTCAAAATCATACATAGCAGACTCCCATTGTGCAGGAAAAGAATTGAAAATAATGTGAACATGAGTTAGAAAACCAAATTATTCTCCTTTCATTAAAGAAAAAAAAAAAAACAAAAACAAA
>VZTI01005203.1:887213-922051 GCA_013397865.1 Struthidea cinerea | reverse complement strand
AAAAAAAAAACCCGAACAAAACCAAAGAAATAATTTTTAAAAATTAAAAAAAAAAAATTAAAAAAAACAAACAGGAAGCCCCCCCCAACACAGCGCTTCTTAATAATAAAATCTCAGATTAAATTTCCCAGAAAGAAATGTACACCTGTATCAAAATATATACATCATTAGAGAATATCTTCAATCAAGACAAATAACTTGGTATTAAAAAAACAAGATCTGCTTTATTCTGCAGGCTACCCCACTGCTTAAACTGATTTTTTCATAAAGTGAGGTACAAGTCCACATAAACATGGTAGCACAAAAAGGCTCCTTGTATCTTTCTCTGTTCTTACTAACAACTGTGAAAGGAAACTTGAACATTGACTTAAAGTAGTAGTAGTAGTATAGAAGTACACACCAAAGCTGTTGCCATTGGTTATTTGAAGATAAAGAAAACCTTTCTAAAGCTACAAAATCAGTACTATTTGGTAGGGATTTTCTGGGGAAAAAAAAAGTACATTTTGAATAGCATAGTGCATATTACTGTGTATATGCTTCCAAGTATTCTACCAGGTACATGACTTCTGTCACTGTGGTTTTAGGGGCAGCTTTGCATCACTGAAATTGTGCCCTTTTGCAGGTAAGGTGGCAGAACTGAAGTGGATGGAAGCTTGCCATTGATCATGGTGAGAGAGGAACCAGGGCACTGATATAAGCACACAGAATACACAAAACAGTAGATCCTGCCATAGCTCTTAAAATTACTACAGAAAATTGGCTTCAGCTACCTCTTGTTCATTGATTTCAGAGACCTTCATGAAAAATCATCCCTGGAATCAATTTTAAATGTAACAGTGGCATACTTTACCATACTTCAGACAAAGCCTAGCTAAGTAGTAACATTTTTCTCAAGGTATTTTCACTCAACAAATATAGTGCAAATTATCTCAGGATGAGATCAAAGAGATCTGTGATCAAACGCACAGCTTATTTCATTTGCTTTTTGTTATACTCTCTTCTATTTTATTTATCAATTGGGACCTATGAAAGTTGCAAAACACAGAGTGGGGGGCCTATGCTACAATATTCCATCATAGGTAAGTCAATAGGCTGGAAATGCAATCATATGGGAAAAAAAACTAAAGGCAAAGACAGTGAAATAAATGGCTAGAGGAATGCCAGTTTAGGGAAAGAAATGCACCCATGTGGGATAAAAGCACAGCAAGGAGGATGTACACCATCTACAAGACAGAGTACAAAGCCTTCGATAAGACCAGAAGGAGTGTCAGTGCATCCTGGAGCTTAATGCAGAGTGAGGAATACTTGAAACAGAGTAGGACTTCTCTTTACACAGCTGGAACCAGGGCATCAGTGTTACTCTACATGCCTGCTTCCTGCAGTTTTCTTAAGACTGATATGTAGAGAATCATAAAATCATTTACATTGGAAATTACCTTCACAATCATCAAGTCCAACTGTTAACTGAGTACTGCCAAGTTCACCACTAAATCAAGTCCCTAAGTGCTACATCTACACATTTTTTAAATACCCCAGGAATGGGGACTCAACCACTTCCCTGGGCAGCCTATCCCAATACTTGGCAACTCTTTTGGTGAACAAATTTATCCTAATATCCAACCTGAACCTCCCCCGGCACAAGTGGAGGCCATTCCCTCTCATCCTGTCATTTGTTACTTGGGAGGACAGACTGACTGCCACCTGGCTCCAACCTCCTTTCAGGTAGCTGTAGGGAGCAGTAAGGTTCCCCTTCAGTCTCTCTTTCTCCAGATGAAACACCCCCAATTCCCTCAGCCACAGGACTTGTGCTCCAGACCCTTCACCAGCTCCGTTGCCCTTCTCTGGACTCGCTCCAGCACCGCAATGCATTTCTTATAGTGAGGGGCCCAAAACTTGGCAGCCTCACCAGTGCCAGGTACAGGAGGATGATCCCTGCCCTGGTCCTGCTGGCCACGCTGTTGCTGATACAGGCCAGGATGCCTTTCGCCTTCTTGGCCACCTGGGCACAGCTGGCTCATGTTCAGCTGCTGTTCACCTGCACTCCCAGGTCCTTTTCTGCCCCTGATGTGTAGCACTGCAGGGGGTTGTTGTGACCCAAGTGCAGGACCTGGCACTTAGTAGTGACCTGCTTAAATAGGCATTCACCAAATGAGCAATTTGACAAATATTGCATTTCAATACTCCACTTATTTTTTCAAATACTGTCCAATATATATCTGTTAGTTTATAAAGTTTCTACTGAAAGTATACTTGAGACAAACACTAATATGTTGACCTGCCCTGGTAGTACATTATGATTTCCTAAAAAAGTCAATTCATAGATAGTTAAAGAACACTATTTAAAGTAGCATGCAGAACAGTTTTATCAATTTAAATTGCTAGAAACATGTATCTCTGTTTTACCTTCTTGGTAGGTAGCTTAATTCTTGAGCCAGAAGAAACCAAGTCAATCTTTTCAAGCTGTGGGCTCACTTATATCTTATATCAGAGTAGGACTAGATTGAACCAATTTTCTGACCTAGTCTCTTTGTATATTAATAAAATACTTAATAAGAAAAATAGCAGGGCCAGCAAGTTATTCCACATCCATGGATAAACTCAGTGTTTGGACCCCTTTTTGTTTGCAATACTAATACATCCTCAAAATAATTTTCTTCACCACCCACCAAAAACTTAATTCTGACTGCTATCACTGAGTTTCCATATGTTCGAAAGGGACAGTTTGCCATAAAGTTAGTGGGAATTTTTAGTATAAATAAACAGAAACAGACTATGTTCATCCTTCCTTATGCCCATAGTTTAGAGCAAAAATTTACTACATGTTTTAGTCTTAACATGCAAACAGGAATAAATAATATCACTCTCTTACTCTTGTGTGTAACTGTAATCCACAGCCATTTGAACAAACTGTAGTAATCCCAGTGTAAGATGGGATAATCCTTTGTACCAGACGGCCCCCCCAGTTTACTTAAACTCACCATCCAAATTTACAAGTGTGTGGTGGCACACCTGGTCTAAACACTAACATACACACATTGCTCACAAACCATTCTCCCGGAAAACTCCATCCTCATGTAAGATATTTAAACTCCTTTAGTGACATTCTGTGATTGAAGATACCAAGTAGCAATACAAACCAAAAAGATCATATTCCTTACAACCAGGAAAAAAAAGCTTCCAAAATGTTCTAATGTAATAATAAAACATTAAATCTCCTCCTCCAGGGATTACTGATTCTGCTGAAGACTGTTTTATCCCTAGCAGATAAAATAGTCCCTAATAAAAATGCAAACACTTAAAGATTAATTTTGTACTTTAAGGGGAGAGTGGAAATAAGAGATATTTCTTAATCTATTTACATACGTAATGTGACTTCATACATAGAAGACAGTAGCCAGTTTTATGCAGTCCCTATTTCTGCTAAGAAAAATAGAAAAAAATGGGGAAATGTCAGCATTATCCACTGCCCACGGTGTCAGCCATCAGTATGTCACAACTACAACCTAGTCTACCAAATTGTTGCAAAGACTAGGGATATACATTTCTTTTTGACCTTTTTTAAAAAGAATGCTACCACGTTCTTTTTCAGTTTAAACAATGTAAAAATATGTATATGCAATGTTTGAAATGTAACTGAGACTAACTTTGGGTTATTTTGATGCAATGCAATTTGACCAAATATTTTGCCGTAGTAACTTCTGTAAATTCAATCTATTTAATAAGAAAGGTCCTTATTTATTTCTGTCACTTAATATTATGAATTAATTTAGAATATATGCAATTTCAATAAAGCACTTAATGCAGGACTAAAAATGTAATTTCAGAAAAATATTATCAAAAGTGTATGCACCAAACAACTACATATCTAAGTGCCTGGTCAGGGTCAAGAGCATCAACGCTTTTATGGAAAACTGGGAACTGATTTATTCAAATAAGATATCCTTGTGATAAACTTAGGTTCTTGCTTGATCATCAGCAATCAAATATATTACTCAGGCTTCATATTTCCCATATGCCATTCAATAGTATTTCCATTGCCATCATTATCACCATCTGTTCAAGAAAGGTCAGGATTTATATGAACATATTAAGTCTTAGAAACATAATATTAGAAGTGGTTTAAAACAAATTAATTTCAAAAGGTTAAACAAATTAATTTCCTTGCTATGGCTGTTGAGCATTAAGAGAGACAAAGTACATTCGAGCCAGCAGGGAGCTTCCCTTTTCCTCCCAACACTCTTTGTAACAACCTCAAGAGTGCCCAGAAGCTCTTTACGCACATTTTCTGTCACCCAGCACCAAGATCCTTAGCGCCTAGTAGAAAATCAGAAATGTTATTGGTTTGAGCAGAGGTATCTGAAGAAGGTGAATCAGCATGATTTACATCGCCTGGGTTTTACTTCCAAAGTGTCCAGTGAGAGAGTATTTCTTTTTCCTTAAAGTGCCAAAACTTTAATTCAAACCAGTTTTAATTCAAAACTTTTCCTAACACTAAACTGATGTCCCTGGAAAGAAAGTCCTATTTGATTTAGGAAATCTAGAAATCACCTTAGCATTAATGGACAAATCACCAAGGCTTACCCAATAAATCACTAGACACTTGTGATTTTTTTAGTACTTCAGAATCTGAGTACACATTCAGGCACAGATTAAATAGATCTTCTTTTCATACAGTCATAAGAGAGGGACGCAGGAAAGAAAGTCTACAAAGCTGAGCAAGCAAAATCTTCCTCTGGAAATACGTATTACAGAACAAAGTTAGGGTTTCGTTAGCATTCACAGAATATGTGATTTAACAGGGAATTCCTCCACTTCTAAAAAGCTTTAAAAAAAAAACCCTAGAGAAGGTGTTGATTAAAAACCTGCATACCATTGCGGGAAAAGAGACCAGTTTAAAATTGTAGATAAAGATGACCCACCTTCATGAAATTCTCTTCTATCTTTGCATATGTTTATTTATCTTTCTAATATTAGGAACTGTCTGAAGTCATGAAACTCAAACCTGCAGTGTTGAACTCCTGCCAAAATCAGATGTTGTTATGTGTGACAGACTAGTAATAAATTGAGGTCTCAGCTGATCCAATACTTCCCATTAATATGGGCCTATTTATTATGACTAAAGTGCATATTTTTTTTGTTACTATAACAAAATATTATGAACAACTGTGTTTTTCCTCTAATTTTCAAACAAGAAAGGAAAAGAAAGAAAATAAAGTCATCTGTTCCTAGCAATCAAATAGAGGAAATTATAGCCTAAAGGATGAAAAATTTGTAAAGGGATAGGAAAATCATAAAAAGACGTTATAAAAGGTACAATAAAAAAATCTCAACTAGGCTAGGCATCGGAATTCACAGTTAAATTGTAGGAATAGTAACCCACACGAGTCACCAGCTGATTAAGGGAAAACAGAAACACAAGTCCTTTTCAGCTGAAACTCAATGATCACATTTCTTTATCTCTCCTTTTACATTAGTAGCACGTTGTAATCACAGACTTTGCTCCAATTTTGTAGCTACTTCTTGAAGAAAGTCTTAGTGAAGTCAAGGGACAACAGACCTGTACAATTATTTCTTTTTATGATTTGGTGTGGGATGGAGGTGAACAAAGAAAGAGGAAAGATCAAGAAATTACAAAAGGCATGGACTACATATTTAGTAGGAGGAATTTAGGGAAAAGTAAAAGTAACATCTCTTCTCTCTTCTGCCCTCACTCTTCCAACTTTTTGCTTAAATATGACCACTACATGGAAATGCTGAAGTGTTAGAGTGCGAGATGAAGCTATGAATAGATTATCAAAAATATTTTATTTGACAGAAATGAAGTGGCTACAAAAAAAAAAATTGAAAAAGGAAGGCATTTACTATCAAATATCATTAAAGAAATTTCAAAATGAAAGTTGATTTTCTAACAAAATATCAAAATTTTTAATCCTTAATATAAAAACCCAGCAAGTTAATGATGTTTCAGAATACTTTTTTCATTATAAAGTTTTAACTGGAAAAAAAACTGATTAGGACTGGGGTGAACTTTGTAAATACATTTTGAGATTGACAGTGGGCTTTTTGCCATTAATTTCATCCCTCTCCAAATGTACTAGCCAGCTAACTCTAGGGACAATGTGAATGTAAATCAGGCACAGAATTGAAGCATTTAATACTACACGCACACTATTCCAAGAACAATGTTAACCTGGAACAATGCACAGCAAGATGACCCTTGCAGAAGTTGCCCATGTTGCAGATCTAGAAAATAAACTCAAATTACTCCAGAAATACAGCAGCACATTAGTAAGAAAGCTCATTTGACTCAAATTGCATATATAGGAAAAGGAAATTGTCACTAGTCATTAATGTCAACAATTAGGTCAAAAGGACTTTCTAATACTGTTGTCATTATTTAACTTAGCCTTTACAGGATCAATATCTAGAGGGCAGAATCTGTTTAAAATGAACAACAGCTTGAGATTCCAAAATAATATGATGAAGATAAATACAGCAACAAATAGTACAATTTCAAGCACGTAGCATAACCACCAGCACGTAGCAGAAAAAACATTGGATCTAATTATTTTGATTGTCACGGAACTATAAGCACTTTTAAGCATTTATTTACCTGCATATGGGTTGTACGGGAGCTCCCAAACTCTTATTTCTTTCCCAGCATTACTGGTAGTGCTGCGAGCTCTTCTGTCCTTTAACCCAGGGCAGGATGGCTGCAGCAGCCAGGAAAACCAGCAGGACGGACACCTCACCCACCTGGGCACTTTCTCTGTTCCTGGGGAGGCTGACTTCCATAGCAACCTGTGCCTCCTTCCGTTGGCTTGAGGCATGTACTGCCTCTTCCACTTCAGATCCACATCCTTTTCCAGACCTGTTGCTTTTATGTTACAGAAGTCAGGTGTTAAAGGAGAGGAGAGGGTCTGTAGACAGGCAACAGTAAGAGGATTCATGGAAAAAAAATGTTGTGCCTGAGTTTTCAGTGGAGGAACAGAGAAAACGGTGGAAAAGGAAAGCTCACTGTTCTGCTTCCAAAACTTTGTTCATGTTCACTGAATCGGAATTTTACCAGCTGACAAATTTCTGTTACCTCTTACTACTTGCTTATGTCCTCTTCAAAAGGAGGGGATGAGCTGTGACACACTTGCATCCATGTGTGCAGTACACAGGTTAATCTGTGACTTGCCAAGCAAAACAACCACCACCCTATCCCTGAACACAGAGATTCCTGTGACTTCTGTGAGGAATAATAGGAAATACATTCTATCACCCAGAAACACAATGGAGGCTGCTCCTAAGTAGGATTAGGAAACAAACCACACAGGTAGCCAGGAACCAGCAAACATTCACATTTGTTAATCTTCAGACAACACAGCACTACTAATTTAATCTGCACCACATCTGTTGGCCAGCACAAGCAACCGAAAAGACCTCTGAGACTCTGCCTGTATCTTCCATGGGCCCAGCGCTCTATGCCTTAAGTATGAAATAGTATCTGAAACCTTTAGGGCACAGGTGAGAAAAACTAAAAGCACAAGAGTTCAAGTTTCTCTCTAGCCAGCTGAAGGTTGCAGATCAAGCTCCTAAAAGTATGCTCTTGGTGCTTGAGTCAAACCCTATTTGTAATGATTAGATTTGGAGAGTATATTGGCAGTGAAACATGCCATGAGATGCTTACATCACATCTTTCCTCTTGATAGACTGAAGCTTCTGAAGTGATTCAGTTCATTTTCCCCTTTGAAGATTGGGCAAAATTAATTACCAAAACCTGAGCCTTACATACCCACACCTTAGTGCATGGCTCTCAAGAAAGTGGCTTTCCAGTTGGACAGCAAGGATGTGCCATTGCAGCAACCCTCACCCACGAGTCCCCTGTGGAAGCAGTGCTGGAGAGCAAATCCTGTCCTCCATATTCAGGGAATCCAGGCAGCAGACAGGGCTGGCCATGCTGGATCAGACAACTGCCCAGTAGAAAGTTTCCAACACCATCTATAAGCAGGTGTCTTGGAGGAGCAGGTAAGCATCCATGGCAGTTCTCCCCATGCTTAGCCATCTCCAGCTATTTCCATCTGTGGAGGAGGCTTCCTGAGCCAGCTGCAGCTTCCATGAACCAGAATACATGTACGTTTTTGGGAAAGGTTATTCAAGTCACAGGAACCCAAGTACTCCCCTCTTAGCTCTAGCTTAACATGTGGTATTTTCAGTAAACACACTCTTGAGAAAAATCTACAAAAAGCCTAAACTGAACAGAGAAACCAGAGAGATAAATAAAACAAGGATCTTCTGTCCTGTTCTCAGTCCTCCTTTGCAGAGCACTTTGGCAGAAACTAGCAGTAAATTCATCCTTAAAAGCACTCTATATTTAAATACATATTTAAACCTTTTTTTAAATTAAAAATGGAGGAAGAAATCCAGCAGATCTCTGTTTATAAAACAGGATATAAGAAAATTACTACACTTTTAGTTTTTAATATAACTTTAGAAAAAAAAAAGACAAAAGATATTACCATCTTCTTGTTTTCAGATTCTCTAAAAATATCAAAGAACAATTATTTTGAGACTTCAAACAAATAAAAAAGGAACGTACTGACAAATTTACAAGGACATGCAAACTAATTTCTAAATTTGTGGGACTGGCATTCTTTAACTGGCATGAAGAAATGAATGCTTCTTTAACACACAAGCCAAGAACATTCCTTGAATCTTGTACCCTAAGAAGTCACCGCTGATGGAAAATAAAAAAATCCTTGTTCTTTGTTTGTACTTCTCTGTCTGAAATAAAGGTGAATTGAAGGGGGAAAAATGTGTTAAGCTTTGTAAATACTAATAAGTTAATTCACACTGCATGAACATAATGGCCACCGTGCTCTGAGTTTGTTATGCATTTCTATCCATGCAGCCGTGCCACCAGGCTGCTAAGGGATAAACTGATCCAGGGAAGTACAACTCAGGCAAACTTAATCAACAGCAACTCTGACACATTTACTTTTACAGGAATCTATCAGAGGTAGTGAATCCTTTAATGGCACTTCACTTCAACCGTAAAGCTGCCCTTTCACATAAATCTTCCTGAGATTCAGTTACCTGTTTTTCACCACTAACCCTGTACAAAATTGCCTGAAGGCTTCTCAGAAACACAGGCAAGTGAGTTCTGCAAGGTGGTAAGTGTGCAGCCAGAAATTCAGCAAGAGAAAGAGAGGAAAAGAAAGAATAAAGCAGAAAGACAGGCTGATGTAGAGCCCTAACTAGCCAGCCCTGCTGCTCCTTGGCTGCCAAAAGAGCCAGGTAAGCCTGGTCAGCACCAGCTGCTCTTCCTCCAGCAAGAGTCTTGGCCCAGTCAGGTATTCCCTCCCCTTTTGGTGGCTGTGGCAGCTGTACCAGCAGCTCTGCCTTTGAAGGGCTCTGGCTCTGGCAAAACAAGCAGTGGGATTCACTTGCAGGTCTGCACTGAAATCTGTCACTAAATTCTAACTTAAAGGTAGGAAAGGCCTAAAACTCCATTTTACAGGAAATCTGAGGGGGGATAAAAACATAAAATGGGATTGTTAAACGAGCCCCTGTGTGACCTTACCTGTTAAAGTCAGAGTTCAGGCAGGCTGCAGTTACTAGGACATAATCTCAGAGGTTCTGATTTATTTATCCAGACAAACTGTTAGTCCACATATCAGTAAGCTTCCCAGTCTTATGATCTAACTGACACAATTCAGAAATACTGTCTTTGCAAGCTTAATTAGTGTAGTAGTAATAGTCTCTTTCTCCAATATAAACATATTTCATATGTCAGAGGGGCCAAAGAGCTAGATGTGTGCACCTCAGCAAGAACTGTTAGGTGATGTAATTCTGTCCTTATGCCCTGTTTCCATTTCCTTCAAGAATATTTCTTTCCTCAAAACAAAATCCTAAGTCTTCCACGTTCCCAATCTTTGGGCGTTTGTCCCACAGAATTGTCATTCCACATAACTGCCAATCCTATATATCCAAAAGTCTTGTGTTGTTTCAGAAAAGTTATGACCTAGGGTTTCTGGTGGATTTGGTTTGGGGGATTTTTTTGGGGAGGAGGGTGTCTCTTTTTTTTTACCTTTTGGGAAAATTTTCTAACCGAACAGTGCATTTATGAAGAACAAAATCTCATCTTTGAGAGAAGAGGAACATAATGTAATCGCATGACTTAGTCTTTTATTAAATTAACTCACAATAAGTTCCCATAGTGTGCAACTTGCAATAAAAGCCTGAGGTAGCTGACCACAAGGCATACTGTCAAAGTCTGACACTGGCCAGAACTCCTGTCTTCCTTCCAGTTCCTCCACATCTGTTCTCCACATCCACACCTCAAGTTCATGTCCAGTTCTGGGTCCTTCACTTCCAGAAAGACATTGAGTTGCTGGAGGGAGTCCGGAGAAGGGCACTGGAGCTGGTGAAAGGTGTGGAACCCCAGTCTTATGGGAAGCAGCTGAGAGAGCTGAGGTTGTTTAACCTGGAGAAAAGTAGCCTCAGGTGAGGCCTTACAATTACCTGAAAGGAGATTGTAGCCAGGTACATGGTCAGTCTGTTCTCCCAAGTAACCAGTGATAGGACAAGAGGAAATGGCCTCAACTTGCATTAGGGGAGGTTTAGATTGGATATTAGGAAAAATTTCTTCACTAAAGAAGCACTGGAACAGGCTGCCCAGGGAAGTGGTGAGTCACTGTCCCTGGAGGTATTTTAAAAGCACGTAGATCTGGCCCTTAGGGACGTGGTTTAGTGGGGGACTTGACAGTGCTGGGTTAATGATTGGACTCAAAGGTCTTTTCCAACTTAAATAATTTTATGATCCTACCCACTTGGCAAGGCAGACGTCCAGACCTCTTGAACCTCTGATGCCCAAACCCAGAAGTTTTGTCTTCTAATTCCTGGACTGTGCAGACAGTGATTCTGCACTTGCTTGCTGTCACATTTGGGCTAACGTCCCAGAGGCTGGGCATTTCAAGATCCAAAAGCACTGTAGTAGAGAGCTTTTTTGGGTTTCACTGGGAACAAGGAATTACTCCTGCATAGTTGTGAAGCCCTCAGTGGGGAGAAAACACAAAATATGAGCTGCTTGAAAATTTAGTATGTGTGCAGTACCATCTAATAAAAGAGCTTGAATAAACTTGGAGATTATTTTAAATTTACTTAATTATTTTTTATTAATTTCAATTTTATTTAAAGGGCTTAGTTTTACTCAGTGATTCAGCATTGGACTGCATACAGCAAAGATGTCCAAAGCAAAGCTGAAACCCAGGCCTGAGCAATAGGAAGGATAAGAGTTTTCTCCGCTGTGTCAAAAAAAAATAGTAAGGGTGACACAGGGACAAGGAAGAGGAAAAGGAAGAGGAATGAAAGTGATGAAAAGAATTCTGTTTACTTTAAGCTAATGGCCAAATATCTGTGAGAAATGCAACAGGATTTTAGACTAAGCGGAAAGGGGAATGAGCTGACATAGAAAAAAAAAATTGGTGCTTGTTCTGTGCTCCTCCCTTTCCTTCCACTCTTCCCAGGAGCACTAGAAAATAGTAACAAAGAGGAAAGAATTAATTGCCTGAAGAGGAAAGTGCAGAGAAGTGCAAAAAGAAGTTAAGATCTCAGGGGAAACCCTACGGATTATTGCCAGATTTCAGAACATTTACTTTTGCTTGCTTTCCACATGTAATTGGAGATGATAAAATTGATAATTAGGAAGAGAAGAACATCTTAGAGAAAAAGCAGAGTGCTATGCTTGCATAACTGGTAACAACAAAGAATTTTCAAATCCATTATTCATTGAGGATAACATTAAACAACACCTATTAGAGATAGACTTGATAGATTATACCCTAGAGCACTATTTCAGGCAGCCAAAGCGATCTTTGTTTTGCTAATCTAGCAGCAGAGCAGTTCCAAAAGACACTTGGCACTTCTTGGCACTTCTCCTAAAGTTTCCGCAGTGATCTGGGCATTTGCTATGATCTGATCACACCTATTAATCAGACGTGGGGACATAAAATCTCAGGACAACATTTGTAGAGGATTTAAAGATTGGTCATTAAACACAGAAGGATCATTTCTCAGATGGTATTACTGAAGGCCAGTGCAAAGTGTCTAGGAATGTAGGTAAACTGCGGTTGAAAACAGGGCTTTATCCCATAAAATTGTGACGGAAAGTTTGAGCCACCCTGCGTAATTCCTGTCACCAGCCATACTTGAGCACCTGGTATTAAAGAGTCCAGCATTATAGCCAAGCTTGCTCTTCAACTCACCCATGTGAACAGCATGAGTCTACAACATGTGCTCCTGGCCTTTTAGCCACAACCCCTGGGACAACGACCCTCTACCAGTTCGGCAGCTAAAACTGCAGGAATCGGGTGCATCGATTCATCCTAACGCTCGCTCTGGATCTCAGCTTCCCCAAGAGCACAGGACCACTTTTTCTCCACAAGACTACAGATGCTTTCGTTCTCTGGTTCTGCAATTAGGAAGAAAAGCCTGCTGGAGAGTAGGAGGTAAGTGGAATTGTGCATCTGTACGTAAGTGCAGACCATGAACTCCATAGCAAATTCTGAGCATTATCTTGTAGAGAAGAGCTGCCAATATTTTAAAAAATTTATTAGTATTTAGGGAGATACTGGAAAAAAGGATAAAAAGAAGAAAATTACTTCTTTCCAAAAAAAAAAAAAGAAAAAGGAAAATAGGGTATTTCTGGTAATCATCCTGCAAATTTATCTTTATTGTTGAACAACAAATAGCACAAATGGTAAAAAATTATTTACTGGCTAGAAATAGGTTTATGTGAATCAAAGAGTATTAAATTACAGAAGAAAAAGCTCACCAGAAATCCATGGCCCTTTCCAAAAAACCAATTATCAAATTAGTGAAAGAAGTGAATTACCATGTGACAGTAAGAACAGCACTAGATTTCTTATAAAAATCATAACTTAAAAATTAATTCCAGCTGGCCTGGATAGCAATGTTGCCAAATTCAGTGAAGTTATCTATAGTTACATTGCTATGACCATTTAACATTTGCAAAGAGCAGAGAATTCGATAGTAATAAAATAAGGTAAGTTTTAAGACATGTCTCACTTAATATCTACAAGACAGAAGAGACAGCATGCTTGTTTAGTTATTGCATTAATGCCTTTCCAACATTATTAAAAAAATAAATTTCTTTAAGCCCCGTGTCAATGGACATAAGTAAATTGCACACTGCAGCTCTCCCACTGCATCGTGATGTTCCTCCTTGGACCCCACGAGCCATGCACTAACCTCTTGACATACTAACCTCTTGCTGGAAAAAGTCTCCTTAATTCTCCAGTCACCTTCCATTCGTCTTTAGTTTAAAGATAATGCAGGCCAGCTTGTCCATGGTTACCACTGACTCACCACGAACTCTGTCAATGTTCCCGGTAGTAAACAACAGCGGAGGAAATGAAAAAAGGAAAAGAAGCAAAAACAAGGGCAGGATCTAATACTACCTCTAGAGGGGACAGCATGTGCCTGAGAGCACTGGCTGCACCCTGCGTAGGGTGCCCTGGCACATGGAGGAATGGGAGGAGGGAGGGACTGGGCACTGAGGTATAAGGGGAATACCTTGTGGAGAGCGTATCTTTTGGACCAGCTGAAAATCCATGCTACTGTGACCCCTTTCAGAAATTAGCTAGCCCAGGAATTGCCAAATCAAGAGACAGATAGTAAAGAGATGCTTTCACTGCATGGTCTGAGCTGCCTTCTCTACAGCTCAAGCACCGCTCTGCTGATAAGCTGTGAGCTTTTTGGGGGGAATGATTTGGTCTTTTGAAATGTGTAGCAACAAACTGAAAGAATGCTGCAATGGGTCAGTATTCTCTTAAGGGCTTTGGGACATGGAGACTTTATATGAATTTGGGGGAACCATTTTTGTCATAAAGATATTGACAAGGGAAATTCCCCATTGGAAGACAAAAAAAAGAAAAAGAAAAAAATACTTTTAAACAATCAAACTTAGGGAAAATATGCCATCTGAAGTAGCTTTTCATCTGTTTACTTTTTGATTTGTTCACAAAAGTATTACATTACTCCTTAACCAAAGAATTCTGAGAGGATTAAAACACAGGGAGTATTAAAACACAACTTGCACTGAAGTCTGAAGAGCAACTTTGCTATTTCTAGTATCTTGAGTTCTAAATTTGAAAGTTTCCACAACCTCCATGTAATGATGAACAATCTTCCTCTTATCTGATTGCCAAGGAATAGCCATCCTGAGGCTCTGCCTTTTGTCCTGAATTTAAAAATAAACTATTTTCCACAAATTCTGTCCAAACATTCTACTTTGTGCTGTATGGCAAGCCCAATCTCTTAGTCCTTTATGCTAGACAGAAAAAAAGGCTGTTCCTCTGAATGATTTACTGCCCTCTCTGAGTTTTCACTGACACAAAAACTACTTCGTCTGTATTTTTTCAAAGAATGTTTGTATGCAACTCCTCCATGCCCATGAACGAGCTTAAGGAGTGCAGACAAATGCTTTAAAGTGCTATCTCTTTTCCAAGGTCTGAAACACAGATGTCTCTTTTTGGTAATGCTGCGTGCCATTGACCTTACTGCAGATTTGATGGCTTCCATTGGTGCACCATCCAGACATGATTTGTTAGGTAGGCTTGTTTTTTATGAGGGCTTTTTTTAGAAGCTCGTTTCAACTTCCAGCCTTCATTTAGAGTTTATCTTAATGTTGTTTCACTTTTCAACACAGTGATTTATACACAAAGATATAGCCACTTGTCATATTATAAAGGATCTTAACTAGTGAAGAAGGAAATACTGAATTAATATCTCTTTTCAGTTTTCAATCTTTCAAAATTTTTTGATTCAAGCAGCATCTTCTTTCATTTGCCTTCCCTCCTTCCCCCTTCCCTTCCTTTGTCATTATATCTATATTTTGCAAAGAAAATTTGGAAGAACAGATTGGAACCTACCTGTATGATATGTATGTCACAGCTACACCTAACTCTGAAATGCTGTCCTTTGCTCGAATAAGCCTGCACAGAATAGAATGTTTAGGTTTTACCCTCTTCAGTTTCATTTTAATTTTTAGTGTATACTTTCTTTCTATACTTCTTAAATCACAGTTACCGAAGAAGGGTCAATTTTCTTTCCTGTTCTGCTAAATCATAGTGGTATTTTATATACTTGATTTCATTCTACGCCATTCATAATTTTCCCAACATATTCACCCATGAATACCTCCTTAAAGAAGGATAAAAGAGAGCCTGATGAAATAATGTGCAGAGGTAGGGAGATAGTAGCTCTCCTCTCAGGCGAAAAAAAAAAGTAACTTTCAAACTCTGGTGAGAAGGCAGTGCTCTTAGGAAACTGCCTTGGTTTCTGGTAGTACGACAGCATTGGAACTGGTCCATTGGTGCAGACAGGTGCACAGACTAGGCAATTCTTCTAGTGTCACATTATCAGAGCTGAACAGAAGCAGATAATCAGGGAACAAGTGCATCTGATATTTCTGAGTACTTTACTAAGCTCCAGCTATTCTCCCTCAGAGAAATGGGTCTGGTTTGTCTATTGCATGAGGGCTTCGGTGGATCGATGCCACATTATTCAACAGGGTCCCTCGTGGAGACGCTCAGGTGGCACTCCGATAGCACCTACGCGTGCACGCGATCTCACCCTCGCAGGGAGTCACGAACAGCCACTCACACACACAGTCTGTGCACGAACCGGAGACAAAGAGGCGAGAGGCGCTCTCTGCATGCAATTCCGAGGTGTTTAATGGCAACACATCCGAAGGGAAACAGAGGCAAGAAGAACCCCGAACCGAAAGCCTGCACCAGTTTTATCCCGAGAGCTCCCAAAGGTGGGCAGAGCATCCAAAACCAATAGTCTGAGGGCTAGGGGGCAGAGGCAAGGTTGACATANAGGTTGAGTGACATAACAGGGCCAATGGGCAATGGGATGGGATGGGGGAGAGGGCCAGCAACTAACAGAATCTAGACAAAAGGAGAACTTTCTAGCACAGTGTTGTAGGGAGAGGCCACTTTTAGGGTAACTTGGGGGGTGTAAAGTGGACTTAGCCACCTCAGCATTTGTCCATTTACTGACCCTGGTTTATCCATTTACTAACCATATACATAACCTTTTATACAAACTTATCCACATGTCCTCAAACATATGTAAATTATCACACATGTAAATTAGCCATAAAACGCTTTAACATTAACTTGCTGCATGGCTGGTGCAATAGAAAAAAAAACCAAGCCCATTTTCTGCTTGTTTTGAACCTGGCTTCTGTTAGCTTTCATGTACTGGAAGAAATTATAAACTGCCAACATCATGCATAACTTTGGAGATTTCTGTCACATACCCCCTAATTCATCTATTTTTAGGGTGATGAGTCCTATCCTTTTTAACTGTTCCCCATTTAATCTCAGTATATGAACAAAACTCAGAAATTTGTGACTTAAGAGAGACTGCTAACAAAAGTCCTCCTTGTGGTTGAATAATTTGTTTTTAACAAAAATACTGTAAAAAAGAAGGTGATTCTTTTAATACTCAGACCCATGTGTTCTTTTGTTTAGGCTATAGCCAAGGGGCAGACATTCATTTCTACGTTTTATATGATTTCATGTTATAGAATTATTATAGAATGTAATCAAATCAAATGCACAAACACAAGACAATATTTTACTAGGCAGCAAATGCATCACATGTATTCACAGAAGCCATTGATTGCTGTATTGGTCACTGATGGTTCTTCAGCTGAAGAAATTATTTCATCCATTTCCAAGAAAAATTTAAACAAATTGGAATCCAGAGAACTGTAACAGTATTAGAGGATTTAAACAGAAAAGGTGATGAAAAGGTAAAAAAAAGACTGTGCTAATTGGGTTTCTTTTCTCTGAAGTGGAGCCTGGGAACAGATATGACTGTGATTTTACCGTAAGTAACGGAGTTCTATAAAAGGACAGTAATCAACAGTTTACAAGGTCCACCATGAGAAATGAGAAAAAAAAAGCAAAATAACTAAGGCTGGATATTACAAAGAGTTATCTAACAGTCAGAGAAGGGAAATGCCAAAATAGTCTAAAGAGTTCTGGAATCTCCTCCTTTGAGGGCTTTTAATATCTTCCAGGGTGGCATGCTTGATCCTTTCCCAGTCTATGAAGACAAAAATGTGGTCTTCTAAAATCCCTGTCAGCTCTGCACTTCTATGGTTCCTTATTGATGTAATGTAACATGTGGCTTTAATGGGACGCAGCTGCCTAAAAGCATTTTATGAGTTCTGGTAGCTAGCCAAAGGAGCAATATATGGACCTGCAAATAGCAGGAATAGGACACAAGAGCTATTGTTTGTAGTCATATGGTTTCATTTGTATGTTACTTGTTTGGAAAAACTTAAAATCTTGCCTATTCACTTCTTGCTGATTCTGTCTGTTTAAGGCATACAAAGTGGGGAAAAAAACAGAATTGAAGCTGTTATTCTGAATTCAAAATTTTCAAATTGCTAAGTGCACCTCGGGGCTATCAGCACAGAGCAAACAGAATTTGTTCTTGGGATCGGGCATAATCACAACTTTGTTCCAATTAAAATACATTTTTCCATTGTTGTCTCTCTCTACTTACCATTACGATTGCCATGACCTAATGGGAACTCAAGCTCGAGCTTGTTCTCCAAAATTCCAACCATCCACTTCGTAAATTATAAAATCACACACCTTCTATCTGTTTGTGGCAGAATTTGCTCTGATTTTGCAAGCAGAAGCGTATGAGTCCTCTGCTGCATCTGATGAAAGGAAGGCTTATCATTAAGGGCGTCTCGTGGCAGCTCTGCCCTGGTGAGCGTGAACAAGACTGACTCGCCAGGCAGTAACAGATGACAACTGAAAGACATCACACTGCTGAACTTTAATTTGGCAATGTAACTTTATTCCAGATATGCATGTCTCATTTTAGCTTCCTATATAATTAGTGAAAAGAGGTGGGTCCTAAACCACAAATTAAATCCTTTCCATTGAGCAGAAAACCAGAGACCATTCCTAACAGGCACCTAATTTAGGTGTTCATCTTCTCTGGGCACAAGCTGTCAGCATCTGGTAAAGAATATTGGAATATGTGAGGGGTTTGTTCTGTCAGGAAGCTCATTTACTGCTCATTAAGCAGGCAAAATCTTCAAACAGAAACAAACTTGCAAAAGGTTACATACACAAAACACTTCTTTCTTCCAAGCAGATGCAAGAAGTAAAATAAAGCTATATGCACACCTGCCAATATTGTGACGGGGGGGAAAAACGCGATATTTTAATATGCATAATTTTAATTAAATACTGATCTTGTGGTGAAAAAATACTCATCAGACTTCATAGCAGTAATTCAAATTCACATGGAAGCTACTCACAGCCTTTACACTCCTTCAGGTGGTGTCTACAGGGGCAGTTTAGTGACCCCTGCTTTCATTCTTGGGTCCTGATCCAGTATCATCCACTCTGTGTGAATATTAATACCTTGTTGGACTGTCTTGTGGAGAAAACCAAGCCACTTCCTCCAAGACAAGAATTAGAAAAACATTAGAAGAACAGAGTTGCAAACTTGGGCATTCAAAGTAAAGGAACATCAAAGCTAAGCCTAGTTATCACTATTGTTTCTATTTGTACACTTCCATTGCCACTTTGCTGCACACATTTTAACATAGATTTCATTTTCCTCTAGGTTCCAACAGAATAGTTCAGATTTAAAAATTATTTCTTTCATGATTTTTTCTAAAATATGACATACTATTTAGGTCAGAACAAGGGGCCTTGTTCCAGCTAGTGTGATATATTTATTAAAATTCTTTGCTATTAAAATAGCTGTGACTTGAACTTGCACAGATTGTTCAATCCCCCTATTTTTTGCATGTGTTAGGCAAAGGGAAACATTTTCTGGATGTAAATAAGGAAGACCAAAATTAAGTTTGCATGGGATATTTTATCTCTGGAATCCACTCATTCTGAGTTTTTGGCACTGCAGAATTGCAAATGCTTTTAGAATAGGTGTTGTGTACAGTCGTTTTGGTTTGAAAAACAGAGTAACATTCTTTCTTTCAGTTATGTACTGATCCCTCAATTCGTGTGTAGAACTAGAACCACAAAACCATCTTCTGTCCCTTCTCTTATTCTCCCCTTCCTTGGGCCGGTGCTTCCTCACACATAAGCCTTCCCATTTTGCCTTTCTGAGCCAATTTTAGTGTTTATTGATTAGCCTGCTGATTGAAGTTCATCTTCTCACAGACACTACCGTGGAATTTTTTTTTTTTCACTATTCCAGTCCCTCCTGCAGAAAACACCTGCTTTGGCTATATGGCCCACCAGCCCCATTTCTTCTGTTCAAGGCTGGTAGAATAACCTCTGGCTGTCTATGCCTTAACTCCCTTCCTCATTCATTACCCTAATCTCTTTGTCTCTCTTTGATCCAGACCACTACGTCCTGGTTGCTTTTACCCAGCAGAGTAACCCAAATACTGTTTTCCCTGCCCCATAAGCCCCCCATCCCTGTATTTTGTGGTCTCCCACAGCCAGATCTAGTCTTTGGTCCCTAGACCAAGGTTTCCTCTGTTATTCTTTTAAATTTTATAATTTTGTATTATAATTTTATAAAGCATTGGCAATGAAGAGAAAGAGCCCCTGATCTCTGTAGTGAGGTCCAGGGCCAGCGTAGCCAGCAACAGTTTGAGAACTTCAGTTGCAGGAGACATCTGCTCAGCCTGAACTGTCCCAGCCTGGGCACACAGAGATAAACTATAGGGAATAAGGCTGAAAACATCTGTCAAGCACAAGCATATTGGAATTACGTGTTCTTTAAGCAGCTTACAGCTTTGCCAGATTTGGTCTGATTTCACGGAGATAAAAGCTGTCCTTTAGCCAATAGCCACTTCTCTTCCAAGTGTCCAGTCTCCACTCAGAACACACAGATGCACTCAGGCAAGAAATGAGAGCCAAACAGGACTTGAAAATACCTTTGGCAGCCCACACAGTACATGTGAACAAATCCATTAGGGTCCACGTTTTCTACATTAATGCAAAGCCCACACTGACTCTCCTCACCCTAATGAGATCATGAAATGGTGACCTGCAGATCAAAGATCACACAAGTACATTTAGAGTACCACAAAGAGGAGATTATCTTCACTGTGCAAAACAATTTCTCTAGCCTTATTAAAAGAATCCCGAAACCTGGAGAACTAATTTTGATTAATTTCTACACGAAGCACGTCAGCATGCCAGTACAAGAAGTCAGATTTCAACTCAGACAGCTATAGTTTGGCTACATTACAATCATCTGAAAACAAAGTCTGTAATGGGAAGTGTCAGACAACTTTAATAGGTGGGGCTGATATAGCCACCTTATCACAGGGAAACACACTACACATGCAGGGAGATCAGCCATAAAATAACCTCCTTCCCGCTGTTGCCCTGCAGGTCCAGTAGCTCCCACACTTCAAGCCACTTGAATTTTGGCAGCCCAGTGACTAACAGCCAGAAGCACAATTTCAAGCTGATGATAAAACACGGACCTCTCAAAACAACTCATAACGGCTTTTCCAGCTTGTAATTTTCAATGGGTGAAATTAAAAGGAGTTGTACACTTGCTGCTACACTGTATGTTCCAAGTCATCGGTACTTTCTGGAAATTTCCCCAAATGCACACCTGTAGCTGATAGTTTCAGATATACTCAATAACCCCACTGAGTACAGACAAGAGTTATTATGTATTTCTAAGGGTGAGGGTATCTCACAGGTACCTCCCCAGCCCGGTGCACAGTGTAAAACACTGTTTTGGTGCCAATGGGTATTTCTGCAACATGGAACTTCACAGGGAGCTGTACACAATGTATTTTACTTGGAGTACTGTAGGTAAGCTGTCATTTCTGCTTTGGGAAAAGGGCACCCCACGTCTTACTGATTATTGCTCCAAAAGCCAATTCTCCCAAAAGCAGGCTGAGACAGAGTCCTGCTCTCATGGTCTAGAACACAAAAATGCACAACAGGTATAACACAGTAAAACCTACATTGACTTACTGTACATGTAAATAGAGACATGCAATTAAGTCACAACAGATATAAATCAAAACAGAAACAAACAAAAAAAAAATTAATTACCTACTTTGACAGATTCATACCTGCAGTCCTCTCATTCTAAAGCAAAAAGCCAGGAGAGAGAATATTCAAATTTCTTGTCCATTTGGGTGGCTTCTTTGCACATGTTCCTGAATTTTCAGCTATGATGAGATCTGCTCATTGGCAGTCACCAAGAGGCTGATATGACCATGAAATGAGGAAACACAGGGAATGAAAAATAAGGTACTAGCACCACCGTTTGCTGAGGGCTGGGAAAACTAGCAAAAACTTTCAGAGACCATGTAGACCTATTTCTATAATGCTAGCTGCTTTTAACTCACTTACCATTGCTGCTATTGGAGATGCTTGATCAAAACATGCTTTCAGCACTAATTACTTGCCAGGAAAATCTTAATGAAATCCAGATGATGATTTTTATTCCCAGCACTATAAATCTTTATATGTAGAAACAGTTTCAAACAAGGGGTTATTTTAGCAATTTGAGTTAAACAAAAATGTAATTGAGAGCTTACCATATATTGGAAGTGAACATAAGTGGCTGGCAGAGGTGGACTGAGACAGTTCAGCACAATTACTTTCCCCCTGGAAAACACATATTTTATTGTCACTCCTTTTCATCCCAACACTAAGAAATATGGGGTTTCTGCAAAGTGACCCTGGAAAGGATGAACTCTCCTCATCCAGCGGGGCCCTTCCCTACTGTCACATGGTGTTTCCATTTCTGCCTCCTGTTTCCTGAAGCAATTTAAGTTCGCTTCTAAGAAAGAGGAGGCCTGGGAAGCAGAAAAAAATCACACAAATCTTATTTAAGCAATTTAAAGGAGCACAGTTTGGTTTTAAAATTTAGTGGTTGAGAAATAGATTTCAACACCTGCATTGCAAAGTGTAAATGAGACTCAGATAGACTTTTAAAATCTAATTTTCTTCTGGCTTCTCTGCTGTCTGCTAGTTTCATTTTGTTCCTCTTGAGCAACAGATGTAGATGTTACAAATGGCAACCATCAAATCAATTCACAAAAATGGATGTATTACACGTTCCACACTTTCAAGGAAAAACTGCTGTGGAGGAAAAATCCTTTAATGTGCAACAAAAATAGCTCTACAATTACTATTTTTTATAGATTTAATAGAAACATTTCTATTGCACTTACATGTTGATAAACTTTTCTGTTATCAAGACATTACTGTTGGGCCAAATGACCTAATATGTGCCCCTTTTACAAAGTTTTTAAAGTCGTATGTTTAATTCCTTACTCTGGTTTGTTCCTCCTTTAAAAAAAAGAATCATTA
This sequence comes from Struthidea cinerea, assembly GCA_013397865.1. Classification (NCBI taxonomy): domain Eukaryota; kingdom Metazoa; phylum Chordata; class Aves; order Passeriformes; family Corcoracidae; genus Struthidea; species Struthidea cinerea. Next base: position 899,675 of record VZTI01005203.1, on the reverse strand, counting down.
GATTTAGTTCTGTGAAAAATAAAGAGCAAGAAATAGCTATTCCATCTCATCAGGATAGTATGTGATATCTGCTCAATGCAAAGTAAGTTCAGAAGGGGGCAAGGAAGAAATGCTAAAGTGTACCTTCCTACTTTAACTCTTTCTTGCAAACTATTTAGACTAGGCTCACCACTCCAAGATTATGATTGCAAATCTGTAGTTTAGTACAACAACCATCATCATTCTTAAGCGTTCTTGCTCAGAAGGAAATCAGAAATCAGGCTAAAAAATTGCATTATTACAAGCTTCTGTGCGGTTGCTGGTTTCCTTTCTCACTTCAGGATTTTTTGGAAAGGCCATGTGTTCCTGAACCTCTGGGATTGGTGAGGGAGATTCACTTGCGATCGGAAAGATGTCCGAGGAAGCAACTTCTGGATGGATCATGGTGAACAAGCCCTTCATTCACAGACACTTGGGTGAGTCCTCATGGGACAGGAATCTGGCTGCCAATATTCAGCTGCTCTCCCCATTATCCCTTCTGGTGACACTAAGGACAAAAATGGGAAAGAAAGGAAGAATGATGGCACAAACCCCCAGAGGTCTGTCAGACTGTGGAAAGCTGGGGGAGGGCAAGCTGCCAGACAAACATCCTCCAGGGACTTTGGAAGAAAGAGATTGATGTGATCGCTAAAACTCTAGGCTTCAGGCTCCAAAATACTGTCACCTTGATTCATTTCAAACCACTTTAGAGAAGCCAGCATCTCCTTAGATAAGACTTGCTTCACGCACACGCGTCTCGGTGCCACACAAACGCGCACGAGCACTGCTAATATGTGCTTAGGTGCTCACTCACAGCACAGTGGCACTGTATAAACAGGAGGGAAATACCCTCTTGCTTGTATGGCAGCCTACAGGTGTCAACTTCTTCTCTGCAGTAATGCTGACGTTAGTGATGATTCTGCTCAAACGAGCACATAACCCAGAAATAGTTCTGCTTGTCTCCATCTTAATAAGGGAACAGAAGTGCACAATAACACAAGGATAAAATCAGGATCTAACAAACAACGACAAATTTGTATTTTCTAGCTTCTGAAACTGGCACCTCTGAGCAACAGAAGAATTAGCAGCCATTTTCAGTAATCATATATTTACTGGTATCGTGTAAGCAGATATATTCAGCGTTATTATTGAGGATTTCTGTGCAATGCTTTCACACAGCATTTAGGTAATTTATTCTGTAACAATCTATTCCCATCTCTATTAAGAAATTATGATATCCTGCATTCAAGTCAGAGTAAATCTTAATTCCTTTAAGCTTCCTTTTTTTGGAAAGGGAGAGCATGGATGTAAAAAACCTTCATCCTTATGAAAGAAGTGACTGCAGATAACAGACTCCAGAACTGAGGCAAGTGAGAGAACAAAAGAGCTAAGTGGATAAGACACCTGCAGCTTAGCAGGGGGAGCAGCTTCCCTCTTTCAAATAAAAAATGCATATGTATGGCACGTTCGAAAAGAAAAAGGGATGTTAAAAGAATAAGTACATAATTTACCTATTAAGACAGAACATCTAATTTGCATGATAGTTTTACTGGCAGATGTGAGTTCCTGAAATGTCTACAAAACCAAAAGCTACCTACACCTTGAAATGCTATTTGTTCCCTGGTATGAGGAATGCTGCAACACTCAAAATACTCCCTCCGGGCAGACATGGCAGGGAAAGACTTAGATCAGTGTGGTGATGCAACTATTCGGGCTGACTCCAAAGTTAAACATGTGTCCAGCTGATGGTCTCACAGGCAACCACATTTAGAGGATGACATCTTTTTTAATTCTTTCCTTAGAAGGGATGTAAACAAGCCTGCAATGAATAAATCAACTCCTAACCAAGAACATAAGGGAATTTCTTTGTAGTAACTGATAAACTTTTCCTGTGCAAACCTCTTTGTGCATGAAAGTTACTCTACAAGTGTTCCCTGTCTATGGTACCCCATCCTGTTCCTTTCCTTTGGTGAGCATCAGTCATGAGAGAGCATCAGTCAGTTCCACTGCCAGGCCCCACAGCCAGGTTTGCCAAGCCAGCACTCTACAGAGAGTTAAACCTGCTTAAAATCTTTTCATGATTAGGTAATTTGAAAATAGGTAAACAGTTGAAGTTTTATTCTACAATCTAAAACGTAAATCTCTACACAAAATAATCATCTATCTTAGGAACAGTGTCCGTATTCCTCTTTTCCGCCCCTGCCAGTTCTATTCAGTCAGTTTAACTGTCAGGAAGAGTTGTTTGACTAAACTAAAAGTAAACAACATTTTAAAGGACTTGAAACATATAATTTTATTTAAACCAAGTTTGTGTTGTCAAGATACCCAAAGAAGCCCCAGTGAACAAGGAATATAATTAGGAAAGTTCATAGTATTAGTTCCACCATAAAATTTCATTAAATGTTTTGTAATTGATGCAGAACAGATGCATCTCTGAAAATAGTGTACTTTTCTTTCAAAACAACAAATGAACTTCTGGCTGCCCAGGTCACTTATTTTGTGTACTGACAGACTGGGTTTTCAGTAGTTGACCTTTATCAGATTGGCTGACTGACAGCAATTTGGTAGGTCATTCTGTTAAAGGCAAATGTGTATTGGTTGGCCCCAGAATAAAAATGTTAATTGGTTAATAGAATATCAATCCCTCTTTCAGTTCTATAATCTTTTGTTGTGGTGCTGTTGTTTGGCTCAAGTCTCTTTATCTTGCTATTTAGCTAAATCACTAGCAATAAAATGAAAGAAAATTTGAATCAATAACTGCGTTCAGAAAATTTGTACTACAGCTATAAATAGAACCCAGTTCTGAGTTGCTTCCAACAGGGACTAAAGCTTGCAGGGTACTCAAAGAAAATTTCTACCCCATTAATAACTGGGCTATTCTTATAAATGCCCACATTTTCTTAGCACAAGGTACAAGACTCCACAGCAGGGCTCTTTTTGATGCCTACATTAACACATAACATAGTATAATGTTTTTAACAGGTTAAACTCACCCAGCCTTAACAGGGCAAATTCTGGTCCACTTGGGGTTGAATGCATTCAGCTCTTCAGGATATTGCTTTCCAGAGGCACTTGCACTGAGCGGGCAGCAGCTGCTGGCTAACGATGCTGGACTCTCTTCTTTGCATCTGACAGTTGTCCTAAACCAAATCACATTGGAAAAGGCAGCTACATGGCATGATATGTCATGTAAAATACGTTGATTCTTCAGTTCTGTGAAAGTGACCAACTGATTGAATTAGTTTGTCAACCTTTTGAAGCCCTGACAGAGCATCCTTGTGAGTACTGACATGAGACTGTTCGGCAACAGCCTCCAAGTCTCACTGCATGACAGCAACAGCTCTGGTGGCATTTTGCCTCCCGATTCTTTTGGCTGTTCCATGTTTACACAGTCAATATTTTCCCATCAGTTTTTCTGAATTTCCATTTTGTCACTGACAATTTTCTGCCAGCTTCCCAAATAAAAGCATTATGCTGACTTTTACCTGTTAGCTGGGGCCTTTGAGCTGCAAATTGCCACAAATGTGTGCAATCTGTCTCATCTCTGAAAACATATCAGGTAAGAATTCTCAGGCTTTTTCCTACAAAGCCAACTCCTAAATTGTATTATGCACTGGCATTCACCTTCCTTCATTATTTTGTACCTCGGTAACATGTTTCCCTGCTTCACAATAACTCTTCACACTAGCCTAGCCAGTAAAATACATCTGCAGTAAGTAACCATTTTAGTTTCCTGCTAGTATTTAGTAACAGACTAAAACACACAAGTACTCATACAATGTAATGTGTTAAAAAACTGCTCTTGAAAATTTAAGGCATTTTTTATTCCACTTAATTTGGACCACCTAGGCTTCTGAGCAGAGGAAAGGACACTTAGGAGCAATTAAATGAGAAATTCCACAGCAGCCAAAGTATTTAACTTTTTCATAGAATATAATTTCCTTAAATTTTTATTTGTCAGCCTTTTTTGTTGCTCTTTAAAAAGCTACAGTGTTACTCTGTTACAGATAAGGCTTTAAAAACAAATATAAATAAGTACTTAACTATAGCTTCTAACTGCAAAGCTGAGGATAGAAACGGTATGGCAAAATACTGCTATAACTATTTATGTTGTTGAAAATATTACCAACCTTGGACAGATCTCTGATGCATAATTATGTACTTCTGGTTGGAAAAAAAAAAACCTGAAATCCATCTATTCCAGTCCCTTTCTTGTGACAGGAGTGATCAGATTCGCTCCAGACTTGTGCACGTATGATTGTCCCACTGATAGTCCTGTCAAATCTTGAGCACAGCTACTACCACAAGTTTGTCAGATTTTCCCAGCCTAATGACCTTATTTACCTTATTTCAGCAAATAAGCCCCTCCTTTCCACCTGTGTTAGTGGCCTACCCATGTGCTCTTTACTAATCTTTTTTGCAAGCTGTTACCATTCCTCTACTACTAGAGAAACAGGAATTGACACTTACTAAATGAATTGCCTTCAGTGCGGGGATAAAGCACTACAAGGCACCACAACACTCTGAAAAAATGTCATTTGTTTCAAGCAGGCATTTTAGCTGGATTTCAAGAATAATGAAACACCATGTAACTGGCGTTACATGTGAACTGCCTGTAACTGAGGCAATGGCAAATATCAGTATGGCAAACATCACTTTATCTTATTTGATGGACACTCACCACAGACTCATGACTGGGAATTGCTACACACTAGAAAACGAAGACTGTCATGTGTCTGGATGCGTATAAGGAATATACATTATGCCTACATGGAGACTTCAGTAATTTGGGTGATTATTCTGCACCAGCATCACTTTATTCTACACCAGAAGCTCTTTACCAGTTTGCAATCTGGTCCCATTCCCTCACTGCACACCTCTGTGCCACTGGCATCCTGGTCCCTCAGACCAACCACAGCATTTAGCTCCTGCTGGCTGATACTTTGGGGCTTTTACAACCCTTCCTTTTTTTTATAGACACATTTTGGTGTGAAAGATGTATCCCCTCCTTTAAACTGAAGCTGAAAGTTTTTGCCATTTTTTTAGAGCTCCTGTTGTTTATCATGTGGAACTAAAACAAACATGCCCATCTGGAAAATTATGGCAAGCTTCCAGGAGAGGCAAAACCAAATATATTCTGTGGTAATTAGAAGATCTGGGATTTTGATATTTTGACTACTCTTAATTATCATTTCAAAGTCCCCTGGTGTAAGTTATAACAGGTTGCTCCAGAAAGGACCACCCCACACAGGGGACTTTTCTCTTTGCTGTCACGTCCTGTTTTTATTTCTAATTTCTCTGAACCTAATAATGTCAAAAGGCATCCTATATTTATGATTATTTAGAAATATTTGTGACAATGATATTCAGGTATTTTACAAGGGAGTGTGAAAGCAATCTTAAAACTGCTAAATGTGATTCCTGCATGATTCCAACCCCCCTTTTATACAGTCTATCAAACAGCCTTGGAGTTTAAGTGATGACATTCAAACTGCAACTGAGCTGAACAGCTTTTCGTATGTTTTCATCTTGTTTCAGTGAAGAAAACACAGCTCCTTTAGCAACTGTTAAATTGGAGGGTTTAGTGTGCTACAGGAGGATCCATACCTTGTCAGGAAATGCAGCTGAGAAATGAGGCCTGGAAGAGCAGGGAAGTATCAGGTCCAGCTGCAGCACAGATGTGCTGCTCGGCAGGAGGACAGAATGAGAGGGTACAGTGATCCTTCTGCCTTGCACTTTGTTGCATTTTTCAGCAAGTTACTTCACTTCATTGTCGTTTCTCTGTACACAGACACTAACAAGAGGTCAGAAGCCCTTCGTGGAGAACTTTGAGATCTTACCATAGAAAGTACTATGTTGGAGCATAGTCTTATTAATAATAATTAGTAAATCATAAGTAATTATTTTTGTCATTTAATATAGTCTAATTATATTTGTAATTATTAGTAATTTATTGGTAAAACATTTGCAAATAAATGTATTTATTAGAAATAAGTCAGTGTTATTATTTTGTTATCATCATCACTGTGACTATTATTAGGTGGACAACACTGTGTATGTTTTCTGTTCAAAACATCATAGTATTTTTGTATTCTGACACTTTTCTTTACAACATTAACTTAATTTGCGTATTGGTAGTGGTGCTAAACCTGCGTTTAAGATCTACAGAACAGGCACTGATTAAGAATTTGACAGCATTACCATGATGTTCCTTAGTTAGAGAGTTGCTGTCACAGAAGGCTCTCAAAAAGTAATCAATATGGTTAAAAAGAAAATATTGTCATACCTGAGTCCCTTGTAAATCTTTATTCCTCCCCAGGAACACAATTTCAGCTTCCCAAAGCACAAGAAGGAATGTCAGAAGTTTGGGCAATTGCACCACTGCTGCAATTTTTCACTCACATGGTATCATATGAACCCACGTTATCGTGTGCTTCACTCACGTGAAAAAATGTGGATGTTATCATGAGAAAGCTTTTTATGTTTAGCACTGGATAACGATGTCACTAACCTGTGCCCAGCTAAGAAACAGGGGAGTGGTAAAACCAAAAAAGGGTTAACTCCCAACTACAACCCTAAGACAAGCATAGTCTCAATTGTGAAATAATTATTCAAAGTGTAATATATTGAGGAATTTACTCTCCAAGGTAGCTCTTTGCCACTGAAAGTATCTCTCTATAAGAGACTTTCCGGGACAGCTTATTCAAGGATTCTTTAACATCAACAGGTTGTAATTTTGGGGGTGTAAAATTTGTAATCCACCTAAGAAATAAATATCATTACAGTTCATTTTAAGCTAAATGCAAAACTAAAAGGAAATAACATAGAATGATATTTCCATTTTTTCCTAAAGACAAATTCAACAAATTATAGGGAGTCTTTTATATAACCACATATAAAATCATTACACTCTTGTGCTTCATCTATGAAAATTTTAAAGAGCTTTCTAAAGGTGGGTGAGAAACTGTAATTATCTTCCTTTTAAACAGAATAAAAACATTAGTGCTTAACCTTTCTGGAACTGAAGTCTTGGACCACAGAACAGAAAGGAACCTTCTTCTATTATAAAAAATTACATTTTTCTCTGGCAAAAAATATAGCTTGCAAATGTATTTTGGGTGTTTAACTGTGGAAGAGACAAAGGCAAATGTATTTTTTAAAAATTTCTTACACATTCTAAAATATTAAATTATTCTGATGTTCACAGGATTTTGCAGAATGTGATTTATGCAAGTGCTAATCAGTCATAAAACATAGCAATCTTGCAGGATTTGGGATGGCAAAGGAGATGTGTCTAGTTACTACAGCACCGGGATTTTTAAAATGGAACAATAAAATACTAGATATTATTAAAATTTTCCTTTCAAAACAGTAGTGCAAACAGCAATTTCATATTGGGAGAAATACACCACTGATGCTGTTATTGATGTGTGGTAATCAGCATTTTTTTCTTCCTGTAAGAAGCACTAATTTACTACATTTACTAGTTTGGTTTTTTGAGTAAAGTCCTTGTGCTGTTATAATTGTAATTATCTTTCATTGAATACATACGGAAAAGACTTTTAAAATTCCTCTTTATTTAGAAACTATGGAACAAATTGCTCTGCCATATGGAGGAGACACGGTACTCTCAGCTGCTATCCAAACCTGCAGTTCCTCCACTCTTATGGGTTTCACAAGGTACAAAAGGAGATCCCTTGGTGAAGTGTTTCATCCAGCCAAAGCCGGGCAAATTCACCAAGACACCAGCCACAGGCCCAGAGTGACATCTTCACACTCTTCCTTCTCCGCTTGGGACTTGGAAGAATCAGGAACTCTACCAGCGGGAAGAGTGGCTTTTAGTCATTGTTACAGTTTTTCACGGAGAAGGCCACCTTCTGAACGTTTTGCAGTTTTCCAAATAGGTTCAGCAGTATTTTAGTTCCTGGGGAGGCTCCTCCCCTGCAAGGGCCAAGCAGTGGAAGGCAGGCAGGGACCAGAAGCCTTGCCAGGGGAGAGTAAGACCACAGCACCCTGTTACCATGAAGTGAAATTGTATCTTACCCTTCTTCCGAGGATTAATATGTGAAAGACTCCTGGTGATGGTAGTGAGAAAAGGGAGGGACATCCCATTGATTTCTCAGTTTCTCAAAATCAAACAGCATTAGCCATTACAGTAACCGAGAAGATGAAAATTGCTAGGTGAGAAAAATAGAATTATTTCCATCTTAGAATTCCTACAGTTCAAAAACTTACTTTTCTCCCTTGCTTTTAGACCATTTTCAAACCAGCTTTTTCTTCATACTTCTTTTCCCCCTCATTTTGACAGTATTGCTGAAGTCTCCCAGAGGCAGGCAGCAGGCTAGTCTAGTTTTGATTGTATATCTCTTTCAAACTCCTGTCCCTCCCTTTCAGAGGATATTCACCTTCGTAACTCCAACTTACTTTTAGGAGTCGTTCTGGGTTCTCTGTACCTCCAAAACCCAGATAATAAAACCCTTCCTATATGCAGAATGCATGTACATAAACACAATGAAGAAGGTCACAAGGACTGCATGTCCCATCTCCCGCTGGCATGAAATGCTGGGAACATTTTGTACAGTTGATTCCATCCTACATCACCTTGCTTTCTCCCACTCTTCCTATTTCATTTGGAGATGCAAGTGCTGATTTCTCATACTGCTCCTGGGTTTCCCATTACTGCACCCAGCAGACTCAATCTCAGTGTCTTGCCCTTGGCTTCCCCCCTGTCCTTCATCCTGGTCTATGACCAGGAAGTTCTGAAATGCTCCCATCCTCACTGCTGTCTGCTGCTTGTTTCCCAGTCTTCAGATCTCCCAAACACTCATTCCCAAATCCCTACTCAGCTACTCACACCTCTCCCTTTTTCTTTTTAATCTTACATCCCACCTTTACTGTATCTCTCCCACTGAACTTCCTTTCTCTTCTCTTCCCTGTGAAACCTGCCATAACTAGCTCCTTCCTGAGTCTTGGAGACTAGCTCTCCTGTGGCTTGGAGATGGACCAGTCCTTCCAGTCCTGTTTATTTCTGATGAAAATAGCCTTGGGAGCAGCAAGGTGTGTCAACCTCTGCTCTGGCACAGCAAGCCAGGAATGCTTGTTACAAAGAAGCTAAATTTTGACTCTGGCCTGAATTGCTCTGAATTGCCAGATTTTTGTTTATGGATATAGGCAAATTAGGTTTTCCATTAGTCTTGTTCTTAGGAAGGACTGAATCATTTTGGCTTGAATTTTCAAATAAATAAATTTTGCCATCTGACATAGAAGACTTCCCTCCTCCTATAAATAAAAGCAAAGCATCACATTGCATTACAGGCACTCATACTACTGCTACAGACACATGTAAAAACTGAACTTCCAAACCAGTCCAGTCAAGAATTTCTTAGGAAAACCACAGAGAGAACATTTTTTGAGAAATACAACCTCTTCTTTGATTAGGCCAGGAAGTCATGATAAAGAACTATGAAGTATTTGAACATGCACTACTTAAGAATAAAAGAGCTGTTGTGAGAAACTGTTATCCTAACTGGGGGGATTTGGGATCTCTGTCACTTGCTGGTGCAGACATTGTCATTTGTAGAGCTTCATGAGACTGAGAGGGAGCTTACCTATCTTGATTCAAAAACCAGCTGGGCAGCAGTCCTTAGGCACTGAGGCAGTCTTTCCTCCTGTTCCAGCTTCCTTTTTTCTCTCTACACCACAGGCAGATTTCCAAGGGCAACTAGCTCCTCTTGTTTCTATCCTGAGGTTCACCCACACGTCAGGAGATGTTTATAAAGCCTTGCAGTTAAGATTTATCACCAGAGGATTAGTCTGTGCGGCTCTGAACCCATGACATTATTTTCTGTTTAGGTCATTAGTCTAAATCCCTGTCTGTTTACTGGTTGCTTTTTCAAATATTTATTCTTTTTGATTCCTACACTCTCCACAGCCTCCTGTCTCAAACTGTTGAGATGAATAGTTGCTAATAGTAAATACAGGAAAATATCTTCAGGCATATTTTTAGCCACTTGAATCAATCCATTTTAGCTCCATGATTTTGTGAGATGTGCCTCAGATACCCTCTGTTCCCAGTTCCTTCCACAAACCCTCAGGCAGCTAAATGTCATCAATACAAGCTGAGATTCAGATCCCTACGTGTTACATCAGCCACACTCACTACTCCACTCCTGCTGGACACACCCCAGCTCTGTTGTCTGTCCTCTGTTCCACTGTTCCCAATCCGTATTCTCAAAGGCAGCCAGGTGGTGTCACATGCTGGAGTAACACCATGGAGGTATTATTCTAAATGTCTCTAATATCAAACAACATCAAAAACATCGAACATCGATATTACTGTGATAATCTCAGCACTAACCTAGCACTTTTCTGCACAGCCTGGTTTGGACTGATCTCTACGGAAAGCTCTAAGGGGCTTTCACTCCATAAGCTGCAGGATTCCATCCATCTACACTGATGGCCATAGTACATCTGCTATAAAAATCATTGCAGTCTGCCTCACAAGAACCTGCACCTGCCCCCGTTTGTCAGCTGCCATCATTTTACCCTCGTGTTATTTCTCCTTCTCGCAGCTCCACCTCCCCTGCAGATCCCGCAGTACATATCTGTCCCCTTGTGGCCGCCTGCCTGACGCAGCCTTGCTACTTCGCAGGATCCTTTAGGCTGACCAAAGCCTTTCAGCTCTTCCTCCCTACCCACACAAGCGTGGACCGACTGTCCCTGTCCCAGCAGCTCCAGAAAACTACCTGAAAGGGGAAGGAAGCATCTAAAAGACGCTGCAGTCTTACATGAGAGAGTCAGCTGTATCTTGATGTCTGCTGAGTGCCGCACAACGCTGCAAAGGTCCGATCGCACCCTGGCTAGAGACAAAAGGCAGGAGGAGGCTGCCAGGTCTGAGGGGCAGAAAGTGGCAGCAGAGCAAGAGTGTGGACAGATTTCTCCAGCAAACCTACACAACCTGGCTGATGCTGGGGCTTCTTGCAAGGCATGGACACAAAACCTTGCTGGATGAAGAACAGGGCTGACCACAGAGACTTTGCTGCAGGCAAGTGATCTGTGAAAGAACCAGGTGAGAAAGATATCATGAACGACAACAAATCCGATGCAGCATGTAGAGACTGAGAAAAAAAAAATGTCTTCAGATAAAGGTCAGAGAGTTGTTGCCAGTAGTGTTTTTTGCTAGTCCTGTGGGATGCCTGTTGGTTTAATCATGAGTCTCTGACCTCCTCTAAGGGCAAGAAGCCAGCCAGAGTGGCTGACCATGTAAATTCATATCGTTACTTTATAATTTATGCTGCATATATTTACATTGCCACTGCAGTATGAAGGGTACACAGAGGAAATGCTTTGAAATACTCAGTGAAATAGTTTTAGTGCTAGAAATACTCTTAGAGCTCCTTACTTCACACCAGCTTGAGCCCAAGCCGTCAATCGAAGCACAGCTGACAGGCTGCAGACACTCCCTGTTGGGACCAGAGGTGCCTCTTTGGTGTCCCTGTTTGCAAAGCTCCCCCTAATGCCCTGCCACAGCCCCCAGAGCTGCTGTGGCCGTGCTCTTCCTCACTGTAAAAAACATAACCAGGAGGGGAAAGGGCTGACTCAGCTCTGCTGGCGTGTTGCTGCCTTCAGAACTGCCCTGGGGAAGGTCTTCCAGCATTCCATGGGTACCATCACATGCCTGTTTTGTAACCAGAGCTCCTAGTGTTTTGTGGGCAAGATTCTTTTTTTCTCAGATTAAATTGCATTCATTGGCCTATTTAAAAACAGTATTAATAGAAAACTGAGTGTTTTGTTTATAACCAAACACTCATCATCCTCACCCATCATACTAACATTCCTCTTCAAAAAAAAATAAAAAGCCTAAATCATTTCATAGAAACACCAATTTGCAACAAAAATTATAAAAGGTACATGTAACCTGGGGCTGAAACCTACCCAGCTCCCAGTTTGGTGACACTTCCTCATCTCCAGTCCCAGCCTCAGCATTACCAGAAGCCATCTGACACTTGGTTTCTCTGTCTGGGACCTGTTTGGAGCCCCCTTGCTCACAGTGCAGTCTTCTTTTGTGTTTTTTTCTCCTACTTATCCAAAGTGTAAGTAGTGACAGGGGAAAAAATGAAGTAACATATCTTAACTGTTTTATTTGTTCCCTTCTGAAAATAAGTGTTCTTCGTTGTCTCAGGGCTCACTACCTGACTTTAAAACTGATGGGAAAAGTAAACTATTTTGTTCAAAGACATTGTTATATTTTGTAGACTTTTCTGATTCAGTCATCATCACTAATTATGAGTGCAATCTAACAAACTCATCCTCCTTCCACAAAAATAAGTATTGCCATAGAGGATTCTTACTTGTTTTAACAACAACAAGAAGAAAAAGAAAAAGAACACCAAAAACAAAACAAAACAAAACAAAACAAAACAAAAAAAAAAAAAAAAAAAAAAA
>VZTI01005203.1:835677-887129 GCA_013397865.1 Struthidea cinerea | reverse complement strand
AAAAAAAAAAAACCCCACTGAAATCTTCCATTTGAAAAGGATTATCTTTGAACATTCTTTCCAATTTCTATTCTGGCAAGCTATCATTTTTTTATTTTCCACATAGTTAACTAATTTTGTTTTGTATGCTTCAGTGATATCAGAATTCCCTTTTCTCTAATTTCGTAGAGAATTTCACTTCATTTTGCTTCATTCCTCACCCTTTTTCTTTTAGATGGTCAAGAGATATGGTCAACATCTGTAGCCTTACAAAATACTTCTATTTCACATGAAAATTTTGGGAGAATACATTGCTTTTTCTCTCAAAAGATACCTGATTCCTCATCTGCCTTTTTTTAAAATAACAGCTATTGTGACTCGGGTCACTCATATTTCCCCTCTTCTGCACCCTCATAATGTGTAAAATAATCCAGTAACTGAACAGCCCTAGGAAAATGTGTATGATGCACACATCCACAGAAAATGTGAAAAAGCAAGGAATCTGCTTTGTACAGCAATAATAAACTACAGAGTGACAGAAGTCAAAGAGTAATTTAATGTGATCTGTCCTTATGTGTCTTAATTCTAATTTAGCAAAGTATTTGAATACTTTTGTGCTTAATTTCTTTGAGGAATCATGGTTCTATTACATTAATATTCTGATGCATGGTTCTGCTGCGTTGCAAATAGTGAATTATCAACAATATGATGCATAGGCAAAAATGCAGTTCCATGTACTTTAATACACTCATAACACTATAATACTCATTTTTCTATTTACTTTGTGATTTTATTATTACAATGTTTATAGCATGCAAATTATTTCACTTCAGTAACTACAGTTGCAACATTTTAATTTGTTGAGTTTTACCTTAACACTTCGTAGTAAAGTTGTCTTCACTGGAGTTGGTTCAGCTGTTTTTTGGAGGAAAAAAAAGGAAGTTCTGTAGCTGTACTGTTCTGTGAGTTAACACACATCACTTCTATTTTCATATGCGTTCTGCTGATAAATCAAGAATCCTTTACCACAATAAAAAAGTAAGAATGAACAGAAAGAAAACTCTTGATCCCACACCTTTTATGAATACAGACAAACCCAGCAAAAATAATCTACGGGAAGAGGGGTGTCTGCTGACACAGCCTTAATACACACTTGCAATGCCTGTCTTACGTTGAATGCATCTTGGTTTAGAAAAGAAGAAAACATTTGAAACAAATGTTGAAAACATTCATAAGCCTCATCTAACTTTTCTTCCAAAAAAAGGACTAACTTCAGTGCTGTATGAAACAAGCATTCTATTTAAAAATTGAAAGTCAGTTCTTTCAGGGGTTACTTAAATTATATAGGTCAAAAATCACCTGAATTTTGTTCCCATCAAATTGCTTCTTATTTATTTTTTTGTTTGTTTTGGCTAAATGAAGAAATACGTCAGTACGCTTCCAAAAGTAAAGCAAATACAGGCAATATTAGTAGTCAGATAATAGGTCATATTCCTTTGTGAACATGGTGAGCAGTAATACTTCAGAAAACACAGATCTGCTGTGCTAAAAAAAAAAAAAAAAGGCATTGGAAAACCTTTATTCTTTCTTCTGGCTTAACATGCAAGCCAGTAATCAAGCATTGCTGTGAACTTCATGTGAAAATCTGCCTCGTCTGAAATAATTTAGAGAACTCTGCTGGTGGCTTCTGTGGGGCTGGAACTTCACTGCTGGTGCCAGGGCTGGTCACAGGGTGGCAGGGTACGGGGCTAATGAGAACGACAGGAAGACTTCAAGTCTCCTGGCAGATGTCAGGAAATCATTTCCAAATGCAAATTTACTTTATAATTGTCAGTCTCAGAGACTATTACTTAATGTTATGAATGTATTATCTGGGTTGAGTGGACCTAAATTTGTAATTCAATTTACTTAACTTTCAAAATACAGTAAATCATGCTTTGTATGATATTTATTAATGTGGATGAAGAAAACAGGTTTTGTTCTTCAGTAATAAATCAAACGGAAGTGCCTATAAAACCAACAAAACACAAAGTGAAACTACCTGTATTATCTCACAAAGAGTTATAAAATTATTGCATCCTTTTCCACACTCTAAATTCCCAATCAACATATCATGCCTAAAAATTACATTTCATCCAGCCTGGCCTTAAACACTTCCAGGGTTGGAGCATCCACAACTTCTCAGTGCAACGTGTGCCTCACTACCCTCACAGAAGAGAATTTCTTCCTAATATCTAATCTAACCTACTCTCTTTCAGTTTGAAGTCATTCCCCTCAAAACAATGTTACGTTGTAAAACAAGAAATTAAATTTATTTTAATCCAGTTAGCCACAGAAGCATAAGAATTAGCGCAAGATTTATCTCTATCTCCTCAAATGACTGATTTTACAAAAGCTTGAGTGTTTATTTTTTTATTTTACAGCAAGTCACTGAGAAACAATTCTTCAGAAGCAAATGAAATAAGAACATATTTTGAGTCCCCAGCCAGATACCAAAATTACCACTCTTACTTGAAAAAGTGTCCTTTTTCTTAAAACAGTGTGTTCAGTGTTACTGAGTGTGTCATCATTTGCTGAGATACTGTAGAAAGCCCACAAATGGTCAGACATAACGAGGTAAATCTTTACACATCTTTAGAAAACGTATAATGGGAAGGGAAAACTAAAGCTACAGAATCAAGTTTGAATTTGCTATTAAAACAGATTTACTGTACATATTTCTTTTTTAAGAATCATGAAGTTTAACAACACTCAGAAAGAAGTTTTTATGACTAAGAGGTAGTTTTGTACACCTCATCATCACTTCTCTGAAAATAAACGCTTTAGTAGTTCAACTATTTTCTGTAGTGAACAAGAGTTTAAAAACCATTTTTCATTAACCCAGAAGAATTGCCACTTATTTGGTCTGTGAATTAATTGCCCAAGGAATACAGCAGCCGGAAGCAAAATTTTCAAGGCATCATTACCAAGGCCAACACTCAGTTTTACCAGTTATATCTACATGAGGCACATGACAGGACCTTTTGAGAAAACCTTTGCTGCAGAAGCAAAATTTTTTGTTTTGCCATACAAGCAGACAAAAGAAACTAGCAGAAGAAACATCTCTTGTTCCAAAATTGAGATAATCC
Organism: Struthidea cinerea; assembly: GCA_013397865.1. NCBI lineage: Eukaryota > Metazoa > Chordata > Aves > Passeriformes > Corcoracidae > Struthidea > Struthidea cinerea. Next base: position 884,022 of record VZTI01005203.1, on the reverse strand, counting down.
TCTAACTTGCAGATAACTGTCTTGAAGCTAAAGCCCTTATGTGTAAAAACGCAGAGAGGTCCCGTGTGGCAAGAAGAACAGAAGCAGGACAACCTCTACTTGATTTCATCCCTGTCACCCAGAGGTTAAACACAAGGAATGCCACTGAAGAGGACATTCAGTAACTTCTCAAAATTGTGAACTGACCTTGGGTGACCCATGACTTCAATGCCTCTGCAGTGAAACTTGAGGGCATTGTTGATGTGGTGCCTATCATTTTCATAACTGAAGTATTAAGCTGCCCAGGAATTTTCTGTGTGCCATCTCCAGGCTGCTGGCTTTACTCTACCCATTCCACTCAGTCTCTCTATTGAAGTTCTAAAAATCAGCCCTAGTTGGTGTCTGTAGAGCAGGGAACAGAAACAAGGATCTGTTTTCTGTGGGTGTCTAGCAGGTAAGGAAGCAAACAGAAAGTTTTACTTTGCTCCATCTCCTTTCAGTCGAGAAGCTGGATGTTTCTTTGCTGCTCCTCCGGGGTCCTTGCCACATCTTTGAGGCAGACACAGGGGAAGAAATGGTGCTGATGAGAGTGAATCAGTCCATCAAGGCGTGTAATGATTTCATAGTCAGGAAGAGCCAGGCTGGCAATGTCAAGGCCTAGCATCCGCGAGACCACCTCTCGGAAATCTGCCAGCTGCGAGAGCAAACAGAAGGGAATAAATTAAATAGGAAGCAAAGGAGATGTCAGGGGAAACACGTCCATACATGCATACATACAAACACAACCACTTGCATTATCAGTATATATAAGCACATATACTGATATATATATATTATTTATATATATATATATATATATATATAAATATAGGCATATCTTCTGTTGCTCAATACAGAGAGCAGAAGAGGACAGAAACAGCCCTTTGGGGCATACATCAAATCACAAAACACAAACAGCTGACATGTCAAGTATCTCAAACACAAAATACATTTTTGAAGTGTTTCTTTAGTGTCTTTCACAGGCATATCTTTCCTGCTGACTCAACTGCAAAAACTGAGGAAAACACGCTTTTACTTGACCCAGATGACTACAAACGATACAAACTGGAAATTCTGGTGGGCACATCCCAGAGCACAGGCTAACGTGCTCGTCCTTGACCAGTATCTGCCACTGCTCCCCTCCACCCTGCACTATCTTGAGAAAAAAGAAAGGAGGAAGGTAGAAGAAAGGTGGAAGTTTTTGGCACATCCTACAGTCTGACTTTGATTTGAATTAGGATACAGCCCAAATTCAAGATGCAGCTTAGGAAAATGCTTGTTTTTTTCTTGTGCATAGCTGCTGAAAATGTCATAGGAATGATATTTGGTAAAGTAATTAAAGACACCAGCTTTCTCTCTGCAGTTCCAAATGGATAGCTGTCCACAAGTAGTTGTCATCACTGCTGATTTACTCTTCTCAACTCACAATATGGATCATTATCAGTCAAACTTCAAGGCCTCTTCAACAGAAAATAAATTCCACACCCAAAATGACAAATGCCTTAATATCCCTTATCATCAACACACAAAAGAGAAAAATGTTACTATTTGAGGAAATATGCTTTACTTGCTATCTATTTGAATGCCAAGATCCCCATTCCCAAGCATGAAAGAGACTGAAAATGCCACAGAATCATCAAAACCATCAAGAAACTGGACTCATGTTCTGGTGTAACAGTATCCTCACTCCACCAGTCGTGCCAAGGGCTAAGGATAAGGAGATAGAGAGTCCTGAAGTGTCTCCAACCCCAAGAACACTGTGCAGAATCCTAAAGCAGTTAGAGTCTGTGAGGAAAGGGATTTGCAACTTTCCTGAAAACAAGGTCTCAGTTTCCAAGACCTTGCCAAAGACAGTTTGTTTCAAACCCTGAGGAGGCTGCCATCAGTTCAGAAACACAAATAGAGAAACCAATACAGAACACAGCTGAGGTCTGTACCGGACAACTCGAGATGCTGTGATTCCCATCCACAAGATGATCCGTGACTTGGAGAGCCAAGGGGTGGTCAGCAAGACCCATTCACCCTTCAACAGCCCCATCTGGCCTGTGCGCAAGTCTGACGGGGAATGGAGATTGACCGTGGACTATCGTGCCTTGAACGAAGTGACTCCACCGCTGAGCGCTGCTGTGCCAGACATGTTGGAGCTCCAGTATGAGCTGGAGTCCAAAGCAGCGAAGTGGTACGCCACTATTGACATTGCCAATGCATTTTTCTCCATTCCTTTGGCACCAGAGTGCAGGCCTCAGTTTGCCTTCACCTGGAGGGGTGTGCAGTACACCTGGAACCGACTGCCCCAGGGGTGGAAGCACAGTCCCACCATCTGCCATGGACTGATCCAGACTGCACTAGAAAAGGGTGAGGCTCCAGAACATCTGCAGTACATCGACGACATCATTGTGTGGGGGAATACAGAAAAGGAAGTGTTTGAAAAAGGAGAGAAAATTATCCAGATTCTCCTAGAAGCTGGTTTTGCCATCAAGAAGAGCAAAGTCAAGGGGCCTGCTCGAGAGATCCAGTTCCTGGGGGTGAAATGGCAAGATGGACGGCGTCAGATTCCCACCGAGGTCATCAATAAGATCACCGCGATGTCTCCACCAACCAACAAGAAGGAAACACAAGCATTCCTAGGTGCCATAGGTTTTTGGAGGATGCATATTCCTGAGTACAGCCAGATTGTGAGCCCTCTCTACCTAGTTACCTGCAAGAAGAACGATTTCCATTGGGGCCCTGAACAGCAACAACCTGTTAGAACAGCTCCCAAGGAGGGCTACAAAGATGATCAGAGGGCTGAAGAACTTATTTTATGAAGTCAGGCTGAGAGAGTTGGGGTTGTTCAGCTTGGAGAAGGGAAGGCTCCAGGGAGACCTTGTAACAGCCTTCCAGTACTTAAAGGGGGCTTTAAAAAAAAAAAAGGGAGAGCAACAATTTACATAGGCATATAACAATAGGAAAAGGGGGAAGGGTTTTAAACTAAAAGAGGAGAGATTTAGATTAGCTGTTAGGATGGAATTCTTTACTGGGAGGGTGGTGAGACACTGGAACAGGTTTGCCCAGGGAAGTTGTGCTGCCCTATCCCTGGAAGTGTTCAAGGCCAGGTTGAATGAAGTTTTGAGCAATCTGGTCTAGCAGAAGGTGTCCCTAGCAAGGCAGATGTGTTGGAACTAGATCATCTTTACTGTCCCTTCCAAGCCAACCCATTCCACAATTCTATGATTTGAGAATTCAGTCCCAGCTATCTGTATTACCAAGGCAGTGCGATGTCTTGGCTCAGACGTTGGAACAACGTTACATCAAAACCCCAAAGTTCCCATTTATTATCTTCTACACTAGTTCAGGAGGTCACCGATGTGGGGCTCTGGCAGTGTGTTAGGCAAGTAGTATTTAGCAGAAGCTAAAGATTTTTTTTTTAAACATCTGGATCACAGAAAAGATAGGGAGGCAGCAAAGCTGGAATTTGTTTCCATACAGACTTTACATTAGAAGATCAAGGCAGCTCTCTGCAAAGATCCAGCCTTTGGATGAAGGAGAGAAATAATAAAGGATAAGCATCACCAAAGACTCAAACACAAAGGTGTGCTAAGAAAACAGCACTCCTACTAAATTTTCTTTGCACCTTCCATTCAGTGAGTAAAATTATCAGAAGTAAAAAACAGGCAATGAATGTAATTTAGAGCATTAACCCAAGCTATTGGGGGGAGGGGTTTGGGGAAGTAAGAAGCAGACACTCTATTTTGTTTTCACCCTGTAACTGCAAGAAAGTAGAAGGGGTCTTATTCCAACAGAAAGAAAACAAAAAAAAAGTCCAAAGAATATTGCAACAATATTCACGTGGTTTGAAATGCCATGGATTCAGACAGAAAAAATCCCAACATTTGTGTGCTTTTAGCAAAATACTCAACATATGACTCCATGGAATAATTTCCTGCATATAATTAATATCTTCTCTGTGCCGGATGCTTTGATTCCTTATGAAATGTATGAAGAAATTAAATTTTCCTGCCAAATTTCTAATCTTTGTTTTAAAACAAAATTGTGCTAAAGATTTCCAGGGGGAAAAAGATCCCCACGCTGTTGGTCTTCTCTCAATGAAAAAAAAAAAAAATTCTAGACTAATTTTCTGAAATAGCATTCTTAAATTTCATTCAGAGTCCTTGTTAAGCCCAACATATAGCATGAAATTTTTAGCTGGAAAATCTAATAAAATTCTAGGCAGTTGAAATAAATTTTAAATTACAAATTTTTTACTTTAAAGAAATGTCCAATTTGCTTTCAACAATTATGCCATCTATAGCATTGCTAAAAAACACAACATGCAGGGCAGTATCATACATACTTCACAATTTTTTGAAATTAGAATGGAACACATCTACTAATATGTTTCCCACAAAACTCTCCCTCTGAGTTACCACAAAAATTTTTCTGATCTAAACTTTAACAAAGTTATATGTCACAAATTGATCCAAAATAACTACATTCAATATTAAATCTGGGGTTTTGGGGGAGGGGGGGGGGTTTCTTGTATTTTCCAACGTTCTTTGGATTTGTGGCCTATACACAGTAACACAGACTCATTGAATCATTTAGGTTGGAAAAGACCTTTAAGATTATCAAGTCCAACTCTTAACCTGCATTGCCAAGTCCATCACTAAACCATGTCTAGGTGTCTTTTAAATATCTTTAGGATTGTTGGCTCAAGCACTCCCCTGGGCAACTTTTCCCAATGCCTGACTAACCTTTCAATGAATAAATTTGCCTAATATCCAACCTAAACTCCCCCAGCACAACCTGAGGCTGCTTCCTTTCGTCCTATCACTTAGTCTTGTTGAATCTCTTACAACTGGCAAGGAGAAAGTGCAAGAGATGGATGTGTGAGAAACAAAAGGAAACAGATGAGAAGTTGATACGTTATATACCTAAGATATTTGAAAAAAGACATACTTTAAAAGAGATACTAGGACTTTACAGCATTTTGATAGTTCTCTAAAAGGTGATGTAATATTTTGTGATGAGCAAATAAAATAATGCCTGTATTTACTATTCTCTTGCCAAACTTAACTTGTGGAATAGCTTTGCAATCACAATTGTCACTCTGGCTCACAAGTGTGAGCTAAAAATTCCTTGTTTGATAATGTTTGGAGCAGTTTTAAGCACAGCTGGATAGCTGTTCCACCTATACCATTTTCCTACACTCTAAGGTACACCTAGCACTTGTCAAACACCTATACACCTACCTGTCTCTCTCTTTTTGCTAGTTCTGCAAGGGTTGTTTTAAGCACCTTCATCTCACTGGTTACTGCTTCTAACATATTTTTGTTTTTTTCTTTGTCTTCAGTAGCTTTACGCTCCTTTGAAAGAAGTTCTGATTTGGCAGATCTAAGTTGTTTCTCAGCTTTTTCTTTCATTCTTTCCAATTTGCCTTGAGACTTACTGAGTTCCTCTATTGTTCTGTTCTGCTCCAAAGTTTTGATCTGCAATAAGATAAGGAAGTGTTAAATTTGTCATACTTTTTCATCTAACTTGAGCAAATAATAAGAATATTAGGAGTGATCATGAATAAGCACTTTAGTGTGGTTTCTTTTGGGTTCTTCATTAAATCATCACATGCACCTGTGAACTGAAAAGTTATTAAAGGAGACTGGCCTGTTTCAACACGATTAACAAAAAGACTTTTCCTTCAATGACAGTTAATCCTCTACAGGTTTTGTGGAAAGAGGTATCTGGGCAGAAGAGAAAATCCACAGTGAGGGTTCACTCTCTTCCAGACCCTGGAAAAATAGTATGAAAAAGAGTTGCCAAATGTTTTGCTGGTAAAAATTATTCAGTGGGAACATGCTCATAGTTGTCTATTTCACTCCATCAGCCACAAGACACGAAGTCCCATAAAAACAATCTTCCTTTCTCCTAGTGGTGGCAAGCTATCAATGGCTGCAAACTACTTGTACTCACCTGAGTTAAAGCAGGTCATGTGTTACTACTGCAATGTAATGAAACATAGAAACAATTAAAATTAAGCATCTTCCCTGTTATTTTCCCCCCATACCTATCAGTATGTTATTTTCCCCCCATACCTTCTATGAGCAGTGCATGGGAAAATGCAAGGTGACAGTCACATCAACAGGAAAGAAAGGGATGCATGAATTGTATTTTTCTTACACTAGCCTGAAAATTTACATTGTGCTTTGCAGATTCTACTTAGCATATCAAGACAAATTGTAAAATACCCAAAACATTGTAATACTATATTTACTTTCGTCACCTAGATTTTAGCAGTTCTCCATGAACACATTTATTTTAAATGAAGTCCAGCTGTATCCAACTGGAATAGAAAAATGGATAGAAGCACAAATGTAATCTTTTAACTCACCTTAAGTTCACTGGTTTCAGACAGCTTGGCTTTGAGATTAGTATTTGTTTCCCTTGCCAGATCAAGCTGCTTCTGTAGCTTCTCTATCATCTTATGTAACTTTCTGACAGCAAGATTGGCCTCATCCCTTTCCACAGCTAAGGCAGCCCGCACTTGCTTCTCTTCTTCCAGCTGGGTTATTTTCTGCCGCAGAAGGCTCATGTGCAGCTCTTTGCTTTCAAGTTTTTCCTTCTGAGCCTTAAGCTTGATTTCCAAACACAAGGACATTTGAAAAAATGTATGTGAAAGACAGTGGTGCTACATAATTGCAAATTTAATCCTCATGTTGCATATACAACCTGAACTCCTCTTTCTCTCTTGAAAATTCTGTGATGTATCAACATATATACCTTAACTTGATACTCCTTGTGTTACCAATTCATTGTGCTTCTCTATTGTTTTAAACTTTAAACAGACCCAGTTCCCAGCTCTATACTGTTCTGACAAGCCTAAACCCAAAAGATTCCCCTGTATCATAACAGGATGACAGAGGGGTGTTTGACCAAATTTGAACAGACTTGTTCCTGTAGGAACAACTGAATGAAGGAACAGTTCTTGTTGGAAATGTTGAAATTCTTGGTGAAGTACAACCAACACCCTACTAGTTCCTAGAGGAGTTTGTGTAGTGTGCCTCCCTCCTTGGCAGATCCTTTTAGATTTAAATATTAATGGCAGTTGTTTACAGAACTATAAATGTGTATTAAAAAGTAGACAAATATACAGATATAAACATCCATAACTTCATAGGTTTTTCTTAAGAAGTTGTGAAAAGCAGTGTAGTGTTCAACTGACTGGTAGGTTTACTGATTTCAACATGCAGTCTTTTTGCAAAGTTTGCATATCTTCTTTTTATGTCATGGACATCTTTGAAATTCCTTCACACATACAGTCTGCTGCCTCTAGCAAGCCACTACAGAAACACAGCTATATGTTTATCTTTGAATGGCATGTCCTTTTTGCATACCTTCCTTCTGAGGCTGTATGCCACAGTCTTGTTCTCAACCACCGCGTCACCTTCCAGTTTCACCAACTGCTCTACCCGGGCCAGAATCGCCTCCATAGTCATATCAAATCCAACCTCTGCTGCTAGACTATCCAGCTTCATCTTCTCATTAAGTTGCTCCAGAAACTTCAGAAACTAAGATGTGGGAGAGGTGGCAGAAGAATAATAAAACTTCATTAAAAGTCATGAAGTACAATTCAAAAGCAATCCCTGCTACAGCGGCAGCCAACAATACACAGCCAAGTACACAACCCACAAGAAATAATACTGAAAGGGTATAACTGGGCACACTCCTGACACAGCTGCAAATTCTCTTTATGTCTTTTTTTTAGTCAACACTTATTTTGTTCATAAATCCCTAGATCTCCTGTATCTATCTTCTTAGCAGGAAAACTTGGGGTTTACTTCTCTGCAGCAGTAGGTATGTTCCTGCCTCTGACTCCAGTTCCTGTCTGGAGCTCTGTTGTTTTACATGGCTGTGAACCGGCAGGGAGAAGTTAGAATGGATGGCTGTGTCCTGACTAATACTGCAAGTGCTGTCATTGCCCAGTCCTGTGAGCTCTAAACCAGATGTAACTGATAGCAGTGATGCCATGGATGACATACGACGTAGTCGGAGGAGATGCAGGAATGTTAACACGGTCAGCCTTCAGCCCTTCTTTGGACCAGCAAGGTTTAGAGACAAGTTACTGGTTTACAAATTGCTTTTCAGATTATTGTAATGGCACCTCCATCTTGTTTGCTGATGTGAACACATACAGATATAAAATATTATTCAATCTGGTTTTTTCCTTCTTCTGTCCTGCCCCACCAGCTCTTTAAAAATTGCTTTAGTCCCTTGCTCTCAATTAGCCTGTCTTGGAAAATCCAAAGCCCTCCTTCCCGCTAAGAACTGTTTCATTTTATTTCTTCTTACTTCTGTTGCAGACCATTATCTTTGCAAAGAAACGACAAAACAAACAACAAAAAAATCACCCCATCAACAAACCAGTTTCACAACTGATTCATTAGCAAAAATACCTTTTTGTCTCATTATACTTCTCATTAAAAAAATTAAAAACAGCAGCAGAAGAAGAAAGTATGGAAGTTGTTCATTAACGAGAAAAAATCCCAACAAAAATCTCTTGATTGGAGCAAAATCTAGAGAGAAATTTAAGAATCTAGGGCCACATGTTATTCACAGAGGAAGCAGAGCTGAAGAAACAGCTCTTTTTTCTGGTTTCCTCCCAGTGTGGTGGATGCTTCATTCAAAAAAGTTATTGTATCATAGTCTAAAGCAAAACAAATAGCACAAAATTGATGGTTCTTAGCAAATCCAACTTTCTAAGCAATAATTCTTGGCAACATGCTAAAACTTTGCTTTTCTTAGCTGTAGTGTTTGGCTTTCCAGGTACTATGTCATTTTTCAAACTCTTTGCTATGTGAAGGAGTTATAGGCTAACAGTGTGTTTGTTCATACAATTAACAAAAAATCCTGGTAGCTGTAATTGTCTAAGAATATAAAAGAATCAAAGACTACAAGATCTTGAGAGATTGCAGACCGGATGATGAAAAAGACATAGAGATGAGAGAAATGCTGAGATCAGAGAATAACTGAAGGACTTCTGATGTATTTACAGGGATTCTTTTAAGCTGGTTTGGGGCTGTAGTTTGGCTTTGGGTTTTTTTTTTTTGCTTGGGTTTTTTTGGGTTTATTTGTTTGTTTTGTTTCACAATAATGGACTTGGAACTCAAAAGCTTAGCTACATCTTCCAAATGCAATTTTTGGTCAAAGAAAAGGTATTACTACTCCCTACATGATGTCTGACTTTGCTGTTTTGCATTACTCGCAGTGTTCCAAGTGACCAAAGCAATACAATGAGCTGTGTCTCTGCCTTTAGTGACTTCTCTTGTTTAAGTAAATAATGTGTGCAACTACTTTTTGTTTCTCAAGCTTCAAACCATCTTGCATCAGGTCTCCAGTTAATAATTCCTCTTCCAAGTGCTTCAGTTGATCCTGGAAATTCTCCGAACGTTTTTCAGCTTTACTGCTCCTCTCCAGGGCTTCGTGGTACAATCTGGTCTGATTTTCCAAAGCTTCACCCAATTTAGCTACTTGGATTTCAAGGTGAGATACCATCTAGGGAGCAAGCAAACCAACAAAGCATATGGGGTTAGGTGGGAAATGCTAGGAAGATATGAAATCAACAAATTATTAAAAACAGGGCAAAATACCTATTTTTAAAATACATGCATTTAAAAAGTCAAAAAGAAAAATCAGCTATAACCACCAGCAAAAAATGGCAGAAGTGGTGACTTGTAAGACACCCAGAAGTGAACAGCAGATATCATACATAAGGTGAGTCAAAGAACTAAAAGGTGTTGCTATCTATTAAAAAATCAATACAATCTAATTTAGACACAAAATTTCCAAACATGTGGGCACAGCAGCAATACCTGGTAGTCAGCTGTCATTCTCTAAAATAAGCCCAAAAAATCACTGTTCTATTGAGGAGTTGATTAGAAAAAGAATATATGTTATTTAGAAAATACATGCAGAATATAGGGGAGAATGGATAATTATATATATAAATTATCCATAGATAAATATATATAGTGTTTCCTAATTGTTAACTGTTAAGCAGTGTTTAACTAAATGATTTTGCTTAAAAAAAAAGTAATAATAATAATTTCTGTAATCTAGCCAGAGCCCAAGGATAAAAGGATAAAATCTCAAAACAATAACTAGAACAAGTTTGAAAAAATTTCTTGTTCTTCACTGTTAACTTTACAACACCTACATATAACGTAATGGATTTTAAGGTGTAAACTATTAATAAATAAAATGCTTGAAAGTATCTGGTTACACTACAGCCAAATAATGAAAGGCAGTTCCATACACAAAGTTGCTTGTTTCCCTCTGTCTTCTTCTTACTGTCATATAATAATTTGGTTACATAATTAATCATATTGCATTTGTAATTCAGTGTTCAGACACTCATCTCCAAGCAGCCTCTTCATTTTAAGCATCTCGTTGGTTTATGTTAATAAAATGAACAGTAAGTACACAGAGCTCTCATTAATTTTAATGGCACTGAAAGGTTTCCAAATCTTACTGCAATTAAATACAAACAGTTTGTGCCCAACTTGCCTAAAAAATACTGAGAAATTACTGCTGCTCATACAGTAGACAACACTAGACAATAATAAATCTGCAAGAGCTCACAAACACATTTTATGCTCTTCTGCATCTCACATCACGCAGCAGGAACAACAGTTTCAGTAACTTGTTCCCCCAGAGATGTGCTGCTACCTGAGAATCCAGAGCCCCTTTATCAGGCTGCAGAGGGACTGCAAGAGGGTTTTAGAGACTTCAAAGGTCCATAAACACAAGAAATTGAAGGACCATACCACAGAAGTGGAGAGCAAAAAACCACCAAGCTGGCATTTTATCACCCTGGGGCATCCTGGTGTAACTTTCATCCTTGGCTTAGCGACAACCCACAACGTAGGCATTTCCTAAAACAAGGTTGCACCCTTGTTACCCACCCATGCCTGATCCATCATCTTACAAAGGCTGCATTTTTGGTCCTGCAGTTCTGACCTCCACAATTTCTCGTTCCTATGACTTGTGCAGCTTGATCAGCCAGCCTGCAAAATAAAAACCCCCTTCCTGCTTTTTGTTTTAATGTGGTTACTGGATAATTTCAAACTACGACCATTTTACATATGACACCAAGTTGGGTCAGAGTGTGGATCTGCTGGAAGGTAGGAAGGCGCTGCAGAGGGATCTGGGCAGGCTGGATCAATGGGCTGATGGCAATGTGTGAATGTATGAGGTCAACAAGGCCAAGTGCCAGGTCCTGCCCTTGGGTCACAGCATTGCTACAGGCTGGGCAGAGAGGCTGGGAAGCTGCATGGTGGAAAAGGACGTGGGGGTGCTGGGCAATAGCTGGCTGAAACTGAGCCAGCAGTGTGCCCAGGTGGGCAAGAATGCCAATGGCATGTTTTTTTGGTTTAGTTTTTTTTTTTTTTAAATACTTCATCAAAATGCACAGGATATTTTCAAGAACTATTTCCAGCCTTGGACAGAATACAAAACCTTTTGCTGTCATTAAAAACATTTAAAATTCTAGCAGAAGATGCTAGAATTTTAAAATCTGTCAAGGACACCAACTCTGGTTTTCAGTGGCTCACTGAAAGCAATTTTTGACTTAGTGTGTGACTTTTAATTATATAAATAGTCTTCACTGACAAAATTAATGAATGCTCATGCAAGCAAGAGAGAAACTTCAGTGCAGTGTCAGGATACTGACATTGGTCAGACTGCATTCAGACTCACCCTCCTCCTGAGCTGTCCCTTCTCTATCAATACATTCAAACACAAATTTGCAAACACTACCAGCCCAAACACCTCAAGCCAGAGCCTTCCTTTTACCTTCTCCTGGATGGTGAACAATGTTTAGCTGTAAGTGTAAAAATACACCTTTATTTTTAGGGGCAGGTTTTGAGGATTTGAGGGAAAGAAGTTGCCTGTGGCAACTCATCAATTATATCTGCTTTGAGAAATAAGTCAGTTCTTAAAGTCACCATTGTAGCAGCAAATCCATACTTGCTCACGTTTCACTGAATCATAGCAACCAAACAGCCAACTTTGACGTCTGCTGGCACAGAAAACAAATTTCAATGTTGGAACGGAAAGACCATTCCAAGTCTTTTCTTCTTAGCAAAATCAGTTATTAATTTAATTTCTGAAGTCTTCCTGCTTAGTAAAACATAGATGCTTTTCCCCCATTACCTTAAATCAATAGACAACAAAATTAAAGGTTTCTGTAATTTCAAAACCTAAGCAGAAAGAACCAACACTCTACCAGATGAATAAAATGAAACAGAACCCAAAGAGAATAAATACACACACTGTGCAGCAGTTACTGACTTACTATTTCTTTAGTCTCCTCTTTGTGATTTATTTCTTGGATCCTCTCCAAAATGGCCTTCTCAGAAGGTTTAACTATTGCAGATCCATGGCTGAGCAGGGTAGTTATTTCTTCTTTAAAAGCCTCTAAAGAGCTCTGAGCAGTCCTGGCCTCTTCTCTGCTGCTCTTTAAGTTTGTATCTAACTCCCTGGAAGATTTCTTCAAATTGTGCAGTTCCTGCTTTGAGGTTTCCAAAGCTTTCTGGTTAACAGTCAGTTTCTCTTGGAGGTTTCTGATCTCCATCTCTAAACTCTGTCTCTTTATTATAGCACTGTCAAGATCCTAAAGTGCATGAAAAATTAAACAAGATTTTTTAAATCAGTTATAAACCCTCTCCACCACACACAAATTAAGGAATAACTCAGGAGCAGGTACTGCAGACAGAGAAACTAGGACCCATATTCCTCATATTTGCCCAACATCAGGGTTTCATAGGAGAACTGCCAGTGAAACTGATGAAAACCTAAAGTCTGCTGTAATCACACAAAAGGCTAACCTCTTATAGTGGCTTGAAAAAAGGAATACATAAATAAAATTTGCAGGTGAATGAAACCAATTTTTTTATTGTAAAATCATTGAAATCTTACTTTTCCATTCAGATAATGTGACCTGAAAAACAAGCAGTGAAAAAGATGTGTCACAAATAAAGCCAAAATACTACAACTGAGAGGGAAACGGGAAAAACAGAATATTTCAGTTGGAAGTAACCTGCAGTGATGATCAACTCCAACTACCTGACAATTCAGAGATGACCGAAACTATAGTCACAGTCTCCCTGAATATAGTGATAAGAGGTGATCTTTGAGGTCGTCTTATCTGAATGCGACAAAAATTCCTGAGATTATTTATTCACAGAAATGAGAAGTGAGGGACCAGACAAATCAAGGTTTGCTTGAATATAATATAACCAATAAATAAAATATAGCCAATACAAATGTATCTATATCAGTTGTATATAAATATTGACCTAACAGGGCAGAGCAGACAGAGAGAATTGTGTATCCTGACTCATGACACCAAAACAAATGATGAGAGGAAAAATAAAGAAAAATCACCATCTAAACGTAAAGAAATAAAGTCTTGTGAGTCTCTTTCCTTTCCCCACAAAACCAATATTAAGAGTGCTTACATATACTTATACAAGAAAAATATCTGCAGAGAAACCAACTAAAAGTACAACAAAGAATAAGTCCTCATTTCTCAAGGCATTTTCTGATTGGTAAGAACAAATGGGAAAGAATATTCTCACATGATGCAGAAGGAAAGAATAATACTTCATCCAAGACACTAAATTATTGCGAAGGATGGAATGTTTACGGAGAGGGATTGGATTCCTCTGGAGGTCTCAGTGGTAAGTAGAGGCTCAATAATTGGACTGATATGAGCTGAGACTGTGCACACTGGAGCTAAAGAACTGTTCCTGGAGCAGTTATGAATATGGTGATTACTCAAGGGTCTCTCAGGGTCTGTGTGCTCTTGCTGTGGAGCATAGTATGCCATTTGTATGAATAGAATACCTGCCAATCAAGCAGTAAATCTGGGAGCATTTCTGTAGATCAGCAGAGAGGGTGGACCAAAAAAAAAGGAGTTTGCAGGGCACCTTTAGAAAATAAAATATAAAAATATGATACTAAAAATACGAAAATTTTTAATAGCTACCAAAAGGCAAAGATGCAAAAACACAAATAAAAACAACCCTTGTCATTTAGGAAATTATTTGTTATTACACCTTTCTGAAGTAATTTTAGAACTGTTTTAGAAACAAATGTTGGCCTGATTCCTTGCCATTTTCTCTTTTTTATTCTAGACAAGTCCTATTAATAGAAAATTCCCACCTGTGCTCAGAACTACATTATGGTAATTACAGCAAAGAATAAAGAGTCATTTATTTCAATTACAGTTTTCAGCAGTGTGTATTTTTCCTTTCAGAAAGGCAGTGCTAAAATGGCTTGCCAGTACCAGGGAGCTTACCTAATCACCATCTTGTTAAATTGTGAACAGCTGAAAACAAACATAGTTTATTCAAAAGATCGAGGTATAAAATAAGGAAATGAAAGCCACCAACAGTGATGGGGAAACTGCCTGGCAGAAAAGGACCTGGGGGTGCTGGATGACAGCAGCTGACCATGTGCTGGGTGTGTCTGGGTGGCCAAGAAGGCCAATGGCATCCTGGCCTGTATCAGGGATAGTGTGGCCAGCAGGACCAGGGCAGTGATTGTCCCCCTGTACTCGGCACTGGTGAGGCTGCACCTGGACTCCTGTGTCCAGTTCTGGGCCCCTGAGTTCCAGAAGGACATTGAGGTGCTGGAGTGAGTCCAGAGAATGGCAACAGAGCTGGGGAAGGGTCTGGAGCACAAGTCTGATGAGGAGCAGCTGAAGGAGCTGGGGATGTTTAATCTGAAGAAGGGAGACCTTATCACTCTCTAAAACTTCCTGAAAGGAGGTTGGAGCCTCGTGGGGGTTGGTTTCTTCTCCCAGTTAAGAAACAACAGGACAGGGGGAAATGGCCCTGAATCGTGTCAGGGGAGGTTTAGATTGGATGTTAGGAAAAAAATTCTTCATCAAAGTGCTTCATGAAGCACTGGAACAGGCTGCCCAGGGAAGTGGTGGAGTCACCATCCCTGGAGGTATCTGAAAGACTAGTAGATGGGGTACTTAGGGACATGGTTTAGAGGTGGACTTGGCAGTTCTGGGTTAACAGTTGGACTCCATGATCTTACAGGTCTTTTCCAACCTAAATAATTCCATTTTTCTATTAATACCAACACCCCAATCAGCAGCATGGTCTCAATACACTCAAGTCAGCTACACAAACATATACAAAAAAGAACCCACAATACATTAACAGTAATAAGAAGGTATTAAAGAGAATGAAGGTGTCTTCCAGACGAATTCTTACACCAGCTGCACCTCCAGTTACTACTGTTATACCATAAGGATTGTTAACTGGTTTGCTCTTATCTCTTGTGTTCTCTAATGATTCAATCTGGAAACATCTGTGATGCCTGCTGAAACCTGTCTCTAATATGTATTTTCTTAATGACATCTTATAAACAAAAAAGAAAAAAAAATCCAGGTTCTGAGAAACTCATTCCTGTATTTATCTGTTGGGACAAGGAAAACCTAAAATCATTTGGCTGTCTCTCCTACAGTCTAAGTATTTAGGTATATTCAAAATGTAGCCACGTTTCTCAGGTTCAATCAATTTCCTTAAATAATATTTTCGTATTTAAATTAACACTTTTCATACAATTGATTTATTTTAATAAATTTATATTGATTAGAAACTACTTAGATCTATTTTGTTCATTAACATAACAATATAAGTCAATATTGAATACTGAAGAGTATTTTCTTGATTAATTTTGCATCAGTAGTACATGCAGATATATTTGTATTAATTAAAATTTCTTGCTTACATTTCAAGTACGTTCTTTAAAGATTTTGTATGGTGCATATCTTTGCAAAACAGATGTTTAAAATAACATTTCAGAAGGAAATCACAAATATTTCCAGGTTAAAACATCAGCAAAGATGTGAAACAGAACAAGTCAATTTACTAGCTCCTGTAGTTCATCAACGGCAATGCTGTATTTAAATTAATCTGGAAGAATATATGCATCCTCTTCTATACCTTAGATAAATACCATAGAAGAATTTACTAAATATTAAAAAGAAACTTCGTTAGAGTAAGTAAGACGTTTTAAAGGACTCTCAAAGAATGTTATAATCCTCTAATTATGATTACCATAATCAATAATCACTCTCTGGACATACAGAAAGCAAGGACAGGTGTTCTGATTCTCAGTCTAGAAATCTGGGTAGGATTTAAAATGCAAATTTGATAACCAACACAGCCATAATAAAGGTATGCACAATATTTACAGCTTTCCAGAAGCATAATCTTGCAATATTCTATCAGAAACATCAGAAATTCAGAAATAAATAGAAGAATATATTCAGAAATTAAAAAAAAAAATAGATTGAAAAAAACAGCTTCTTGAATTGCTTTTTTTACTTTTATTAGTTTTAAGAGTTATTGGTTTTTATTCTTTGCTACTTGGTATTGTCGTGGAGTGAGACTGAGAGGGGAACAGATAAAATTATTGTTCACTTGCTAATGTTCCTCAAATGAATTCCAGCTAACTGCAACAAATACTCAAGTATCAAACATGCTAAAGAATATTTTAAATATGTTAACCTTAAAACATAACTAACTGGCTTTCATTTTATTCAGTAAGAATTTTTGAATACAGGCGTATGTCCCTCCTGGGACATAAAAAAAAAGCAGCTGGTCAAGAGAAGGAATTCACAGAAATCCTGAGGAAGAGGAGTGGAGAACTACCTGGCAATTAAAACAGGCAATTATTCAGAGAGGTGGCAGGGAACAGTGCGGTGGCCAAATCTTGCTGGAGATGACTGACAGAACAGTGTGATGGTCTCTATACACTTAGGAAGGATTTTATGAGAAAACTGGGGGAAATGGGCTGCCATCTCAATCTGTAATACTGAAGATGGCCAAAATATTTGGCCCTAAGAGCTTTAGGCACACACAGGCAGGAGCCACTCGTACTCAGCCTTTGCTGGGTAAATTCAGCTACAGGCAATTCCATTAATTAAGCCCAGAAAACAGCCCAGAAACACACAGCCAGTTATGAGTCTTCTGGCACAGGAACAGTATGGATTTCTGCTTCTCACCTTGACAGGGGAACATGTCACTACACGTGCAACTCCGTTCATGTGCTTGAACTGTGCAGCACGAAGTACATGGCAAAGTCAGACTGACTTTATGCCACTGGTGCCCCTCCTGTAACCGAGTACGACGCCCATCAAGGGAACAGGGGATCCCATACATCACACTTTACATGTGAGGACTTAAAGCATTTTTTGGTTTTTACTTTCTTGTTCAATAATGAACTCCTTAATATGCTTTTGTGAACTCAAAACCTTCTCCACAGACTTACTCAGTGTCTGCAAATGTAAGTAGCTAAACTGAAACACCATTGGAGGAATCTGCAGCCTCCATGAAGATGGGGCTTTTCAAAGGCAATGCTTTTGAAAGGCAATGCTAATCATTTAGAAAGACATTTCTGTAAAATTGGTTAAACAAATTACTCATTTGGCATATGTACAATAATGATAGGAAAATATTTTTCAGAAAACTAGCTCAACTTGGTAAATATTTTGGCAGTCAGAGCAAACTTGAAAAACAAGTCACAAATGGAGCCCTGATCTTGGTTTAAAACATCTCCTGATTCTGGCTTACTGAGTAAACTACACTCTGTTCTTCCTCACACACCTGTGTTTGAAGTGAAGCATGAAAACAAAATGTTCTCAAAAAGGACCTGTTTAAGTTTTTGGTGTGGGGTCTCTCTCAGTTCCATTGAGTCTTAGAAAATTGTACACGGCTTGGTAAGAACTATTTTCAGCAGTGAGTAAAATTTATGACCCTTGTGGTACTTACATTTATCTTCCACACAAATTCTTTCTTCTCCAGAGCATGCTGCCAGCTATTTCTCATCTCCTAACTATTTTGCTTACAACCGAATCAGAACACTATATCCTTTAGAGTGTACAGTGGGTGTCTCTCCTTCAGGAAAAGAGGAATGCCAGGGGTGGGGAGAATGCTGTATTACATTTGAAAACTCACTTGCGCAAGGTTGCCTTTATGTTTAGGCAACCTACAAACTCAATCACACACAACTCAGCTACATGTTTGGCAGTCTAAGATTCTTCTCTAATTTTCTCACCTTCTGGCCATGAGCTTTAACCACACTGTTTCACCTGCAGGAAATCTTCATTCTGGCTTCACTAAACTGCTTCCTTTCCACAGTCATCACTCAAAGTGCAAAGCAATAAGGAAAATTGCTACAGAAATGCACTTTGTTCATCCATCGTTTAAAATATACGAACTCTTAATGGGGAGTTTAACCTCTCCTGAAGCAATTCAATCCTTAAATCACATCCTTTTCCTTCCCAAATCATAGCTAGGCGGATTTGGTGAATACTTGACTTACAACTTAACTTATATTTCTCAACTGTCCATCCTTCCTGCTGCGCAGATTTCCTCTAAGGCTTCGCAACACTGAACAGTGCTTTCCTGCAAGAGCCATCCTACTGCCTACAACTTTTTGGGTATGAGCCAATGATTATGAAATACAAATTTATGATGCACTGAAAAGATAATCCAGGGTGTATGGAAGCCAAGACACTTTACCTTCCAGTGCCATAAGAGAAAGAATAGTGTCCTATCAATTCCTTTCAACATCTCATTAGAATTTTTGAAAAACTGAGTAGAAAAATTCTCAGAAAACTTGCAGTATCAAATAAATGTTATTTAAAAGAGCATTTTTTCACCACTGCATGCTTGTACCTCAGATATTAACAATATACACATTCATTTATTTACATGTTTGTGCAAGCACAAAGGCTACAACACTAAGAAGAAAGCAAAAACAGAAATTTGCAAACAGCGTTGAAAGACATTAAATCTACCTCAGGTCTAATTTTGCAAAACGTTATTGTTTAATCTTCATATCTTTCAAAAAGTTGAAAATAACCTTAGAAAAATGTCCTTTTTAGGAAAGACCCTAATCAACATTATTTTTTCAGAAGCATTTTTTCTCATGCAATTCCTATTGAAAATTAATTTGAAATATCAAGAAAACATTTGAAAACCAGACAAGCATACAAGCCATGCAATTATGTACCTTATTAAGTTTTTCCATGTCTTGGTAGTATCCTGCTGCCTTTTTCTGCTCCTTGGCCACTTCTAAAACTAATCTCATGATAGTTTCTCTGTTAGCTTTAGACTCCATGTCATGGATGTTCACAGCTTCTTGAAGAGCAGCAACCTGGGCTTTTAGTGTCAGATTTTCTTTACATATTTCAGAGACCTTGAGAAAGAATTCAAATATTAGTAGCTTATTAAAAGCTCTTAACAATTAAATATATTCATCCCAGTTATACCTGCTCCTAGTCATGGCAATAAAGACATGGTGTTACTGGTCACCCCTAGGTCAGATTTATAATTGCACTCTACTATTCATTATGAAAAGAATAGAAAGACAATTAAAATAATGGAATCGTGTTCTCACTGTAAACCCCCACCTTAGCATAATGTGATTTACTCCCACACAGACTTTTTGATGTATTAAACAGTTGGAGAGCTACTGCTGGTGCATCTCCGTGCTTGACACGAAGCAGGTCACAAAACAGACCACGCAGCTACTCCATGTGAAAAGCAAATCATTTCAGCCTGGATTTTAAGACATGTGCCTTTCATTTGGAACGAGAAAGCTGCAATTCATGCTCAAAACTTTTTAAACACGAGAGGTTTAAGTCAGTAACAGATATTTCATAAGCAGATTCACGGAGAGGTCCAAATACCTGGTGTGCTGCCATTATGAGCAGCCAACACCTTGGAAAAAGGAGTCCTTTCCAGGAGGATTCTAAGGCTGTTTTGGTACACTGTGCTATTTCCAATCAGTGGAATAGATGACCGTGGGCACTTCAAAGAGTGAACAAAAAATTCCTAGTGGCAAGACATTTGTTAAGACTAAAACAGATTCATTCTGTCTTAAATAAAACCATAATGTGGAAAAGAAGTTAATAGATGTGCCAAGACCCCAGAAAAGGTTTCCTAAGGAACAGCTTTCAGCACAAATTAGATTTCCCAACTAGATTTATTACTACATTGTTAAAAGACACGAAGATATGTTTTATAAAGTTCTAATTATTAACTTATGAATTATTAAAGCATGCAAGAGTGCATCTCGTGTGACAACTTTTTTTAGAGCATCTATTAAAATTTCAGTGTGCTTGCAATATTATGTAATATTATGAGGGCGTACACTCACTGTGATATATTCCTAGGTAATCTTGATTTATTAAGACTGTACTCTTACAATGACATGAACATAATGAAATAGAATTTCCCCAAATACCTATTGCGCTCCAAAGTGAAAAAAAATTGGGATCAAAGAGTAGACAGAAGACGAGTGAAATGCATAAAATTAGAATAAAATGTCTTTCAGCAGCATTGATAGAGGTTAAAAGAATATACAAACAATTTTCCTTTCCTAAATGGAAGCTTAGTTATTGGAACTTCAGAAGTATTCTGAGGAGAAATAATAAAGTTTTATTATTAAGTCTCAGAAGCACCACAAAGTTATTTACAGCATTTTATTACAGGGCACAGTCAGGGTTGTTTTAGGGCATGCCATTTCAGATGTTTGCATTTAATGATATGTCAGCTCAAGATAAGAGTTAAGATCTAGTGCTACAGTTTACACACCACCTGTTGACCCCCATGTTAATGTTTTGAGGAAAGCTTTCAACCAAATGTCTAATCAGGGCTGTGTGTGGGAACTACCGGCTGATAAAGCATTTATGCAGATAAGGGCAGACTGAGTTCACTGAGGCCTATTAGTGTTCAGCACCTTTGAAAATTAGCCCAGTATGAAAAAAAAATCTGTCTTTAAATGATAGCACTGTCTGCAAACCATTATTAAATACAAAGATCTCTATCACTTGCTTTACTTCTGTGACAACTAAATATTTTTCTATTAAATCGCTGTAGAGAAACATTTGTGTACACAATCACCTTTGATGTTAAATATTCCTGTGGTTTCTCTTTTTCTCTGATGTCTATGTCCAAGAATCCAGAAATCTGTGTAAGGAGCTCTTCATAGTTTTTGCTGATTTTAGAAGCTTGAGTCATGTTTTCTTTACACTCATTCCAATATTTACTAATCAGACAGAAAAAAAAAATACACGTCAGGATGAATGTTCCCTGAAAAAGAATTCTAGGCACAATACATTGTCTCAAGACTATTGCTAGCTTCCGCATACCACCAAGTGAATTTTAAAAGTTACATTTAATTCTCTCTATCTGTTATGTAATACGTATAACTTTTGCTGTTGCCTTATGTGCAAGCATTTCTTCATCTTTGCTTTTGATTAACACTTCAAAAAATCTTCTATGATCCCAACCTCATTCTCAGCACAAAATTTGAATAAAACACAAGAACCAAGTGACATGAGTAAGTAGTGCCCTCAAGATACTAGAAGCGGAAAGTGCAAGCAAAAGCTTAGAAAATTAAGGGGGGAAGAGAGTGATCAACTCTCAGCAAAAATATGTGAAAAGCACTTTACATCCCCTCTCTAAAGAAGCTGACAGTGATGATTAACAAACTCCAAGGAAGGAGAAGCCTTTCTGGACTAATGGAAGTGTAAGACATCCAGAGTACCTGTGAAGAGACGTTTACCAGCAGAGGCAGAGATGGGAGACACTACTTTGCTGTACAGTGCTCTGAAGCACTACCCATGAAAGGGATACATTAAAAAAGACAGCATCTAGGGGCTACTACAAAGATGTGAAGAAGAGGGAGCTTTTTGTCAGCAATTTTATCACTCAGCAGGTACCTATCACGCGGATGAGTGTCCCACATGAAACGTTCTCAGCCTTAACAGCAGGTGTCAGTTTGCAAATGCTCTACAAGAACAACCAACCAAAAAATTAATAGTGAGTTTAACTCATTAGTATAAATGTGGTTACATTCCTTCCCTTGCCAGGGACAAAGATGGGTCCAGCAAACAAGAACCACCACAGTCTGCTTTGGTAGCAAACACAGATAAAAATCTTGCTCGTGATGCTGAAACACACATCACTTATGGAAAACAAGAAAGAAACAGATTAGCAAAAGCAGTCAACCAAACAGAGCTCAAAATGACCACTAGTGTAATCCAAATGTCAACTCCAATACCTCTCAGTAACACCCATGAGAGCAGTAGGTAGGTAGTGGTAGATTTGCAAGACAAACTATTGTGCTTCCAGTTGAAAAACAAGGTTCTTTCTAAAGCAAGTTCTTCACTCTAGAATAAATCAAGACCTGAGATGTAACCAAACAGATGTCTAGAGCAAATATTTTATTGAAACTCATATGCTTATCAGCGGGCAGCACTATTCTCAGTTTTCAAGGTGGGCATGGTAGTCATTTCTGGACTCATTCTTTTCCACTTCTGATTTCTTCCTCTCTAGGCTGGCAATCAAACAGAGCATCATTCCATAACCAATGAGCAGCATGAGACTCCAACAGGAGATGCACAGTGAGTGCAAACACAGTACACTGGATGGTTATAAATCAGTAAGTAAAACAGTCCATGAAAAGATTTAACACATACCCTTAGAAGGGAGATCAGCACAGCTGCTGTAACTGCTGCAAAGTGAAAGAGAGTGGCAGAATAACAAAGAGGAATGGAAAACATTCATTACTGCTCTGGATACTGTGAGGGCAGTTCCACATACTACTGCACAGCACACACCATGAGCCAAAAGAACTCTGCCTTCTGCAGCAGACACTGTCCCTCAGAACACAAGCACCCTCACAGCTTCCTCACCTCTGAGCACCTTCCTTTCCTCTGTAGCCCCAACAAAGTAAACCATGAGATGATTGCTAACTGCTGTTGTGAGGAGGGATATGTTAGGTGAAAAGCTGTTAGGCTCAGACATGCCATGTATGCATGCTTACATGTCAGAATATTATATAAGATTGACCAACAACGCCACAACTGTTCTGTGTCTTAAAAAATTGAGGTATCCACAGACAAAACCATGCCTGCTGCTAAAAATAAAAAATCTGAAGTACAAAGCACTCACTTGATAACTTTACGAATCATCTAATTACCTGCAGTAGGGCCATAAAGGTGTGAGCACCTAGAAAATAGGCAGTCAGGTAAAAAAAAAGTAGAACACAGCTTTTTCACAGTTTTGCTAGCTCTTCAGAACTAATGAGCAAAGAGAAGGGAAGGAAAAAGAAGAAGAAAAAAGCTTTTGACAGTTCAGACTCTAAAAATACTATGGCAATAGACCTGTTGAGTAGAAAAGCACCATTTTCAATAGGAGAGGTGCACATCCTGGAAGCCAACCATAGAATTCACCAAACATTTCTTACTATATCCCCACGGTATAGAATGTAAATATGCACTTCGTGGGTGCCGGCTTGCTCTTCCCTTTCATTAGTGGTTTTCAGTGAAAATCTTTTTGGAACACCTAATTAGGACTAGTCCTGTGCCAAGTACTACCAAGGCAGCCACTAAGTGGCTGAAGTTCACTGAGCCCTTACATTGGTTGGTATGAAGTGACACATGTAACCATTAGCTGAGGAGGAGAAAAAGCTTTGAAATCAAATGCTGCACATTCATGAGCAACCCAACATGTTTGTTCCTTCCAAATGAGCACTCACTATCCCTGTACCCCTTCCTCTTTGCCAGAAGTCCAGTGGCACACTCCAGTGCACTCAAGTGCACAGTGAACCAGATCTGGGATTGGTAGAGGTGGAAATTGAGCTTTTTATTTTGCTCACTTCTAGGAGCAGTCCCCTGGTCCTGATCACCATGCATCAACACAAACAGAAGTGATTACACAACTGATCACACAAGTGTTGTGGGCCAAAGACAGCAGCCAGGACTGCTCTGGGAGTGACAGCAGAGATTTATGCCCATAAAATTGATTGTGTCACTATGACAGGTGAGTATGAAACACAGTATTCCAGCAGTTTTCTCCCAATGAGTTAGGCAAGCAAACAATAGGAGGTTTTTCTTCCATTTTTTTCTTTTTTTTTTCTCTTTCTACCAGAAATAGCATTTTAAAGAATATTAACAGCCATTATGTCCGACTGCACTCTCCAGGCAGGGCTTTTGGCAAATCAGCTGGTAATAAAGAAGTGCACTGCAATCGTTTTCTCTAAGTTTTGAAATTACTTAATTATTAATTTTTAATGCACAAAGCCTGGCAAAGCTGTGTGAAATACTGATTTGGGAAATACGGGTGTCTGGTAAACACTCACCTTGCTCTTAACTAGACAGTATTGATAGAGTCACAAATATTAGCCTGATAATGGGTGGAAAAATACATTATAAAAGTCTACAAGGTGTCTATTAGTATGACTGACAATGATTTTTGAATTTCAGAGTTCAGACTACTTTCATACCAATCAATTTTGCTATGAGTCTCCATCCTACAGACCCCAAACACAAACAATTATGTAGAACTGACAGATCCGTGCTCTGACACACTATGCTAAAAACAGTACAGTTAAAGGACACTATCTTTTATAAGTTTAATGCATTTCACCTTCAAAGTACAAAACACTCCAACCTCCATTTATGGACTAACAACTCAAAACAAAATTCAAATTTCAATACCTTCCACATGCTCAGGTACAACAGTTGTGCAAGGCACTGTAACAGAATTCAGAACTGCAATAAAGTCTATCCACCAACATATTTTTCTGTATTGACAACTACACTGTTCTGTCCTCCCCCCTAAAAATTGTTTCTTATCTGACATGACTCTTACTTAAGTTTGGCATTTTTCTCATGAAGCTCCTCCTTCAGCTCCAAATTTTCCTTATATGCCACCTGAGCTGTCAGCTCAGCGTGGTTTTTAGAAGCAGCGAGCGCACACAGCTCTTCTTCCATCTCCTGGATTTGTGTTTGCAGAGACAGGAGGCGAGACATCTGTCTGGCGTTGTTTTCCTTATAGCTTTCAGCTTCAGCCTTCAGCTCTTGAAAAGAAGCTTCTTTAGAGATCGTGCTCGACCTGAGTTTAAGAAGCTATAGATAGAAAAGGAGAAAATTAATGAAGAATAGTTTGCCCAGGCTGAAATAACATGACTGTCAGCTACGTACAGTAACTAACAGTTAGGACATACAGCTTTGTAATGTGATAGAAATGCATTTCTATCACTACAAGACTGAGTAGAGGGATACAACTTTACTTTCATATGACTAGGAAAAAGCAATAGAAGAGGTTTGCAAAAACAAAAGCTACTGTGGGGTAACACAATACAACTTTTCAAGATAATACCTTACAGGAGGATAAGTTTATTTATTAACTCAGAATTTAGGACAAGTCTAAGTTCTGCTACACGGCCTTAACTCATGTCTCCTACGTGTCTGCTTTACAATAAAGTTATTAACACCTCTATTCCGTCTTTTTTGCCTGCCGCATGCCTGCTTCCAATTCTGATGCACAATTCCACAGATGATCTACAGCTGCAGGGAGTTGTAACAGCAAAGTATCCTGTTGTATGAGTGTGGAGACTTTTGATGATCTGAGGCATATTCAGAGGCAAATAAATTTTTGGAGCATTGTGTGGTAGGCACCCTCTTCTCATCTTATGGAAGTAGTTACTTTTGGGTATGGTAATCCGATTAAATGTAGCTGGATTCATGCAGAAACAGTAATAGCGCCTTTTAAGGAAGGGGAGGAGGAGGAAAATCACCCTCAAATGCCAAAGACCTCTTACAGGGATGATGCTAGAGCTTTCCAAGAGTTCATGGAGTTCAGTAGATTTTCCTCTCTCTTTTTGTTAAAAATACCACTTTCCCTTGAACTATTTCTGCTAGAAGCTTCTCTAGGAGACTGCGCTTGAGGGAGACTCACCAGGCAAACAACATTTTCTTATGATTTTTTTTTTAGAGGAACAAGTAATTTAAAGTAGACTTATTTGTCACAAGAAGTGTTAAGGCATGTTTCAGCTTTCCTGACTATTCCAATTAAAAGCAGTAAGACACAATCCGAAGGACTTCTGTCATATTAAATAAAATTAACAGGCAAATAATTAAGCCAAGTTAACTGCTCTTTAAGATGAGTGATAGAATTTTAAAATTGTAGCAAACATTTTAAGGCAAAAATATTTAAGATAGTAAACTGCAATCCAGGACAATGGGAAATTCACTTCTCTGATGGAGTCTTTCAGTATGACCAGAACCAAGATACTCAGAGATATTAGAGAGGCTGGTGAGCCAACTGCCTTGGAATAGAGAGGTCCTGCTTCTCCTCTTTCCAGCCACTCATGCCTGTCCTCTCCCTCGCACCAGCTCTGTTTTTGTCTGACTCCCCCACAAACAACTTAAATAACAACTGATAGAAAATATTCACTTTTTCTCTCACAGAGGAGAAAGAGGAAGTGGAGCTGGTCACATCACAGAGCAAAGGCTAACGCTGAGAAATCAGGTAGGAGGATCATCCTTGCAGCAGCAGCACAGCCTTTGATTAGCTCATGCTTCACGTGCAAGCGCTGGTTTATCAGACACTCTGAAGCTGACACGAAGCAGCACTGACTTCGAGAAAAGCAGCTTGGCTTTTTCCCGAGTTCAAGGGCTTCATTTCCATACTCCACCCTTCTCTTTGTGCTATAAGAAGCACTTATATCGCTGCAAGGTGAAGTAAGACTGGGGAACTGATCTGGCTAGAAAAACAACTTGAAAGGAATTATTTTTTCAATTGCATTGACACAACAGTGCACTGTAAAAACTACACTTACACATACATCTGTGCCGGCACAAGGGGTGGGGCAGTGTGGGGAAGGAAATGAGCAGCTGAAGGAACAATAGCATTGCTTTGCTTGGCAGCTGGACCAAGCTATGGTATCTTAGAGTGTTCATAGCCTTAAAATTTCTCTGTGGTTCAACTCCCCATCCAATATTTTTTCCTCTGTCCATTGTCTTTGTGGTCAGTTCCAATAGCAGAAAAAGCAAGAATAATCCCATATCATGAGTTTTACAGAGCACTCAAAAAAACAAGGCTCTGACCTCAGCTGGGTCATGAAGGTCTTTATTAACAAGAGTATGAACAGCTGCTTTCTTGACTGTGCTTTTGCAAGCACAGTCTTGAGGAATCTATAAATCAGTCAGACCTTCTGGCAATAAAGCCATTAAACATTTCCAGTAATAAATTCTTTGCATGAGAACATGAGATTCTGTATGGCTTTTTAAAATTGAAATTTAAAGCACAGATTCTGGATAAATGTTAAATGTAGGGGAACCCTGCAGTAACTTCAGGATCAACTGATCAAATTAAACCTCAGCCAATGGACGCTTATTCCTGTAGTTCTGGATGTGAATAAATGTAAACATTTAATGTCTTCTAAAGGCAAATTTTACTCCACTTTAAAACTGACCACTGCCGGCATTGCTGACTTCCATCAAATCAGTTTTAGTCAGTTATATGTTAAAAAAAAAAAATTACTTGTGGAAATAATGAAGATCTGAAAGTTATCCTGTAATAAATCCTCTCCTGAGAAGCACCATCTACACAGCAGGAAGTGTAGAAAAGTATGTTCAGAGGCTTCAGCCTCTCTAGTTACAGTCAACCTCATTAGCACAAACACAGTTTCACTGGTGATGAAAGCAGAGCAAATTTGGGGAGCTATAACTTGAATAAAGGGGAGAAATGTGTAAAGATGGGCAGCTAAATCTTAATTCACCAGCAACAGGAAGATATCTATCTGAACTTCTATACAACCACAATTTAGCAATGCTAATGTTCAGGTTTAATATAAAAAGATTGAACTTAGATGATGATAAAAAGCTAGACTGCTTCAAATCTTTCAAATACAAACTAATAATCATTTCTTGATCGCAGAAGAAAGCAAAGTAAAAATCACACAGATATTATAAAAACAAGTTTACTAGAAAAAAAACCTCCAAAAGTTCTGTAGCAGAAGCAAGTTTTGGACTTCCTGCAAGCTTTCTATTCTCTACATAAAGTGATGCAAAGAATCCTCAGGTTTGGAGAAGGATTTGAACTTATTTTTAAATGTACCTCTGACTGGGCACAGTCATACTTCACTGAAAGTGCTGCAAGTTCACTTTGAGCAGTTTCAGCTGCAGCTCGATAGTGATTCATCTGCTCTCTAGTGACAGGAATATCCAAAAGAACGTGATCATGAGATTCCTGTGAAGACAGCATGAAGACAAAACCATTAGACATCACATTTTTTGAACATTTTTGCTTCATCGCATTTTTGTTTGATTAAGCTGCTCAAGGGCATTACTCCAAATGTTATTCCCAGAGTAACACCCACGTACTGAAAAATAGGTTAAACAGTCCTTTTCTACAAGTCACCACTTTCATCTCCAAGTTCGGCCACCAACACCATGACCTCCCACTGTTTTCAGCTCCAGCTATTTCCAGCACCTTCTATGTATTTAGTAACATTCAAAAGGTCCCTTTTCTACATAATTATCCAGTCACTCTTTCAACCTGTATAACCCAAAGGGAGTCCTCAGATGTCTCTTATGCAAAGAATCACTTTGGTTTTTAATGTTCAGTTATACTGCACGTCCCCTCATTTTTATTTCAGAAGAAATGTTGAAAAAAAGCAATGGCTATCAGTCTTCTCTGTGCTACTCATGATTTTGCAGATCTCTATTGTTTCTCACCTCCACAGTCTCTCTACCAGGTTGAAGAGTCCATGCCTACTCAGACACTTGTATGTGCTCCTCCAAGTCACTTTTTGGCTTGCCATTTGCTTTTTTACTTCTAACCTTTCAAGGTTAGAGGTCCTTTTGAACTCCATCACTTGGACACAACTTCAGCTTCCTGACTGATGCTTTCTCATCCCCAGTAATCACCATAATGACTTCCTTTCATTCTTTTTCAAGTCCTGATTCCATGGCAAGCACTGCCTCTGTCTTTCTAGTACAGTCTCCTTCACACCACTTGTACAACCCTTTTAGCTGTGCCCTTTAGATTCTATAGTAGGCTTTCTCCTTTTTGTGGTGTTCTGCTCTTCTGCAGTAGAGCAGGAATGTGCTGGATTTCTTGACCTTTATTACTTAAGTATTTCAAGATGAAAATTCAGACCTGAAGTCTTGATAGAGTTTCATTAGACGGAACTTTTTTTTTTTTCCAATCAATAGTAACTATAAAATGATGAAATGTAACCTCTTCAGAACAGAACTAAGTTTGGGTTACGCTGGGAGCACACATGGCAGAGAACCGAACATGACATTTGTACTCCATCAGCTCTCACAAAGGACTGAAACAAAATGGCAATCCTCATACATTTGGGTATGAATTACAAAATGCAAAACACCCCCAGATAATTACTGCTGTTGGAAAAAGGTATTGGAATGGAGACAGAGACATCTTCTCTTCATGCTTTTCTACATCAGCATCAGTTTCCAGGCTGAGAAAAATTACAAGTTCAGCCCCTACCCATTCTAAATAGAAAAAAAACCTGAAGAGCTTTCCAAATATGTGAACATCTCATAAAATAAGGATTTACCATGAAACACATAGAGAAATCCCTGAGGGATAAGGAAAAACTACTAATTTAGACCGTAGCAGAAGGTAAATCACCTTGGATTAGTTGCTATAATATCACAAACTCTATTCTCTAATCTTTCTTCCCTGTGCTAGTTGACACTAGATTAGACCCATCAGGTTTAATTGCATTCATCTCCTTCAAAGACGCTCAGCTGTGCTCTTCCACAAAGGAGTTGCCACTCTCACCAAGCCAGACTGACACAAGCAGAAAACTCATGGCCACACAGAACACAGCATATAATCTTGGAGATAAAAGGGCTGCTAATTTTCTCAACACTTTATCACTGTTCTGAGGGAGTGAGGGAAAGCATGTGCCATCTCCTCACTACTTTTGTCTTACTTTTGCTTCACTCCGCTTGTTTCACACGTAGAACTACATGAAATTCCTTAATGTAGAGGGCATTCTTCTCATTCTGTGATACCCCAGGGCTCCAAAACGATGGATGGAGATTGCAAACAGTAACACTATGTATACTGCTTATGCATGTTATTACATTTGTAGTACTGCATGAATGCAGGTTTTTCCTTTTGTTCCCTAAACAAACACAACTTTTGACTTTACAGAAAGGAGTACATCTCAAAACTGATGGAGTAAATACATTTCAGAGCATAGGTGAAGAAAATAAGCCCCCTTTCAGAAACAATAATCAATGTAACATCTTTACAGCTGAAACTTCCAAAATCTATGTTTTTCATACAAATCTAGATTTTTAAATTATGAGCACTTTAAAGATGCAGCTACACATCCAGAAGGATTTAAAAGAAGTTTAAATGAAGCCAGGGGCAAAAGTCAATGGGAATTACAGTTCAACTCAACTACAGTCTTAGTGAGATTTACAGAGGCAGATCTCTGCATCCTTCAGTGCCTTAGCAAACATAGAACTAGTCACACATGGTGGCACCAGACTAGGGAAGTTGGTATTACCATCATACTTTCAGCTGGAAATGTGCATGCTTTAAAATTAATAGTTTTCTCTGTTTCTGTGGTTTGCCATCAGCCAGTCACAGGTCTGATCTTCAATCAGACCTATCAGACAACTCAATTAACTTGGCATGACCTTACTATAGGGGTAAAATTTGTAATGCAGATGTGGCACTTTTATATCTGTGGAAAAATGCAGATTTGCAAGGTTTAATGAGTACTATGTAATCTAAACCGATTTTTATTAGGAAAATAGCATTAATGAAGTGTTAAAAGAATAAGAGAGATTAGACAGAGTAAGTCTTAATATATTAACACTCAATCAGCTCTCAATAACCTAGGTTTTGGGTGTTTCTCCCACTCATACTATTAATTTTTTTGATCCCTTTCCACTTACCTGCAAGAAAATGAAGCTTTCATCTAACTTCACATGCTAAACAGAAGCTAAGCCTATATTTACAATACTTAAGAGCAGTTTCTACTTGGATGTTCAGTTTTATTAGTAACAGATGTTCTTTAGAACATCAACAATATATGGTGATTGTTGTTATTGGTGACCATTTTTTGTTTTGATTTTTTTACCAAATAACTGCCTTTATCTCCCTGGAATCCAGTCTTTAGTTGGCAAACTTCATTTGATTCAGAAACAACAAAACTACAACAACATTCAGTAGTTTTATACCTATCCATGTACTTTGAAATCAGCCAACTGTTAAAGCCACTCACTCCCATCCTGCTTTTGGTGACTTTTCTGTGATTTCTTACTGTGTTTCTTATTTCAACACTGGCAAATGCTGCTACCACTGCCATTGCCTGCACACAGCCCAGACCCCTCTCCAAAAAATATGTATTTTTCAAAAATCTTTTTTGGAACAGAAAGCCCCCAGCAAGCATTTAAGCAGCCATCACTCCCCTGAGTGACTTGTCAATGCACTGCTGTAGACTGTACTCAGGGCAGGGATTTCTTCTTCCCACTCCCAAAGTACCTAAACACATTGGGTTTGACATACCAAACATGATGACTCGCGAACCTTTGTTGACTTCATTCTTCCTTTGCTTCTACAGAACAAATGGGGGGAAGAGGGAAGAAAGGTTGAAAATTAGATAGATTTGTAACATGATGGCACATGACATTCTTTTTTCACAGATATGCTTTACTAAACTGTATCATAGGTTACCGTCGGCAAAGTTGGGCATGAAAGCAGAACACCATGGGAAAGTTTCTCTAGTAGCTTATGAGCTCTGATTGTCTCCACAGTATTTAAACACACATCTAACCAAAACAGGCACCTTCACGTTGGCTTGTCCAGGTTACTTTCACTGGTTCATCTACACAGTCGACCTTCGTGCAGCAATTGCTTCCTTTGTCACTGCTTTTCAGTTGCTCCAAGTTTTTATTTCACCTCTCATTTTGTCCTGCATCTCTTCTACACTGATATATTTAAAAAGGAAAAAAAAATCTAAGCAATAACACTATCTTAACTGAAATACATATTTTTTTCCCCCTCAGATGTTAAAGTAAACAGTGGGTCCTTTTTACCTACATGTTTATACAGGACTTGGTACACTGGTTGGACTCAGTGGGCTGTTCAATGATTTCTATAAATCCCAGTGTCATAACTGTTCATATTCTGAAAACAAGCAAAATGAGGTATCACAAATCTGCAATCTTTTTTCTTAAGAAAAATGAATATTCATGAGTGTACATGTGCATAAAATTGTTCTAACTTCTGAAAACACAATGCAGCAGCAGCGTTGATTACTATTATTATTATTTGCTGCAACCAGAAAGAAGATGACATCCAACATGAAATACCAGAAAGAATGGGTAGTTGAAAAACTTCCACACTTGGCTAGTGCAGATTTTTCTAGGTAGCAGCAGCCAGCCAGCCAGCATGCACATCACCTCAGAAAAGCCACAACAGCTACACACAACAACAAGCATGAGAAGGTTCAGACACTATTCCACAGTGACTCAGATTCTGCTAACACATATGAGAACAGACTAAAATGAATCATAGAATCTATGAGGTTTGAAAGGACTTCTGAAAACATCGAGTCCAGCCTATGACCGAACACCCCCATGTCAACTAGA
Organism: Struthidea cinerea; assembly: GCA_013397865.1. NCBI lineage: Eukaryota > Metazoa > Chordata > Aves > Passeriformes > Corcoracidae > Struthidea > Struthidea cinerea. Next base: position 851,504 of record VZTI01005203.1, on the reverse strand, counting down.
CCACGGCACTGAGTGCCAAATCCAGTCTTTCCTTAATCACCTCCAGGGATGGTGACTCCACCACCTCCCTGGGCAGCATATTCCAATGTCTAACAACCCTTTCTGTAAAAAAACTCCTTCTAATGCCCAACTAAACCTCCCCTGGCACAGTTTAAGACCATGTCCCCTTGTCCTGTCACTGGTTACCTGAAATAGGCTGACCCCTCCACTGGAGTCACTTCAGGGGGAGGGAAAAAAAGGGTTCACAAATTAACCATCTTGTATGTATATTTTGGGTCTTCATTATAGATAAAACTTGGCCCAATTTTCCTATCAGGTATCTCAAAATGTATCGATAAATATATATTAACATAAATCAAAATTTGCAAGTAATATTTCACAACTATTTCAGTTCTGTCACTTGCTCTTGCACATTATAAAGTTCCAGAAACACTCAAATACTTTTGATCACTTTCCACTCAGTAAAGACCTATTTCCCCTTGCTGATTCCTCCTTGTAACTAGGCCCAACTCATTGCTTGCAGTACTTCTTTTTTGTTATTTTTATATACCTAAGTAGTCCTTCTGCATTAGTGTAATGTTCCAGAAGCACGTAAAACTAAGTTAAGTGTTCTCAGCAGCTCAAATAAATTGCCAAAGAGATTTTCTAAATTCCTTTCTGAAGGATACTGCTCAGTTCTACCCTCCTCCCTTTGAAGCAATCATTGAAAGGTATTACTGAAAAGATAAAAATCACTCCTGGTGTTCATCTGCTGAAGAGGCCAATTTCGAGCTTGATTAATGGGCCCAAATGAAAGCTTCATTACAGTCAAAATTTTAGTCTTACCCACTGCTACTACTACAAGCAGCAGTTAAAGCATTTTCATCTTTCATTTTTCTGTTAGGATGAGGTGACTTTGCATCTAGATATAATAAATGCATTTAATGTGATGAAAGACAGCAGTCATCTCGAGGCAATTAGAGAAACACATCACCTGCTCTAAACATTATTTAACATGCTTTCTGGTTGACTTCATCCTTTGTCTCTATGGACAAATTAAGGAATTTAGAACTCCCCTGACACTTTCTCTCGCAGCTTTTCCAAAATGATTAACAAGGAGCTGCTGTGCTTATTCCAAAAACAATAAAAAGGGTGATTGCTAAGACAAAATTAAGTGCTTAGGCAGGGATTTGTACAAACGATTTGTTCTACTGTTTTTACTTTATCAGTGCTAAACAGAGTTAAATAACTTCTGTAACAGAACAACTTAAATGGTAGATTTAAAAAACAGACCATCATGCAATGCCAACAGCTGCAATTTTCCTCCAACGCCTACTACACTTCACTGCAGTCAACAAAATGCAAATATTTTAGAAATACTTGAGTATGTTGGTATATACAAAATGAAAGACTGATTATTGCTGTAGTTTGATTTACCAGTTGTAACTCACGTTTTATAAACATGTAATTTCTAGCATGTTTTTGAGTTCCAAAATCAACACTCACAAACTATTTGACTTCGGCTTGGTTAGAATGTGGAGCAGGTTGCTGTCCACTCTGTCACTAAGCAGTGCTAACAAAAACTTTGCAATTGGGTCATAACAGTTGCATTTAATATAATGGCAGTTGTTTTTGCCACCACAAACCACCAAAATTTTGTATTTTTTTTTCTCAGAACAACATAGCTTCATTACAAAGTTGATACTCAATTATTCAGGAGATAATGAACCGTTCACACACAAATAAATTGTTTATCCATTGGAACACAAAACTGTTACAAGGTTCCTATTATATCTTTAGTACAAAGGTTCCTTCTAAGCAATATCCTCAAATGTCTCCCTTAAATTCACATCAAAGCCAGCAAACCAGTTTCAAAGGGGGAAGAGATGCAAAGAAGAAATTCTTAGATAACTATGAATTCCTGCCCTGTGAAAGCTACTCCCTTCTGCAGCACTTAGTAAGAAAAATCTTTTTGACCTTGAATTTGTAAAGATAAGCTATAATGATCAGCTGAAGTTCATGGGGCTTCAATTGCACCACCGGGTGCAGCTCTGCACCTGCAGAAGTTCCCTTTTGGGGTTGGGGTTTTTTTGTTTGCTTTGTTTTTTTGGTTGGTTTGGTTTTATTTTGTTTGTTTGTTTGTTGTTTTGGGTTGGGGTCTTCTGTTTTTTTTTTTTTGGGGGGGGTGCTAAAGGCGATATTAAATTGAATATTGCAAAGATGACTTGCAAAGGGAGGTTACAGCCAGCCTGTGTCAGCCTCCACAGTAACACAGACAGAAACTACCGATAGAGCGAGGGGAGGGAAGGAAGGGGCATTTTTCCCAAGTCAGGGCTTTATTCCCTGATAGGAGAACTGCCAAAAAACCCCCAAGCCCTAACCAAAGCAGCCCCCTCGGCCCTTTCTGCCTTGCCCCGTCCCTCGGTTACCGCGGTTCCGGCGCGCCGCTGCCCCCGCCGGCCCTGGAGCCGCTCATGGCCGCAGCCGTGCCCCTGGCAACGCGTCCCGGGGGAAGGACGAAGGGGGGGCCCTGGCTAGGAAAGGGGGGACAGTGCTCGGTGGCTGCAAATGAACGCTCTTCACAAGGGGATGCTCACAGAAACGCCAGGGTTTGTTGGTTTTGTTTGTTTTCACTTCAAATAAACTTTACCTGAGAAAATTTGCTCATATTTTCCCCTCAAAAAAAGTCAGAAGAGGCCAGCAGAGCAGATGGCACTTGAGCAGCGGCTCCTGTGACCCAGACAGGCTTTCCTTCTCCCCCCAGAACCTGCCAAAGGAGCACCGCCGCAGCCCGGAGAAAGCAGCCTTCCTTGATGGCTGCTGACCTGCCGCCAGCCGAAAGGGCACCTCCTCCTCTTCCTCACCTTTCATCCAAATAAAGTGGATAAACATGGGAAGAGAGGAAATGAAGGCTGCAATAAAAGAAAGATAGACCTGCGGGTGTATAGGGGCTGCACATCATTTTCTCTGAAGACCCTGTGAGCTTTAATCAGCCTCTGGGGACAGTGCCATCGTGCACCATTTCTGTACTCACAAGTCAAAAAGTACCCCACCTTTCTCAGGAATGCTGATGTAATCACGTTTTCCAGAGAAGAAAATGGAAAAGCTAGGGATGGTACTAATTTGTTGTCCTTGTCCTTGTCCCTGTGTGGCCGGCGCCGTTTCACTGCTGTTGCCGAGCGCACGGAACACCCCAAGCAGAGGGTTTGACGGCGTGGATCATCACCCTCATTAAAATGCTGCGTCGCTTAAAGCACAGAGGTACACGATGCCACCCCTCCGCTGGAATCTGACACTAATATCATAAAGGAAAGGAGAAAAATCGCTTAATGTGAGGAAGGAGTGCTGGGAACGGGTCAGGGGAAATGGAGACCCCGCACGGGACTGGGGCGGGGCAGCACAAGCAGTAGCAGTGGAGGAGCCACCAGCATCCCCCTTCCTGAGTGTCAGGGCAAAGACACAATCGCTGGGAGTGCGCGGGGTGACGACAGCTCCTTGGTGGCACCCTTCCAGTTCATCCTCACGGGCGAAGAGTGAGCTAACAGCCACACAGGATGGCACAGGGGTACAAAAACAGATCACAAAAAACCTTGTTCTTACTGCGCGCAAATGCTGGTGCTGCAGCGGAGGAGTGAAACCCAGTAAGGCACCTCCGGAACAAAATTATCCAGTGCTGACAGAGCGGATGGGGGTGCAGAGAAGGGACAAAGCTCCTACCACCGCATGGTGCAAAATGTTGCTCCAGGGTAACTTCATTCTGCAATTCAAGTCTATTAAGTATTTTTGACAGGTTAAAATTGTACTAGCGGTCTTGCATAAACCTAGCATAAATCTGGCACGTTTTACTATACACTGCAAATATCATCCTGGATTTGTCCAGCATTCGACTACAGCCCAATCTGTCCTACTACTGGAGTGGCGTGCAGCTGCAGGATTAAATGATTGCGAAACTTTGTCCTGACTTTCCTAAGCATGTGCTGGAGCACACTTCCCCATCGCTAGTCCTGCAGTGCCACGGCTGGTTCGGGAGTTGCACTTCAGCTGCTTCTACACCCTTGGCGATGGGGAGAGAAAGCTTATACAGCTGTATTTTACCACAGATCTGTGAATTTATTTGCCCTTAAAAAACCACTTGAATCTGATTAACTGTAGCAAGAGTAACAACAAAAGAGACAAGATTAAAAAAGGATGAAGTAGAAATGTCATGTAACACTTTGAAAAAGGACAGGGCAGTTTGGGGGGAGGGGTGCAATACCCACTCTTCAAGCCATTTGACTGAGAATAAACTACCTTATTACACAACACTCACACTTTAAAATGCTTTACCCTTGTTTGCTAGTATTTAAAAGTAGAGTTCTCAAAAGAATTTCATGTTTCTTTTTCCTTAACAGGGACTGAAAATAACAATTTAGGAAGGGTAAATTTGGGATTTTTAATTCTAAATAATTTCAAGGAGTAATTTTCATGAATCAAATTCTTCATGTTGTGTTTCATAAAATACATGGAAAGGATGTTCTCAACCTTTCTGAGCAAAGAATGATGCAAATCTCTTGAACGTATGTACCAAATAAAGCCACACTAATTTTTGAAACAAAAAATAATGTAACAATTACTACAAACTTTCCCCTCCATGAAAATGCTCAGTGTTGAGAAAAGATGCTAAAATTTATCTGTGTTATGAAACCCCAATTCCAGTACCCAGTACACTCAAAAATGTACCAGCTGATATTCTGCAAGTGTCTAAGTGAGAATGGATGTGTAAAAATAATTTCAAAGGCAAAAGTCACGGGATGATGTCCCCATGATACGCACATGTCGTGGGGTCAGCAATCTTCTGAAGGAAATAACCTGGTTTTACAACCCTGGACTTCCCCCCTGGACAAACGGGGTGGTAAAAATGCAATACACATATGGGGGAACTAATCAGGCTTGGGAAAGAAGTGTTAATGGAATCTGTGTAAAAGAAAGCTGCTGCTGCTGATGTATTAGGTCGTTTTCAGCTTGAGCAACTTAAACCAGATACAGAGTCCTTGAAAGTCTAAACTCAACTCATGCAGCTGTTTTGCAAACTCTCTGTATGTGGATCTTAAGTTTCCATAGATACATGAAAACTCCCTGATTTGCACCAGGCAACTAGCTCCTGCTAATGCTTCCATCACAATCCAGCAAAGTAGCAGCAAAACTTCCAAGGGCCAATCTAACATCATGGATGCAGTCAAAGCTGAGCATCCAGTACATGACAAAGATATTCAAATGTAGCTCTTATTCAGGATTACCTGAAAACAAGGATACAACCAACTACAGAAAAATGGGGATGTTCTTTGTTCACATGAAGATACTGGAGCCCTCAGTGCAAGTCGTAGGCCATTCTGTCGGGAGGAATTTACCTGTCTCCTAATTCCCTAACCCTAGCCCAGGGGTACACATACTCATTGAGCGGAAATAGGACCACCACACAGATAACACAAGAGTCACCGGACAGAAGGAGAAGTAGGTGGAAAGACCCTTCAGCTAGCTTGAGGGAACACTCTTGGACCCTAACCCTTTTTCCTGACTCGCTCTGCATTTTACACAAATCCCAGACAAAATTAACAATTATGTGTGTATATAAACCATCTAGGACCAGAACTCTCAGTGCATTTCCTGAGCTATGACAATTAATGGTATTTTTTGGGAAGTGGGAGGTAAGAGTTGAAACCTATTCCAAATGCAACCGGCATGAAATGCATCATCAGGCCTTTCATCAATTAGAGTCACTTGGAAAGCATCAGCCTTACCATGGTAGTGTGAGACTAATCACATAGTTAACATCAAGAAAGCAAATAAAAAAGCCCATAGTATTTATCTTGATTTATCTTACCTCAGCTGTTAATCTTTTGCTTCATTAGACTTGGAAGAAGTGGAATCTCAGGAAAAATAAATTTCTACAAGGATGAAAATTTTTCTTCACAGGGAATTTGAAAGATTATGATTATGTCACTTACTGAAAAGTGATACAATAAAAGCAGCACACAAGTACTGAATATGTTTATTCACTGTAAGTTGTCATAACAGGACATTTTTTATTTCTTTCTCAGTGGAAACAAAGCCAGATGAGCTAAACCTCAAAAAAGCACTGTAAATAAAAACCCTTCTCACAACATGTCTGCAGAATCCACAACTGCAAAGCTGGGGCAGAATGTGGATTAATCTATAAATTAATTCTTAATTCATGTAAAAATACAAGTAAGTAGACTTTTTATTTCCAGGGCTGTTAGAAATAGAAGTACACCAGCAAGAACAAAAATGTACAGAAGTTTTCAAAACCTTTTTTAGGAAAAAAAAACCCAAAACAGAAGCAAACAAGAAAACATAAACAGTCCACAGTATAGGACATGTCTTTCCTCACATGTGTTCTGCCACAGGCATATGGAAAAGAAAGAAAAGGACCATTTTAACCATTTTACATTTACAGTTTTATTTTAAAATCCTTAGATAAGTGTTAGGTGAATTTCAACTTACATTTTTGCTTTAAATAAAAATAATTACAAGTTTTTGTTCTGTAATTTTGGGTAAACAGAAAGCTGCTAAGCAAACAAACTTTAGTGAAAAAAACCCAACAGTTCTGTACAAGATTCCATTTTTGAATTTTTATTTTAGACACAATTAAGGGTTTCTTTTTAGATTAAAACTATTTCATAGAGTAATTTTTATGCAACAGAATGAACGTTTTTCCTATGCTGTCTGACAGCACAGGAGATAAATGTTCACATGGAACACGTTAAATACTTAACCATGAATGCAAATACACTATGAACTTTAAAGAAACTATTTCAACAACAAGTTAGTGTTTATGGGACATCAGCAAGGTGTGTAAACCAAAGTGTTTTGGAAATATTTTAGTTACAGCAAGAGTAACACCAAAATATTTCCATTTTTGCTGAGAACACATGGAGCACCTATCAGTTCTAAAAGTGATTCTGGAAATGATACCATGAGCTGCACCAACCTTAGTAAGTAATTACCAGATACATTTTAAGAGATTCTCAATGATTTTTAAGGTTTTGAAATTTTTACAGGAATGTAAGTAGCATAAAAGTCAGAAAATTCCTTATTATTCCTCTGTCTTGTTACAGAAGAACATTTTATGACACCTATCTCTTGCATCTGTATCTTTCAAAACCTCATTGAATAAATATGCTTTACAAGTTTATGCATAAAATCTGTTTCAAAGAAAAAAAATTCAGGAACTAAGAGCTGAATTATTTTAAGTTGGCTTCCCCAGCCACTGAAATAGTATAACAATGTCTGACTTGCACAAAATCATACAATTTATTTCAATATTCTTACAAGCTTCTGAGTCATACAATCAACTTATTTTCCACATCAAACAATTTATCTTAAGAAACCTTATATACATAAGAAATTATTGTAGATATCTTACTTAACTTATCAAGTATTCAGACAGATGTGTATACTGACCTTCACTGTGCCTGTGACATTACTTTCCTCCTATTTCATCAACAATGAAAGTCATCACCATCAAAAACTGGCTTACAAATACAGTTGTTCAAAAGGTAGAAGACAAAAAGTAGAAAACTTTTTTTTTGTTGTGGTCCTCAGAATTACTGAAAATGCCTTTGGTTTTTGCCATAAATATTCAAACGGCATATGAAATGAAAATCTCAAAAATTTGGATGTACAAATCAGTAGCTCCTGAGTTATACTGTAGAAGCATTTTGGGCAATCAGTTGTAACACAGATGTATAGAAGGAACTTTCTCGAATACTCAAGTAAAAAAAAATGCTATATTACAGCACATGCTATTGTTCTAACACATGCTTTATGTTATGTTTTTAATAGTAAATTCCACCTCAATGCAATAGGCTCATGCTGCTATTTCATGAAGCTGTTTTACAAAAGGAATTAACACTGAATAGCTACAAAAGCGTTTCCTATTTTTAAGTAAACTGTAGCAAACCCATCAGCAGAGCACAGCGCCTCATTGGAGTATGTCTTCACAATTTTTTTGTGTCACGGGAGACTGTAACACTGGCATTACAGCAACATTGATGTTGTTTTTTCTTTTTTCATACAATCAATCAAAATTTTACAAAAATATAGCCAACCAACAAACATAAAATTATGCTGCATATTCAGTTCTGCCTAGAGATAGCACTTTGCAATTACAGCTATAGAAGTCAAGTATTTGCAAGTTATGGCTGTGCATTCCTTACACAGCCACGTAGTCACACTGTGTATTACCATATAAACAAAAGAAGAAAAGTGCACTTTTAATCAGCTGGAGAATAGAACAATTTTTTTTCAGCATGACATCATGTCTTACATTAGCATTCACACGCTAAGCTAAGAATTACATGTCTTGTAGTACTCTTCATAATTCAGTAACACTGAGCAAATGCTGCTGCACCTCCTAATTGATTTTGTATTTTGTAGAACTGTACTTATCATAACTTCCTACTATTAATTTTCACTGATCTGCATTGCGAGTTCCCAGAAGTAACAGCCTGAAAGCAACCTGGGCACAAGGACACATTAACAACCAGTAAAAAACGAAACCAAGTTTCTCAGCATGCATAAGGATTGTGTAAGAAGCAAATCTATTCATCAAGGGTGGCCTAAACAGTGACTTTCTCTTCTCGTCCATTACATACTTTTAAACCTCTCCAGCAAATTAAGTCAGCACCTTACAAACAATCTGAGCAGAGGCAAAGCAGATTTCAACCCATTCATTTTGTCTCTGAGCAAGGTGTGGTCTCATTCCACATATTTCACAATTTCCATCTCTCTGTTCTTGATGCAAAGTTGTTGCTTCAAAATGCATTTGAAACAAGATAACAGCACTTTCAAATATGAGACACTGAGGCTCCAGTGCACAGAGTCATCATGTGGTTTACATATTTGATCAAAGAACTAAAGCTGGAGTGCTGCTGAGCTCTCTCCAGTCAGAGAAACCTTCAGCAGTCTGACCTCCAGCTTTCTTGACTGGATTTCTAATTTCTGCAGTTCAACCAGGTGCCTAAGGATGAGGATGAATTCACTCTGTAGGAGTACTAAGCCAAAGATACACAGGAGATGAGTAAATAGAGTAAACCCAGGTCTCAAAATTAAAACTCTACCTACAATTGCCTCATTGCCTCATGAAATTCCTTGCATCTTTGTTTTTGAATACTTGACCTTGGAACCTTAAAATACTCTTTCAGATTTAAGAAAATAAACACAAATAATCAAAGTCATCAGCATTTGGAACATATTTATTCACTGTATAAATCTTAATCGTATGAACATAAGGAGCAGCAGCTTTGAAGACCAGGGCAGAGTAGAAATGGGTACCTAACTCCAGTTAACAGGAACCTGTATGGCATATGCTTCTCTAGCCTGTACTTCTCAGTACAAATGGGGATTCTATTTTCTCCCTGAAAATTAAGGCATCCCTCTTAAAAACAACCAACCAGCCAAAAACCCCCAAACAAATACATTTGACGAATAAAGAGAATTACCACAACAGAAGGAAGTAGCAGTGCTTGAACCTCATACATACACCGCTGACAGGCCACCTGCAAATCAAGTCTACATTAAATCTAAAATCCAGTTAATGTAACTGCTTGGTTTCATTAATTTGTCTGTTTGAGGAAGTTTTTCTGTGTCCTTCTTTTTGGTAGAGCTTCCTAAATAAACAGTATCTTCAATATTCTTAAAATGAGATTGTCCTTTCTCCCATTAATCTCCCTACCAGGTGGGACAACTTCTCTCCCACAGGCAAACTGGCTGGCAACATTCACTTGTGCTTTAAAATTGAAATTCAATTTTCAATTCTACATTAATGTTTACAAGCTGTCACCCAATAACTTATCACTTAATATAAAGCAAACTATACTCAAAACATCAAAAGAATCTGTCCAGAATTAATTTCTGAATTCTCTAAAATACTAACTTTCATGTAACGCATGAAATGACGTGGAGTATGAATTATTCTGAAATAAGTAAATTCATGCTAATGTGGCATTAGGGAAATTGTTTCTGAAGCAAGTTTTTCACTTGTTAAGCTTTCACTCATTAAACTCATACCCACTGATGAGGAAAAAATATTATGGAAAACTAAATATTCATTTTAAAGGTCTGCTGACACTGGATATTAGGAAAACAAAATGTATTGAAATGCAGATTGATTTACATATACAAAGAGTTTATAAATTTTTGCACAACATTCAAGTCTTTTGTGGGACAAAAACAAATCACTTTAGAGGAAAAAGTGCAAACAAAAAAGCATCTTTACTGAAGCCAAGTATGGAACAGAGAAAGTAATTAAACTCAGACTAAATCTCTCTTTCAGAATATTAGGAATTGCTTAACTAGAGACCAGCATCAAACTGAACTACCCCGTATTTTCCACTTACCATCCACTCAGGTTCAGAAGCCTGAACTTGCTCACCTTGTCCAGGTTTTAGGCCAACCTGAGTGTCAGATTTCAGTGTTCTCAAACTACAGAGAGGTGCAGGATGAAACTTATTCAAGGCTTGATGAAACGGGACACTGTATTCCCATTTTCTATCTCCTGTCAATTTTCTATAGTTTAGATCACCTTTGAAAAGAAGCAAGTTTGACTTCTGTAGCTCAGCATACAAGTCAGGAGCAACTTCACTCATGCTGGAAAAGTCATGTGGTAAAGTCCAAAACATGTGGTCACAGAAAACCCAAACTCCCTTTTTCAAATTGCCCTCCCAGTTTATCCCACATCTAGACATCCACATATGATTAGCTGACCCCAGTTTTTTAATAGTCCAGTTAAAATCATGCTTTGTGGTATCTGATACATACCATGGAATACTTTTTCCATGAAAATAGACTTCATCAGCTAGCTTCGACGATAGCAAGAAATCAGCCAACACAAGATCACTTACAAGTTCAAATCCAGCATTATCCAGGATTATGTCAACTCTAACATTACTTCTTTCTGTTCTATTTTTTTTGGCATTTACAAGTAGTGACCAAACTTTTTCCATATCATTCACTAAGATGTAAGGTACCATGTTTTCCAGGGATTGCAAGGGACTAGATTTCTGAGAGCTGTCTTGACCAGCTGAAAAAGAAAGGTCACACTTATTGCCCCACAATGACACCTAGAAGGAAGAAAAAAAAAAAAACATTTGCTAAGTCTCACTGTAGTTAGATTCTAAACTTTACATACACTCTAAAGATTTTGTTTCCTTGTTTTTGGTTTAGATAATAAAGGTTCTAACTCCACATATTCTTCCCAGCTTTAATAAAACTCAACTTCTTGTACAGATATCTCAACATAAACAAGATTTGTGGAAGAAACCAAACAAAGCTCTGGATTTACAAAGGCATCAGAAGTGACAAAGATGGAAGATTTAGATCAACATAAATACACTGATCACAAAGCTCAAAACAGAAATATTCTCCATACTGCAATTCCAAAAAATATCAGTGGTAACATAGAAAAAGGAATAATAAAAGCAGCTTTGTTTTTTTATTACAGGCAGCCAAATAAGTGTTTTAAGTATATATATTTTACATACTCACTAATGAGCTCTTTGTAAAGATTCATCAATACTTGGTGTGCACTGTTGCCAGCTAACGGACTTATTTGTAATCCTATGATACTTTGGTGTTTCTACCCAAAGGCACTATATTCCAAGAATAATGCTGTTATAAAGCTTTTAAACCACTTCTGACCCAGACTGACTTCTAATTTTTTCTCCAAAGAAGTCTCAAAAACATTTAAAGTGCCAACTAAAATTAACTGTTTTAAGAAATTATAGGCAAATATCAAAAAGGTCATCTGGAACTTGATTTAAAATGTTTGAGAGACACTGGTTTTGAAGGAAGAATTGGTGGGTTTTCATATACACAATGAAGACCAGCAATTAATAAAAAAGTGTCACATTTATACAAGTACACAAAATATAAATATTTTCAGAATAGCAGCAATACAGTATGGCTATCAGGACTTCATCACTTCTACAAACAAAAGATCTATATTTTAATTTCCATACGAAGTTCAGATTCTTTATAACCTCAAATTCTTGTTTGTTTCATAGGAGAAATATTTTAAATTCTTCTGTTAAGCACTACCAGTTTACCTGCAATAGCTTAAAAAGTTCCTCCTGAAGTTGCTTTTCATCTAGATCCTTGATGTTCTTAAGAAGTTCCTGAAAGTAAGTGCATAAGGCAGTAACAGCTTCTTGGGATTCAAAGAAATTTTGAGCCTTTCCTTCCTTAAATACGTCAAAGTTGTCAATAGGTGGGCTAAAAAGAGAAGAACAAATATGTTGACATATTTCCCACATTTTTCATGACAGAACATGCAAATGAAGCTGAAAGGTGAGCTTTTTTAGGCTGTATTACAGGCCCTAGTTAGATTTTCCACTTCCAATTTCTCATACTATATTCTCACACATCTCCATAACGGCCCGATGTTGTATCTTGCTAGAACAGACACTATGCAAGGCATCCTTATATAACAATATATTCTGAAAGTGAACAGACTTCAAGCACAGCAGTTCTGGGAATTGCCCATACAGTGAGCATTTTGAACTCCAATCTTCAGACAAGAGAATTAAAACTGTAACACACAAGTGAACTCAAGTCAAGAAAGGCTGGCCTGATTTTAAACGTGCTTGTGTGTGCTGGAGTGTACTTCCCATACCAAATTCTCTTACAGCGTCAGGAAGTTATTCCTATGAAAGTCTTTACTAGGATTTTGGAAAATTACCATGACAAATGAGAACGCTGTAATATATAAAAATTATAGACCAATCTATTATGAGACATATTTACACGAAGACCTTTCAGCAAACGATTGAACTTCCATCCAAGCATATGCTTAAGAGCAACTAAATAATGGAGATCAAGAAACTTAAAGCGTACTAATGAAAAGTATCTGCTCAGCTTTTAAAGTGCAATCCAGCGGAGCAACTTCATATTTGAAGCTTTTGGTACAAGAGTTCAAATTACACAACATACCAGTAGAAACTGAGTCCCGTTACTGTGTTTGCATCTCCGCAACACTGAGGGTAAATCCAGTACACGTGGAGCTTTCAAATTTTTTTGGCAGCAACGGGATCTTAAACAGTTCATTCCTACCCCATGATGTTGTACTGGCACATATCCATGGTACCAGCACAACAAGTTTTTCCTGCCCAGTTATTTTTAACCAGTGTCAGCTCCCAAAGTTCGATGCAACACATGGTCTGTAAGCACTGCTGTAACTAAGAAGCTGGTGTAGAATGAACAGCAGGGGCTGCTTTAGATGGGTCTGCTGCTCTAAGGAACAGTTCTCAAATGGTAACTTCAAATTTCAAGCAGCAAAACAAGTTAGAATTACCAACAGATTTGTGGCTCTCATATTCTGTGTTTAAGGCTTAAGAGAAAATTCTACACCAACAAACCTTTTAGAAATGCTACATGATTTTCATCTCTCAATCCACATTAGTCTGCAAGGTCAAGCTTAAAAGTTTCCATGCAGACCAACTCACCAAAACTGAAGCATAAAAAGATGAATAAGCTTCAAATTCAGCTGAATTGAAGAAGTAAAGGTATTAATTTTAAATCTGAGGTGCAAGATGAGGAAAAAGGAGTATGGTAAAAGCTTAAAATTTTCCTTTATCTTACTCCTCAGCTGTCTTTCTTTTTCCCAAAACAAAAATGGGAAAGAGCAATGTTTTGCAAATGAATACACCAAACCAGTAAATACTTACTTCTGTGCTAATGCTGCATGGATTCTTCGATACATGTAACACTCTACATACAGCCAAGGGGACTGAAACCAACTTGGTTCTCCACTTCCATTTGGTAAATTCCGTTGGTAGTCCAGGTATTGGTTCCACAGCGCAGCATCAGGCAGCTCATCTTCCAAAGGGGTCACTGGCTTGTCTGTTTGCAGCTCATTCCGCAGTTTGGAGAGGAAAGATATAGCTCTCTTCTCTGCTTCAACACCCTTCTGAAAAAAGTGGAGAACCAAAGTTCCTATTCTGTACCTTTATTCCTGTAGACACAGACCAACTGTTCATAGAACGTGCAATATTTTAATTGTCAAATGAGAGTTCCTGAATAATCAGAGCTTGATTCAACAAAATATGTTTTGGTGAATAAAGCTCATTTCAGATCCAACATCCTAAAATGAATTCCATATGGAATTTCTTTTTAGATTAGACTTTTTGCTTATTAGACGTGAAGAGAGTGTTGAAACACAGTCTTGTTCAGAAGGTGTTACTGTCTATCAAACACTACATCAACACAAAAACCCAAGTAAGTGATGCAATTGCAGAAGTGACAGATCAGAAAAAGGTTAGACAGAAAGGCGTGTTACAGAACTAATAAAAAATAGCTACTAGAAAGAAATGATTTTATAAAAACATCACACAAAAGGATTGAGACAAATAATGATTGTATAAGACACCAGTAAAAACAAGGCAGAGAAGGGGTCTCAAAGACTAGGGGCAGGGGGGATAAACAACACGGAAAATAGGGACTTTACTCTTACCTCACCATGTTCTTCAAAAAATTCATTTTTATGTCGATGCAGAGTATCAATAACTCTTGTGAGGATCTGGGGCAGTCTGTCTTTAATTGTAAAATATGCAAAGGATCTAAAAAAGAGAGGATCAGTATTTTATTATTGTCAGCAAATGATGAAATAGCTTCAATTTCTAAAAACAAATGCATGATCTTTGTGCTAGTTTGGCCTGGGGTAGAGTTAGTTTTCTTCACAGTAGCTGGTATGGGGCTGTGTTTTAGATTTGTGCTGGAGACAGTGCTGATAACACAGTGATGTTTTCCTTATTGCTGAGCAGGGCTTGCACAGAGTCAAGGCCTTTCATGCCTCACCCCACCCCACCAGCGAGGAGCCCCTTGCACGGGACACTGGGAAGGGACACAGCCAGGACAGCAGACCCTAACTGACCCAAAGGCTATTCCAGACCATATGGTGCCATGCTCAGCAGTGGAAACCAGGAGGAAAAGCTGGCCAGGGAGCCACTGCCCGGGCATCAGTCAGTGCGTGGTGAGCAATTGTTTTAATTTGCCTTACTTGTTTTTCTTGGGTTCTATTTCACTTTGCTCTTTTCATCACAATTTATTCTCATTCCAATTATTAAACTGCTCTTACCTCATCCCATAAGTTTTCTCATTTTTACCCTTCCCATTCACTTCTCCCCACCCCGCTGAGCTGTGTGGTGCTTTGCTGCCAGCTAGGCTTACAACACAACAGTATTAAAAGTAGCTTTATGTGCCTTTAAAGCAGTGGACAGCAATAAAAACCAAAACCAAACCAAACTAAAAAAACCTCAAACTGATCAGGGTCTTGCGCCTACTGCTGCAGAAAATGATAAACAGCAGTCTTTTCAAGAAAGAAAAAGGTAAGCGATTGGCCCTACCAAAAGAGCGAGAAATTGTAGTTAATTCTAGGCTAAAACGCGACCTCTATTGCTCAGATACCCAGATGCAAAACCAGGGAAACGTAAAACTAAAAGCGCAGGTATCTGCTCAAAGTTCATCACGTATCTCGTATCAACAAGAAAGGCGTTCTCCATTCCATCCTTGATTTACATTTTCTCTAAAGGCTGTTGATGTACGAGGACAACGAGTAGAACGCGGCCAGGCCCACAAAGAGCGCAAACCCGGCCTGGAGGATGACTTTTATTGTGAGATTTCTGCCCGGTGCGTCGGAGCCCCTGAGCCGAGCAGCTCCACAGGGGGCACGGGACCGGCGCCGATAGCGCTCCACGGCCCGCTCCGACCGGTGACTGCGGCGGCGGCAGCGCCGCGCCCACAGCGCCGCCTACGGGCCCCGGGCGCCGCCAACGCTGCTGTCCCCGCCCGCCTCC
>VZTI01005203.1:807304-834333 GCA_013397865.1 Struthidea cinerea | reverse complement strand
GGGCAGAGCCGGCGGGCCGGTCTGTGCCGGTCCGGTCTGCCCGCCGGCGGAGCGGGCCCGCCCTATGCGTAAATGTCGGTGGCTGTGCCGCAGCAAGCTGGGCCTCCCGCCCGGGGAGACAGCGGGCGTGGCTAAAGTGTGCCGTATGCTGAAGAGACGTTGGAAAATAAATCCTAGTTCCGTGCTTGCTGCTCGGAGGTGGCGCCTCCTGCGCTGTTGTGGTCGCCCTTCGTCCCGCTTTCTTCTCGGATTGCTGTTCCGCTCCTCCTGGCTAGATGCATGTGGTGCCACGGGTCTGACGCTCAGGCCCCTCGATGGAATTCAGTCTATATGGTCTGTCTTTCCTTGTAACTTACTGTAGGCCTGTACAGTTGAAAAATCATTCCTGGCATTACTGATTCGGGGTGAGGTTTTGTAGCCAACAAAACCATTTTGAGTCTTGTTCTGCCACTTACCACACACTGCTGGAGACTTCTCCCCTTGGTCTGGCTCTCCACCACCCGGACTGAAGTTGCTGAGTTTCTGTCAGCTCCTTTTTTACCCAGAGGTAACAGGCCTTTGAAAAGGTAAAGATGCCGTGTCCTGGACAGGGTCGCTTTTTAAATACAGAACAAGTTTAAAATTAAAATAGTCGTTTATCCGAGTAAGTATGCCAATAACAGGCTTCTAAATTAGGCAAAAATGTACGAGTGAAGAGCACGTAAAGATATACAGTTATGCCCAATTATCAGTTCATCTAGGTGTCCTTGTCACGATGGAGGGCTTGTTCCACAGCACGTACCATGATTTGCTCTTTAAAGAAAATGTATATTTGAACTATTATGTTAAAAAGTATTTGTGGTATTGAAGATCCTCCTTCAGTTTTTGAAAAATACTCTGAAGTAGGCAGGTTTATGAACTAGGCAGTTTAATGACTTTTTGTTAATAACTTGCTGAGGATGGATTTTGTGTCATAAGGGAAATGTTCTTGATTAAGAAAACCAGATGAGGACAGGGACTTGTCATTGGGGTTTTTCAGCAAATGAAACCCATCCACTGAGGTATTGAGTCTACTGTCTGAATATTTTTAAGTTTATTTGATTACCTCACACAACATAGTGTGAATACAGTAGGGTTGCTCTTAGTCTGAACTACCAGAAGAAGGACGCTGTTGTGTTTCTGGCTGCACAGGTCAGTCTGCAGGCAAGCCTGGTGGTCCCTGTTGCACCAGGATGTACTGGCAGGAGCAAGGCTGTAACTCAGCTTTATTCTCTGTAGTCAGGACAGATGGCTGAGGCTGGATCTGTGCTCAGCTGTTCATGGCACAGCAGCTGGAGCTGATGCTGAGCAGCGTGTGTGTTCTGTAGGTGACATTCCCATACAACCATGTAGTAATCTAATGGTCGTTTTTATTATATATCACAGTGATTCACAGCATCTGATGTCCTCTTTAAAGTCTGTGCTTGCTCGCTCACAAGCAGTGGGGTTACTGATAGTGCAGGCTGCTGCTCAGAATGAGCAGCAAAAGGAAAAGATGCCTGCTTGTATATTGACACAGCATCCAGTTCTATTTTTTCACCACTTGTTGCAAGCATGCAGATGTGTTTTGATCTTAGAGTGTTTCCATAGGATAAAAAAAATCTTATTCCTACCAATGTCATGTGCTTAGGAGTAGTAACACATGCAAGAGTAGTATGGACCACCTTTTAGATAGGAGAGAAATAATATTATTTCTTTCCAAAATGTTGATCGATGATTTTGTTTGTTTGTTTTAAGTACAGTTCAGAAGGAAGAAATGAGACTGAAACTTCTGCACCTTCAGACGAGATCTTTCCGTGCTTTAACGATATGCCAATGCCAAAGCTTTAACAAAACTGGATGTCTACTATTAAAGCTGGATAATGAAGTTGAAAGACCAGCTCACAGAACAGAAAAGTCTTGGAATTTGTATGCTCTGAAAACTGCGTTCCCTTGGTTGACAAGTCAGTGTGTGCAAGTCCAGAATTGGCAATTTCTCCAAGGATTTGTATCCACTTTGGGAAGAAGTGTTTATTATCAGAGTGGGAAGGGCTTTTTCTCATCCTGGAGACATTTGGGTGCGACAATGATGGAAAACTACAGGCTCAATACAGAGTGGATCAAAAAGCTTAGGAACACATCATCAAGATTTTATGCAGTTGTATCAGCTGGTAAAATTGTCCCCAAACCCAGTAACCAGCCAGTTAAGAGGCCACCAAAGGCACCAAGGACCAAGCAGCCATCCAGAACGAACCTGCCGCTCTCAGACATGGAGGTAAAGGATAACATTTACAGTCTGTGTGACATTAAGGGAGTGCACCAATTTCATTTACATTCAGATTTGGGTTTAGATGAACATTTTAATGAAATTAACATACTTCATTATTTACACTAGTGTTGGAGCTTTGCAAATAGAAGTAAACTTGATAGAAATTGGTATGTCTGGTATTTTGAAGGTAAAATGGAAGTTTACTTGCAATGTGTTAACAAAAGTGGAGGGAAGATGAGTGGTTATTATAAAGTGGAAAGGTGAAGTGCATTAAAAATAGTTTTGACCAGTGCTTTCAAATCACATTTACTATTGAGAAACAAAGTCTAGCTTTCAGAATAATTGGACTTTCCCTACATTTCCTTGCTTATCCAGATCTATCCAGTTTTAAGGCTTCACTCAAACAGAAATAAAAGTGAAAGTAAATAGTATAAAGTTTATATTCAGATTAAGTTTCAGATGGGAAATGGACGTGCAAGTGTAGCCTCTGTTACCTGAGAAAGATCATTCCTTGTGTAGAAATAGCACCTTGATTATCAGACTCCTAGGTCTGTAGAGGAAGTGCAGCAACACACTGTTTTAGATACTGTGAGGTATGAGGAGGAAGATCAGCGCATATTTGTAGCCATATCTCCTTAAGATAGCTCTTAGCCAAGCCAGGCCTTATACTCGAATATAGAATTTCCATGGTGAGTCCTGGTGTCAGATGTGTTACTGTTCTCCTCAGGCTAAAACAACTGAGTTCCAGGGTGTCATTAGTTAAATAGTATGATAGGTGGGACTAAAGCAAGCGCTGTCCCTTCAGAAATAGCTTCCACGTTGCAAAATATATCTGTTACATAATCTACTGAATGTGAGCAGAGGAAAGTTTTAGTGCTTGCTTGCCTTCTCATATCTAAGCTTCTGGTTAATACTTTGTGTGATGAGTGTAACGTAGAGGTAGTTGTAGACAATTTAGTTCCCACTCATATTTTCATGTTGCTTTGCAAGAGGAAAGTGAAAAATATTAGCCCTGAAACACCATGTAATGTTTCCAGCTTTTTAGTCATGCTATGACATTACATTCAGAGTTTGATTCTTTTTGGTTTTGGGTGAAGTGACAACATTCTTGAGGCTTTTAAGTGACAGCATAGAATGCAAACAGTTTCTTTGCTTGACATTTTCATATATATGTGCAAGTAACATGCAGTGCTATTGTTACTTTTTTCCATTGTGAAGAAATGGAGAAAATACTGCCTGATACACTGAAATAATAATATACTTCCTGAGGAAGCTTTTGCATGGCAAAATGCTGGGCCAGAAATTATGTAAACTCAGACCTAACAGAAACAGAAACATTTGCTATGTTTTAATAAATCCGATGTGGTTTTGTCAGCTATTTATTCCAATCTGCAGGGGTGCAGACAAGCTGTCACTGTGACTGCAGGCTGACAGTAGTGGAATCAGCATTTTTTTACCTGTCCTTATAGCTATGTAATACAGAGAAGTAACTTCTGGATGTAGCTGATTTCTGCAGGATTAATAGAAGTAGCACAAATGGAGAATCTTTGAAGGAGTTTTTTTTCAGCATGCCATCAGGTTTTTTCTAAATCCTGGTGTCACAAAAAAAGCTGATCTTGCCTTCTGTGCATGTTTGAAGGCAACCAGGAGCCTCCTAGTATTGCAGGTCGTAATGCCAAGGCCATTGCCTTGGGGACATCTCCTTCCCAGCTTCTCCTGCCTCTGGAGACAGCAGTTGCAGGCCCACTCCTGAGGTTCTCGGTTAGAGAACCCTGAAGATCTGTGGTGGTTTCTGTCTGGGAGGGCCTGACAGCTGACACCTTTCTTTTGCAGAGCACTTGGTGAATGAGGTCCTTGCCATCCTCCCCAGCAGTGGTCTTCATATGTTTTTACAGGCAGAGTGCTGAGCACCAGCAGTGATAAATTGTTGTACAAGCAGTTTTTCAGGATAGATGGAGGAGTTACTTGAAAGCAGTTGGGTGGTTTAGTCAGTCCATCAATGAGTGGTGCCACTACTTGGTTAACCTTGTATGTACGGTCTGATGGCAGGAAAAGCCTCCGAGCTAATTCTTAATGCTATAGTCATCTAGCACAGAAATAGCTTGAAATTCAGGCAAAGATTTAGTATTTACTACACTTTAGGTGAAGACTGATTCCCCTTATGGTGATACAAGGACTAAAGCTCATCCTGCAGATATTTTCTCTTAAAAATTTTTGTATGCCTAAAGTGGAAGAGATGGACTGGGGAGAGTTATGATTCCATGAGCCTGTACAGTTGTTGGGGGCATGATGATACAGAAAATGAGTTGTCAACGTACTTAGCTGTCCTTAGGAGCAGCCATCCTGTGTGCTGCTCTGAATAGAATATCAATAACGCTGTAGGCAGAAAGGAGGAGAGTGGTGAGTAGCTCGAGTTCCATTCTAGCACCAGTACAGGTGGTGTATTCTGGGGTTTTTGAAGTTTGCAGGTGAAAGTGATGTAGCAGAAAACATGGCATTAAGGTTGATAAGCCATTTAACACCCCTATTTTAGGATTAGCTGAGTCACTGATTAGAGTAGATTTTTTGGCTGTATCTCCACCAACAATCATGGGAATTAGACATTTGGAGCACCTGTGGACATATATTTTAGGTGTCTTAATCTGAAATTATACCCAAGACAAATGTTCTCTATCAAACAAGAATTTTGTAAATACGTAAGTGAAGCAGTACATTGTAACAAAAAAATCCCAAAACTGAAAGTAGTTCATATCCAAAATGCTATTTCAGGCACGTAGCTTAGCATAAAAACTTCTGGTTTTAACTAAATGAGAAATGTAGCCATTCAAACTAAAATTGCAGCTGTAGGACAGAAAGTTGATCCTTTAGTACATTTGCCTTGAAATGAAGAATAGCCCAAGTAATAAACTGTGGGAAGCACAGAGCAGGATACAGATTTTCAGATTGTGTACGAACTAGAAGATGAGAGTTTGCTCCCTTAACTCTTGACAGAAGAGTTTCATGGCAGAGTATGTATACTTAAAATAACCAGAGGTTTTTGGAAGAATCTTCAGATTCAGATGTATAATTGGCACTGGCAATTTAGAGATTGAGAATGGATTTATACAGTTGAAACTGTGATAGTGAAACTTGCTACTTCAAGGGAACTGAAAACACGATTCTGTTCTACTGTTAATTCGGCCTTCTAGCGCAGTTGTGGGAATATGCCTACAGAATTGCTCTCTGAATATTATAATTACTTTGAAAGCTTATTTTCTGCAAGTGTTTGCAGAATTAGGATGATGTGTAAGCAAAGCTTTGGATGTGATAACAGAATGTTGACATTAAAAAAGAAAAGTTGAAATGTGAGGTGGTGATTCTGATGATTGGTGACAGGCCCCCCGCAGGGAGCAGAACACCTCTTTAAGCCTTGCTGTTTGACAGTGTATGAGTGCTGCAAAAATGTAACTTGGATTTTAGGTTGAAGTGTATTGTGGGTCTAAATGCCTCCAGATGAGTACAGTTCTTTTGTTCATTTGTTGTTAGTTACATCTCCATTTGTAGTAGTTACAAAAAGCTGGGAAGTGACTGATCCACAGTGAGACATTGTTTTCTGGATATTTTCCACTACATTGTACTGAAAAAAATTATTGTAGGTCATACATGGTGTTAGAACAAAGAAATATACTTCAAATGAGTACTAGAATTTTCAAATTAGTTTATTATGACTTGTTTGATTAATCAAGAAAATCTCAAGCCTCCTTGCAAGTCAGCATCTTTTTTCCAGTTATTTCTTTGAATAAGGCATTTTAGGTGTTTAGGATTGTGGGATATTGGGACAAACTGGCCATCGTGTACTGTTCAACTGTGGTGTTGGTGGAGACCACGCTGTTGGTGCAGGATGCAGCTCAGGGTGGGGGAGGGATGCTGTAGATGTGCAGCACTGCAACGGGCTCAGAAGGTCAGTGACTTTCTGTGCTGCAGTGGCTCAGCCTGGGCAGTGGCTTGGTGCATGGCAGAACATGATGTTTATGGTTGGAGCTTCTGCTTGATAAACAGACTGGGGTAGTCAAACTCCGTTTATCTTTAAAACACGGATGTTAAAACTGCTATCAGGGGTGTCTTGCCTCTGGTTTCAGTGGTCATAAGCGTGTCATAAGCCATGGGATGGGAGAGCAGCAGCAAGTGCGGCTCTACTGTTCAAGTATTTGATTGGCATTCAAGGAAGAAGGATTTTCATTGTGGCTCTACCATGGAGTTTTTTGGTGCGACTTAACTCATGTCTCCTGGTTTGTTCTCAGTGTGTGATTTGCTTTCTCACTTCACAAGGAGCACGTAATCACATTAGTATATGTACAGCAGGTGGAAAGCATGGCAATGATAACACAGAACAGTGCATAAATGAAAACTGTCACTCTTAATAAATTTGAAGCAAACAGTTGTCTTATTAACATTTTGCTTCAGCCTTGCCCTAACTCAAATCTTTATTCCTTTGACACAGAATCTGATGCAGTGCACAGCCTTTGCAACAGCAGATGAATATCATCTTGGTAATCTGTGTCATGACCTGACTTCACATGGATATGTTGAAATAACAAGTTTGCCTAGAGGTAGATTTTTGAAACATACTAAATGCAATGTTATACCTTGGGAAATAAAATATGGGTGAGGGATATAATTTTTATAACTTTATGTATTCTTATTCTGATAATATCATGGAATATATTATACTGCCTGTAAAATTATTGCTTTGATTAAAGATTCTATTTGCCTAAAAATCCCCACAACAAAACCCTTCAGAATAGCAATATGAGCAGCTCTTGCTCTTACCCTCTGATAATTTTTCCCAACATTACAATTACACTAGAAGTATAGAAAGATTACATGCATGCGTGAGAAATAACTTTGGAAATTGACTGATACAGAGAATTTCTATAGACATTCACTAACAGAGAAAATTTGGAATGTTTTATTTGAATTAATCTTTCAGTAGTGAGGTAGTGCACTACTTCAGCTGTCAGAACAATTTTGTAATTTGAAATGTTGCATCTTCTTTCTGTATCCACATTTCTATTAATGTAAATCACAGAGTTGGAGATGAAGGCATGCAAGAGAGAATCTTGCTGACTAAGTGAAATGAAAATGATACACACATAAATGCTTAGTTCTAGTAAAGAGAATGCTGTTGATACTTCTTTATTTGGCCAAGTATATTCTAGCAATTGTTGAATGCTTCACTTAGCTAGGCTTCAGCAAAATAATTGATTCTGGTTTCCATATAAAGCATCTCTGAAGACTTGGGAAAGTATGGCTTGGAAATAGCTGCAGTATACTACAAAAGAAAAACAAATGGATCTTATTATAGCTTAAGGAGCCTTATGCCCTGGAACAGCTGTGATTTTCATATGTCAGTAGTAGAATGCCTTTCCTCTTCCTTTTGAAAGAACAGATTATATGAAGCTAGGAGAAGGAGAGGCAGTTCATGGGCATTTCAGTAGGGCTTATCAAAAACCTGTCTGCCTCTCAAATAATAATCTAAGTGCAATAATATTCCAGTAGGTCTCTTGCAAGCACAAGATCTACTGGTGATTGTCTTGTTCAGAAAGATTAATATGAAAGACAATACCCACTAGAATATAGGCTTCATGTTCCTTTGTAGTTTCTTTGTATTAAAACTAACTCTGGTTTCACAGCTTTGGGATAGAAACTTTGTACAACCCCCAGCATGACTGTGAATTAAATGTTACTGTTGATGGTATTTTACCCTGGGACTGTCGTTTTTGCCAGTTCCTTTTATTTCTTCATGGTGTTTTTGACTCATAATGAGTACTGTTTATCAAAGGTTTGGAGGAAGTAATGATGAAAGGATATTGGATTGTGCCAGCAAATCTGAAGTGTTGTGATGGTTGGCATATGCATGTAGCAGTGGTTGGTTACCAAGCCAAACACTGAATCTTGGAAAATAATTTTTAAAAATACTACCACATAGAAATCTAAATCAGCAGTTATTGTGTGGATTTGTTACTTTGTAGTGTTTTTCCATAGCATTATTCTTGTTTTTAACCTCTTTAAAAACATTTTAGAGGCAGATCCTGCACCTCCACTTAAAGTAGACCAAATTCTCTT
This sequence comes from Struthidea cinerea, assembly GCA_013397865.1. Lineage (NCBI taxonomy): Eukaryota > Metazoa > Chordata > Aves > Passeriformes > Corcoracidae > Struthidea > Struthidea cinerea. The sequence continues at coordinate 825,962 of VZTI01005203.1, read as the reverse complement.
CAGTTGTATATGTTTTGGCTGGAGTGGATAAATAAAGATATGGCTGGTATTTGAAAAGGCAGATGAGAAAATGTAGACAAATGTTACTTCCATGATGCACTCAAACTTCACACCTAAAACTTGCTCTAGTTATTCATCCAATTATGTGTTTCTGAACTGGAACAGCAAGTGGAAGAAAAGTCTTTAAGGGCTCATTCAGACCAACCGTGTGGTCCCAATTCAGATATTAGTAAAAGTGTATCTGATACTTGGTCATCTCTCTCTGCTGCCTCAGTCTACCTGGCCTCTATGGCTTGAGCAGTAAAGCCGAAGGTAGAATTTGTACACAAGCAGAATTGTCACTTGACTTGTGATTTTCCTGCAAAGGCATTTAAACTTTTAAGGCTTAGCTGCTAGGCCCTGGGAAATCTTTGTGAAGTCTCACTTTATATAGGGGGCTTTACTGGTCTAGCTTTCACTAGTGCTGCAACAAAGTAAGTCATGCTGGTTTGAAACCGCATCAGGACTTCTAAAACTTTATCTGTATTAGTGAGTAGCACAGTGGAGAAGATTTGTAGAAGAAAAATCAAACCCCTGTTTTGAGAACCCAGCAACCACATTTTGTAAATTTGGGGGAATTCTACTTGGACTAGCTTTGGTCTAATCCTTTGTAGCTAATGCCCCATTAGTGGTTGGAGTACCACAGGTGCATTTTTTGGAGCTTCTCTTTCAGTTTAATTTAATTCAAAAACCCTTACATTTTATGTACTGTTGTGCACTGCACATGGGAAGTGTGGTAAAGGAGGGTGGGTGGAAGATTTGTTTCAAAGGCACACTTCTGATGTACAGGGAAATGCAGGTGTAGGCTCTCCCGCCTTGGGGGTATGCTCTTTCAAGTTTCTGACTGGCAAAGCAAAGTCAGCACAATTTGAGTGCAGATTAGTCCCTTAGTGTATAGAAAAGTAAAAGATCTTCCAGGCAAGCAGATTTGAATGGTAATTTCTCTGCAACTGCAGGCAACTTTCACGGTTTTCTCATATTGCATGTCCACTTCTGTATTCCTGGTTATTTACTATGTCTGCATCAGTTTTCTCTTAAGTATTTTGTTCTTCAAGGCTGCTACATTTCATTAACTGAAGATTCTGGTGAAGTTCCTAGTAGAGGCTCAGTCGGTCTGGAGTGTGGCAGTTCAGAGGAGTGTAGTTTGATACTGTAGTTGTTTCCTGGCAAGCATTTCTATCAGAAAAATAAAACGTGGGACTGGCTGATGCGTTACTGTGCAACTGTTGAATTACATGCTTACAGCTATCAGCTGTCATGTTCAGAAGTTTGACTAATTATTCAATTTTTTCATTTATTTCAAACCAGATGCTGCAAATGTTTTGGTGGTCAGTACTGAGAAATCTGCAAAAGAAGATGATCCTGGCATGATTTTTTTCTTCAGGTAAGCTATAAATCATGCTCAGAACATTATGTGATTAATAGTAATGGTGTGAAGGAAGTAGTGCAGCTTGCTAGATCATTGTATCATGTTACCTCATGAAACTCAAGGAATAACTGTCCAGTCAGAATGATTTAAAAAAATCAGAATTATTTAAATGGTTAAAAATTTAAAAAACCTTCTCATGGTTTTTCATTAAAGTATGGTTAAAAAGCAACTGGTATGTAATTTCTGTGAAGATAGTTTTAAGTTTCTTGATTCACAGTGACAAAAATTGCCACTGTACAATTTGACTATTCCGTTAAAATACATTTAAAACAGTATGATTACACTCAGTTTTTCCTTGAATTCGCAGGGAAGGGGCTGTTGTATTTTGGAATGTTGAAGAGAAAAGTGTAAGTAAAGTGCAACTGTTGGTTAAAACTGCATAAGCAGGTGTTTTGTCAGTCTCACGAAACTCAGCATGTTAGGGGTTTGTTTGGCAGATCGATCTTTCCATGAAGGAAAAAAACTGATTGATTCTTCTCCTAATGAGTGCAGGTTCTTGCCTGATGCTGCCCTCAAGTGTATCTGTATCAGTGTGAGCTGATACATCACCTTTGAAACTCATCTACTTAAGACAAAAATCTGAAACCTTAATCTAGTGAGACTGACAAAAAGAAAATTTTTGCAGCTCTACATCCTGAAAAAGTAGATAAGAAAAATCAACCTGTGAATGATTGTTTGAAAGGCACTAATGTAACAGAAAATATGTTAGAAGAAAAGGATCATTCCCCTCTATTCCATTTTGGAGTCAAAATTATTAAAGACTTATGTTTGTATAACTTTGAAAGAGAAAAAAGAATTATAAGCAACTCTTTAATTCTGTTCTGTGTTTTTACCAGCTAGCAATTTTCCTGACAGAAGTTTTTTATTGGGTGGCATAATTATTAAATATGTTGCTGACATATAATATTTTGGTGATCTTTGCTGACCAAGAAGGGTATGCCAGAGGCATATATCTATTTCGATGACTATATTTAAAGTTATTTAATGTTTTAAATGTATTTTTATTACTGTGGTTAAACTGGGCTCTACATACAAAAAGTATTGACCTTATCTGTAGGCAGAGTATGTGAAATTAAATGGTGTATTAAATAGATTATATTGAGACGCATAGAAGTTCACAGGAGGATTTTCACTGGGGTAGATGAAAACGCAGAGCACTTGTTTCCAGACGTGAACAATTTCTGGATTCAAGTTCATTTTTTCTGTTTCAGAACTGAAACATTCCTGATTTCCTGTCTGTTTTGGGAGGTGTCAGTGTATCAGGTGTCCCTACAAAAAAAGATACTAGTTCTCCCTTCAAACCTTGCCTCTAGCACACTTAGGATGCTATGGCTGTAACTACACTACTGATTAACAAGTATTACTGAAGAGCAGCTGACTTAACTCCTGATGATCTTTGAGTTGGACACCTCAGCCCCCGGAGTACTCTGAAAATTCTCCTTTTGTTGTACATGCTTTGTACCTTTGAAAATTTCATACCTTATTTTCCTGGTCAATACTAGTAACAGTAGTTGGTCCCTTGCTAGCTGTATTTATAAAAGAGGAGGAGAAATGCCTCTTTCTGCTTATTGAAATCATAGTCAAAGTTTTAACTGCCAAACAACTTGCTCAAATAGAAAAAATATTTTTGTGGACATGCTTTAATGAACTGAAACGAAAGGAGAAAAACCCCAAACTGAGCTGTAGAACAGAAACTGAAAGTAATTCAGTAAAACAGAGAATGTAGAGTATCACTGCAAATGGACAAAAGTACTCCAGATTGACTAGTAGGAGAAGAAAAACTATTTTACATTAAGAGACACTTAACAGGAGAAGTAACAAATACAGACTGATCACAAAAAAAATTTAAAATACGAAATACCAGTTTCAAATACCTGAATAGGAAGGTTGTACAGCAGCTTCCCTAACAAAATAGCAAGGGCAAAAAGAAAAACCAGCTTTGAGGATTTTTTAAAAGGAAATTGTGTGACGTAAGTGCCCGTAATAGCAAGAATTTGCATCTAGTGACTCCAGAACATCTCTTTTAATTAGTTTTACTGTGTCACAACTAGTCCCGTCTATAAAATTAGGCTGGGCCTAGAAGCAGTGTGGGGTTTGCATTGCTGAACTGTCCCTGGACACCACTGGTTGGCTGAGGTGACTGGCCTCAGAGCAGACGCTTCCTATGTTTTCGTACCTTTTTTTTTTTCCACAAGACTTGAATTATATGGCAAGTCTTAGTCATGCTAATATTGAATTCAGGATTACAAAAGGAGCAGTTGCAGCTGTAGGGTTGAGGAGTTTTTTTCAGTGAAAAATGTCACTGTGTTATGTAGATAGATAGTATCACCAAAATTCTTGAAAGCAATGAGGAAAGCTAGCAGTCCCAAGAAGATCGCTCTTGCAGGTGATCCAGCAGATTTTTTTAGAGTACTTAACCTGGAGAATATGCTTTATGAAAAAGTTATAGTGTACACTTTTGTGCTAAAAGATTAACTGTGATCTTTTATTTTAAAAAGAGAGTGCTTTTTAAGTATGACTTAGTAGAAGATTGACCTCTTTAAAGAATTTAGGCATCAAAAGTGTATTGTGGTTTTGTGGTTTGGTTTTTTATTGGCTGTTGTGTAGCTAAATGCCTTTTAAAAACTTGTAGGTGAGTGCTTTTTTTAGTTCAGAATTTGTTCTAATTGCAGATGAGGGGAGCCTTGTAGCATATAAAAAGGAACAAGGATGTGAGATCCTAAATCAGGTGTCAGAGGAAAAAGCTTTGTGAGAGAAAAGGGCTCTTTCTTCCTGCATCAGATTTTAGTGTGCTGGAGAATAAAAGAGTAATGAGATTACTTCTGCAAGTAAAATTGCACATTTAACTATTTACAGGGATGAATGTGGCAGCTGAAACAATTTTTCCACATTTTTGTAGTGGTAAAGGATTTCTCTAATATAACTGACCTCTGGTAGCTGAAACAAGACTACTAATTTCAGCAGCAATCAGAAACAAAACTACTGACTTGGCAGCAAACTAGTAATTTTATCAGAAACAACCACCTGATGTACTTATCCTAAAGATTCATTCCCACATTCAGACATCTGCCAAAATCTTATACAGCTCATTGTTATAGTACTGAATACATCCATGTTGTCCTTACTGCTGCTGTGGTTAATCCTTACCCTGTTCCATGTGTGCAGATATTAAATGACATTTCAGTTTTCCCAGATTCCTTGGAGTAGTTTATAGCCACAAATTCTTCTGAAGCAGTTTCAGAAGTAAACTATGTTAATAATAACGTCATTATTTAGCACACCTCTTCATTGTTATGTAAATAATTTCAGCATGAATGTTGCATTCATCAGCCTGCTCTATGCAAGTTCTTTGCAGAGTGATAATTTACTGCATGGTAACTGTTGCTGCAATTGTCTTCTTAGATGAAGAATGTCATGCGAGTGCTAGAGCAGCATGAAATTCAGCCATATGAAGTTGCACTGGTCCATTGGGAGAATGAAGAGCTGAACTATAGAATAGGAGAGTAAGTATCTTCAGGCATTCTGTACATAAAAGCTAATAGACACCTAAACCTAATTCAAGCAAAAGCAGCTAGTAAAAATATACTTGTCCTTACCTTTTTTCCAAATGAGTAAAATAAATAAAGGAAACAGTAAATCTAAGTTGACAAATGTTGCTGTCTTGGTAAACTTGCAGGTAGTGGCCTTTGTTATTTGGTTATACAATAGATCTTGTAAATAAGAAGCTCCCTGCCCACACAACTCTGTGTTCTTCAGCAATCCCAAACAGAAACTATGTACCTCACAGCAAAAAAACTAATGAGCATTACTTAGACAAGTCTGATTTTAAAGAAGATGCTCTCTATAAGCTTCTCTTTGTCCCTGAGGTTCATATACAAAGATGTAATTTCAGCATATACTTCATTTCCTAGGGAAGTTACAACTCGATTATTGTGTAATGATAAACCTGGCAAGTTACCTTCCCTTGTTAAATAATGTTTTTTCATCATGGAAGGAAAATTATCTCTACAGAAATATTTCACAATGAAAATGATTATATAAATTACCTGTAATTTTCCAACAGCACCAAAAAGCAACCCCTAGACAGGACACTGTTAATACTAGGAACTGAACTAGTGAGATTGAGCTTATTAAAGGTAACCTGTTAAGGAGACAGGTTGTCTTGGGGTGACTTTATGATGTGTTTCCCCTATCACTGCTCTATTTTTTTTTTTTATGCTTGGTTTTTCCTGACCATTTCAAAACTGCATGTACTATTCAGTTGGTAATTTGTGATTCTTGGCATGCTCCATTGTGCTTGTGCATGTTTCATAGTGAGATTCACATGAAAAATTGAACGAGTCTTTTGTCCTCTTTTCTTTGCTCCTTGCCCCCTATGCAATAGAGGTTGTAGGGAAAGTAACATCATAGTGGGGAGGGAGTAAGGTTGGTAAGAGTGACAGTGGAAAATAGAAAGATAGCAGAGAAGCTAAAGAGCAGGAGAGAGGCCAGCATCCTGCTTACTCTGAATTATCTGTGTGTATGCAGTAATGCTGGAGTTACCATCACAGCTTGCTCCACTTGCATTTACACCTAGAAAATTTGGTCATATTGTTAGTCTTAAATTGAGGAACTAATTTTCAGTGATTTGTTGTGATTGTTGTCAGGTTGAACATGAGTAAAATGGAAGGATGAGTATGACACCCATACAGATGCGGCATGCCTTATCTAAATAACCAACCAGCCTTTCTTGCATTGTTGATTATTCTTTAAATATATTCACCATCAGTGAAGATGCTTCAATCTTGTCTTAACAGAGGTCAGTCAAAGCTCCATAAAGGACAAATCTTGTTAAATTCTGAGCTGGATAGTGATGAAGTTGTTCTGCAGAAATTTGCCTTTTCAAATGCTCTTTGTCTTTCTGGTAAGTTAATATTGTTTCTACTATGTAGTCTATATTACAGATTTTGTGAAATGTCATTGTAAGTGGGACTTGTGCAGTCACAGCCTGGAAAAGACAAACTGTGTAAAGAGTGATTGTGCTTCAGTGAGAGGATTGTTGGCAATGCTTTTACTGTGTTCTCTGTAAATTGGAATTGCCTTATTCAATGTAAATTGTTCTAAAGCTGAACAAGGCACATTAACAAACATGCTTTGCAAAAGATACACATTCTTCTGAGCATCCTGTTCCCCACCCTTGAGAACTATCCTAGGATAACAATGAGTGTGGAGTTCAGTATTAGAAACTTCTCAGTAATCTTGGGTAATTCATACTGACATCATTTCCTCTGACAGAAAAAGCTAGATGCCAGCTGAAGTGATCCAGAGCAGCTATTCCCAGCTGGGGAGGTGTATCAGTAACACATATCTGGACCAGAGTCAAAATAAAGTTTTCTAGGCTTATTAGCCATGGTAGCAGACAGTGGGAGGCACTGGGAAGAAGTCAGGCTCACCAGTCGTGCTGCTGCTTCAGGAAATAACACCTGTCTGCTGCTTCAGACCTCGAATGATGTAGGAAGTGGGAGTTAGGAACTAGCAGCAGTAAGGCTGTCCTCAGGAAGGCCTTTAAGGGAAGTCTGTGTGGTCTGTCTACCTCTACTGTCTTTAGGGTAAATTCCAGGATTCCAGTAGTATTTTGGGGAAGTGCACCTCTGCACAGGAGAGAAACAGAATGCACATTTTTGAAGTGCTATACCATTTGATCAAGGAGTACAGTGTAACTAAATGGTTCCTGACTGTTCAAGGAAGAGCTGTTGAGAAAAAAGCATCTTGTTCTCTATGGTTTTCCTATACATAAAGCCACTGTGTGGAAGAGTAGTGCCACCTAAAAGGGAGCAAGGGATTTTTTCCCAGGAGATAATGTTCAGTAAAAGTAAAGGATACAAGTATAGTCCCTAGTCAAATTTATGACACAGCAGAGACCAACCTCTGTCAAATAACGGGTGACAGATTAAATGCTTACTGGCTTTTTTTCTCAGGGGCTAAATTTAAAGTCATTTAAGTCAGTGGCTTGGATTAGGCCTCTGTATTCAAAAGATGAGTGTGCAAAATGCTCAGCATTGGGTTTACTGTCAGTGTCCTAACCAGATGATACTATTGATTACTACCACAAAAGAGTTCATTTTGACAATTAAATCTTCCCTGATTATTTTTTCTGTTTGAATAGGGTTAATTTTTGATCTGTTGCTACTTCATTCTTGTCTGGGAATCTGTGGACTAAAGAACAAGGCCCGAGTTACATTATCATCTTGTAGAAGCAGTTTTCCAGGTTCAAGCTGAGGCATAGTAGAATTTGTGTTGCCAGTGCCAGTGCTGAACTCAAGCTTCCAGAGAATAGTTAGTATCTTCAGTAACAGTACACTCACCTAAAAACAAAACGGGAGATTGCTCAAGTTTGACTTGAGCTTCAGCAGGAACTGGTGGTGTGTCTATACCAGCTGTGTCTATACTCTCTGTGGTTGGAGCATGGTGCATCCATACTGGAGAGATGGAGAATGAGAGCTGTGCAGGACACAGAAATGCAGTGGAGGCTCTTGTGGTACTACGTGAAGTCAGCCTGACACCAGCATAGCTCATTATCTCCAACCTCCTTGGAATGTAATTTGCAGAGGGCTCACACATCCAGTAGAGCACTTGGACACACAACTTCTGAGCTGAAGCAAAAACTCTCCAGGATCTAAACTAATCACTTGGAGAAGAAAGCTGTGCTCAAAGTGAAGCTGGTTCTGTGTGCAGAGCTGTGTCAGTGCCCAGCCCAGATTGTCCACTGATACATGAATAGTGATTGTATAATACAAACTGTAACTCGCTTAAAATGTCTCTAAGCATCGACATGTCCTGAAGCAGCCTGTTGGCAGATTTAAGGTTACAATTACTTGAAAGCATATGTACCTCTCACAGTCTGCTTTGTCATCTCTGTGTTGCAGTAAAGCTGGCTATTTGGGAATCATTACTGGATAACTTTGTGGAATCTATCCAGTCAATTCCTGAGGTGAGTGAGGTCTTGTTTGTAACTCTCCCCTCCTTTTCTCCTGTGTTTTGTAAAAGATCAGTGCATGTGTAGCTGAGGATAGGGAAAAAATAATGGAATGTTCAACACATTTGATGGTAAATCCATCCATGTAGAGCAGTTCAGAACACCTGCAAAGTGGTCGGACAAGAAATCATCAACCTTTAAAGGGTTGGGAGTGGGGTTCTGCATTGTAATAATGTTTCCCATGTTGTGCCACTGTCACCTGCTACTGGTGAAATGTATGTGTAATGGGACAAGCAGCATTTAAAAACCTGGCCAAACAGTGTGGGTAACGGGCTGAAAATAATGTGCCTTGGCTTGATTATAATGAAGAGTTTGAGTGAATTACTTAAAAGCTTTTCATGAGACTTATTTACTGTACAAAGCCCATATGATGTCATATATAAAAATGAGATTTGTAGGGTTCAAAAGAGAAAACGTTGGGTTTATTACTTTTATATGAAGGAAATAAATGGTAATACATTGATTGTTGTAAGGAGAACGTCTGTAAAAAGGCTAAGTAGTGGCGAGGTAAAAGAACACTGTCATGACTTTAAAATAAAAATAGTAGGAAGGAAAAACAAATGATCTCTTGTTCAGGAAATCATTTATAGAAAATGCCCCAGTATTTTCTGTAGATACTGATGACGTACTCAGTGATTTATTGAAAAACCTGGATGAACCAGTTGCTTGGTGATATTCTTAGAAAGCCAGAGAAGCAAGGCACTAAGCAAACAAAGCTAAAATGTTAATAAGTACAGTATGCATTTAGATTTTAACACACTTCAGGCTGTAAAGTTCTGGACTTCTTAACTACTAGTACATGTTTCTTGATCAAGTAGCAAAGAATTTACTTTTCAGATTCTAAAGTCTCGAAGGAAGGTAAAACTCTCTCATGCAGATGTGATGCAGAAAATTGGAGAACTCTTCGCACTAAGGTAACTTTTGATTACACCCAAGACATTCTCTTACATGGAACTTAAACATCATGTTGTGCATGATACAAAGAGCAGAATACACACTAAATATAGAGCAGGGTGAGACGGGGTGGGAGAATTCCTTCAACCTTCTTTTGATTGGAGTCTGTGTGCTATTTACATTAGTCAGAGGACCCAGTGGCTCACCACTCACACTGGCATTTCAACTAAAGGCATTAGGCAGGCAGTGTATCATAAATGGCCAAATTCCACACCCTTTTCCCTTCCTGAGTCCAGTAACACGTCTCTTAACTAGCAATTACAGCAGATACTACAGCTCATAAAGGATACCGGGGAAAGATGGGTAGGTAGAACTGTTAGCTACAGCCTAGAGTTGGTAAAAACCTTCTGTGAGTTCTGGTCTTCCCTTGACTTACTCAGAAACCTCTACTAAGTTATTGGATTTAACTTTTTTTCCTCCCTCAAGTGAAATTTGGCCATTGACAACAGAGACCATTGCACACTCAAAAAAAAAAAAAAAAAAGGCACCAAAATGTCCAAGGTTAAATTAAAAACCAATTCCTATTTCAAACACTAGGACTTACATCCTTACTTGAAGAACTGATCAGTAATCAACAATGATGTTCCAAGTATCCAAAGGTTTATGTTAGCAATACGTTGAAGGCAGGAGATTTTAGCTTTTAGCCTTTGTGATGCTTAGACCATAGTCTGATTCTGAGGGGTGTACTGTGTTCACACATCCAGCATGCACTACCAGTCACATTTAGGAGTTCTGTGTTGTTATTTTGTGTACTGCCAGCATAGTCAGGGACCTCTCTGCAGGTATCGAAAATTAACGAAGGTTACAGGTTGAGGAGGCAGTGTTACCATAAGGCAAAAGTCAACTGTTAAAAACAGTTCCACAGCACTATTCCCAGGGAAGTTTCAGGAGATGTGACCAATTTTAAACAATCACTCCAATTGTATTTTTACTATCAAAGGAGATTCTTTTCATATTTTATGTAGAATTACAGGAAAATTTTCTTATTTCATTTAACTGCCATGTAAATATTTGCTCCTATATTCACCAAGATGAAGCCTGAACTACAGTAGTACTCATTCTTTTTAGACACCGTATAAATCTGAGCTCAGACCTGCTAATAACACCTGACTTCTACTGGGATAGAGAAAAACTGGAAGAGCTTTATGACAAGACTTGTCAGTTCCTCAACATTAATCGCAGAGTTAAGGTGAGTGTCTTATTGCTTTGGGAATTTTTCATGCTCAGATCAGTTGTCTTTGGCTCAGCAGGGTCACACATTGCTCTGTGAATGTGCTTTAATTGCAGAAACTGAATAAAAAATAAGATATTACACACTTTCCCCTTTTCCATGAGTTCTTAGCCCACTCGCACTTTCACCTAGTTTAGGTAAACCTGCCTCACATGAATGAATTGCTTACTTCCTGAGCCACTAAATTAGGCTTTAAATAGTTAGAAGAGCTGAGAAGTGGATTCTTCTTACTGACATGATCATTCACATTAGTTCTTGAAGGGTGACATAATGTTTACTGCTGAACCAGAATAAGAAGCACGAAAACTACCTCTCCTGGTGGTACAGAAAGCATAAATATTTAATTTTGAGGCATTCCAGAAAGCTGCATCTTTTTTTGCTTGTGACTGTTTTCATTAGTAGGTATCCCCCAGAAGCACCTCAATACCTGTAGATGCGTATCTAAATTTATATTCTTTTGGGGAACCTATTGAAAGAACAGCTTCATTTATACTGAAGCTTCTGTTGCTTGTGCATGTTGCCTTACAGAATTTTCTGTTCTTTTCTGCAGAGGTGTTAACCCCTTTCTAGTTCTGTGGAGTGTGTTTCCCTATTTAGTGATCTCATTCCATTTCGGGAGTCCAGATTTGTGATGTTTGTAATTGCTTGCAGGTAATGAATGAAAAGCTCCAGCACTGCATGGAGCTGACAGACCTGATGCGAAATCACCTGAATGAAAAGCATGCACTGCGCCTTGAGTGGATGATAGTAATACTCATCACCATAGAGGTTGGTGGGGCTTCTTTCCAATATTAAGACTGTAATAACAAGTGCAGTTTCTATACTTCATTATTTGGGAATTATTTTATTAATGTGATGTACATGGGGATTAGTATTTCTTTGCAATTTTCAAATTGCAGCTATAGTTACTTTTCAGATTATCTGATTTATAGTGTAAACTGGTTTAAAGATTTTTAAATAAAATAAAAATTCTTATCAATGTGTTTGCTGTTCCACAGGTTCTGTTTGAACTTGCAAGGGTAGTTTTCTGATGACAGAACAAACTTGGGAAGAAGAAAACTGACAAAACAATAGAGAACACAAGGCTTAGAAAATTCCGATCATATGCTTCTGGAGAATCATGAAATTGTGTCTCTTGATAAATCTCTAAATCTTCTACTCTAATAAAAAAAAAAATTAAAAATCAGTCTGTGAACATTATTCCCAAACACTGTACTAGTAATGTTAGAGAGGTCTTAACTTATGTATGAATCCCATCTGTGCTGACTGTATTTGGTGAAGGACTCTACTGCTTTCTCCCCTAACAGTTAAAATGATGCTGAATGCTTTCCTACTTTGTGTATTTCTGATTGATGATGTTTTCTCTCATTTTCACCAGCCCCCTTTTGGACAGCTGTCACACTGTCCCAAGCTTGGAGATGGCACTAGTGTTTGTTCTCCTGGCATGATTTTAATATATGTGGCAGATATATTTAATGTTATGTTCAACCCCATCAGAAAGTGGTGTTTACGTATTTGTATGGAAATACATTTGTTGAGATGTAGTACTATTTACATTATTTTTTTACTTTTAGTAATCATATGGAAGGGGAATGAGTTATCTCTGAGGTCACAGGGACCTGTGGCAAAATGGTAAACTAAGATTCACAGAATTTTCTCCTTATCATGCTATCTGATTTTCATCAGTATAAGTTGCAGGGAGTGAGTTAGCATAGGGTAAGATGTCTTAATTGTCTTCTAAGGTAGAAGTTTCTTCTTTTTTATTTTTAATCTATTCCTAGTCCACAGAGTGTGACTTACTCATGAGAGGATGAATGGATTTTTTTCCCTAGCAACTTCTTTTTCTAAATGTATTTTCAGAAACTGCTACACAACTGCTGTTTTATCACCTGTTTCAAAGTCACTTTAGTCCAGTGTACTGAATAAGGAACAGAACCTAAAGATTCTGTTAAAAGCTCCTGGAGCATCATTAACAAGCCATGATGATTAAATTCTGGCTAAAAATGCAACTACATTTGCAGGAGCTTACTGTTCTCTCTTCACCTGAGAGCATTATTTCTGAGTGTAATACTGGACTCCTGTTGAATACATGAAACAGATGTAATGGAGAAAATAATAAAGTCAGGCACAGCTAGGAAAAACATCTGACTGCAAACCCATCCTCTTTTGCTGTAAATTATGATACAATGCCATGGGTGCTTGTGAAGAAGCAGACACTGCTCGTAAGAGTAGGCTTTCTCCATTGGAATCAGAACAGATTGTAGCTGGGGGTCTTGGTTATGGAATAGCTCAAGTACCACTTCTCTGAACTGCTGAGAAGGTCTGAACAGTCAGACCCTGCTCAGGGAAGTGAATCGGTCAGAACAGCTTGGTGAGAAAGACTTGTCACTGCAGAACTGCTCTGCATCAGTAACCTGACTTACACAGCATTGTTAAGAAACAGAACATTACATCTTTTATGCAGCAGGAAAACTTACCAAGCACCACTTAATTCCAGTAACTGAGAATTAGGTTACATTTTAATTCTAATTTTTCCAGCAAATATTTTTCAGGCTTCTCCCTCTGCCCTTTTCAGTGTAATACTTACTTTGCAAAACATTAGTTCTTGAAAGACATTCATCGGACATTTAATGTTTCAGTATTTCAGCTAATTTGCTAAAATGTAAATATGCAGACCAACTGCATCATAGGAAAAGTGGTTTTAACAAAGTCATTGGAGGACTCTTAAATGCTCTTTAAAAGCATAAAGCATCTAGGCTTGATTATCTGAAGCATTCTGTCTCAGGACTGTAAGTTACCAACACCTCACAACAAGAGAAGCACAGTTACTTTTGAAACTGTAAATCAGTTTATCTTGGCACATGAAGTCACAGCCATAAAGTCATACTCTGCTTTCTGCCAAGCCCCCAACCCTGCTTACTCCATTGAGTGGCTAGTCACAGTTTAAAAAAACCAAAAGCTTCAGTTAAGCGTTAACAGACCTTTAAAACTTTGTATCTGTTTTTTTCATGGTGTACACACTGGCAGCTGCATCCAAGCGTGAGGGGTTTTTGTTTTAGCAGCTAACTCTACAGAGAATCCTCTTGCTATATTGCACGTAGAGAACCAAGCTGGGAAGTTGAGTGCACCAAGAACGTAACTTGAGCTTTCACAGCACAGTATACCAGGGAGTAGAGCCCGCTGCGACCGCACAGCACGTGGGAAACTCCCTGCCTGCAGTCCCTGTTTCTGCTTCAAGCCAGAGATCCCTTGGGGAGCCTGTGTGCATGTACACATGGCCTGACCAGGAGGAAGTTTTATGGCAGAGGCAGGATGAGACTCGAGCTCCAGAAGCAGCACAAAATTGCCTTAGCTATGAGAACACACTCGTCTTTCACCTGCCTCATCCACCATGTGCCCTCATGGTGTAACAACCATCGTCACTACAGCTTGCACAGTTTGAGTCTCCATCAAAATGGGTCTACTCTAACCAGTAAGGGTCATTTGAGGGGGAAAAAAAAGAAAGATGCAATAGCAATAAATACAGAAAATGCAAGGAAAACCAGAGAGGAATCCTAAAATATCCAGAACTCTGAAATTTTGACCTTTTTAACAAAATGAGGACTGAATGGCAAAATTCTGTTCATATGGAGCCTTGTTAGACCATTCTTTATAAGAATCCTGACAGTGCAAACTCTTTCTCTCTGTGCTTTTTCTGTCAGATGAGGTAAAGGACAACTTACACATGATTTTCTTTGGCAGATTTGCAGGGAAGTTGTCACAATAGTGGCTATTTGTAAAACAGCAAGGAATGCTGAGAGTTGTGACTCAATTCCAGACCCGTTTTTCTGGGGTGACAGCACTCATGGGTATAGAGTCAGTCTCTGCTCTCAGCTGTGCTGCTGTTCACATCAGCTCTGCTTGCTGGAGGCATACACACACCTCTCTGGAGCTCTGTCACTGAGAGCTGCTTCCTCTATGGAATACCTCACCTGCATGAGCATTAAAAACGCACTTGGGAACCACTGCCGTTTGAATCCTTTTTTTCTGAGGAAAACAACACATGCAAGTACATCTATTGCTGTAACTTTATAGTCAAGGTCCACTAGGTATGTCACTCCAGCCAAGACGACATCGTCACATTTGAACTTTACCAGTTAAAAGTGGGCAGGGCCCATGTAAAAGGCTAATTTCGGACTAAGCCAAAGGCAGAAAATAGACGGCTAATCTGCACTGCAGAACTCTCTTAGTTGAGTTACACTAAAAATTCATCATGGACATGAGTCTCCTAACAACAAAAACTAAACACACTGTTAAACCATTTCCTTAAATGACATACATTGTACTGACAAAAGGATGGTTATAATTAATATTTCCCCTGGTCTAAATTGCAGCTACTCAACTAGTTTTGTTCACTAGGTGTAGAAACAATTTCTAATACCCTGATACCAGAAAAACACCTTAGCCTACAGAACAGCAGAGATCCATTTCTTCATCTCTTCATCTCATAGATCTTACACAAAAGGTGGTTCACACACCATGGATCTCCACCTCTCAGACCACCAGACCTGCTGGCAACAAAAATGTGAAAGCTCAGATCTCCTTGGGGATGACCACTCACCTTTCATGAATGTACCCCAACAGCAAGGCAAGGAAGGACACGGAAGCCAAGACAAGAAAAAGCAGAGTCTTTCCACAAATGCTGCTGGACCCTTACATCAGTTTTCTCAGGGATCACTTTTACATTCCTACAATGCTGTATGAAAGACAGGTGAGACTTGGACCAACTATGTGCACAATTCTAACAGAGGGAGGACAGAGTCCTGGATGAAAAGCTTGGAGACTCTCAGAGGTACAATGTTCTAGCAAGAAGCTACTGCAGCTGTCACATTTGCCACCAAGCCTTCTCGCCAGCATAAATCAAAAGTAGAAGTGTTAGAAACAGCAGCTGTGCTAATAAAACAGATTTACAGCATTGACATAAACTCATGTTTTACTACAGTTGTACCCATGTGAAAGCAGTGCCCCACACCTTCAGGGAAGAGTTCCCACGCATTGCCTAGGACATGCAACTCCCAGATCCCCATGGCTTCCACTCCCCTGGGAGTGGGTCAGCAGTGTTGCAGGGAACAGTGAGCAAAGAGCTCTTCAGAACAGGGGCTCTGCTCTCTTACTTTTCAAAAATGCTGAGAAATTTGAAAACTCACTACAAATATTAGCACTTTGAGCCTAATTAACATCACTAGAGCTGTTAAAGTTTTGACTACAGCAATAAAAAAATCCGCTATTCCACTCCAGATTTCAACTGAACTCATCCAAAAAGACACACTTACAGGACTTGAGACTGAATCAAGTTCCTCCCACTGCTCAAATGACTTTTTACTCTGATTAGCAGACACTTCCGTCATCCTATTAACACTTAAATCATCAGCAGTATGCTCATTTACAATGTAAAATACGATCTTATCAGACAATATTCCAAGCTGCCTCTATTCCAAGTACACGCAGACCAAAGTAAAACCCAAAACCTAGGGACTGATGCTGTTATCAACAGCATCACACCCAAGAATGTGCTCAAATGCATAGCACTATCTCAAACAGTCTGAACAGTCCTTTCAAAAAGTCATAAAACTGGGAAAGAAATCCTAATCAAATACTTCTAGGAACTCAGGAGGAAAAACCAGCACATAAAAACTAAAAGCACAGTAATGCCACTTAATGAGACATGAATAAATTTTTATTACAATTTTAGGTGCATGGATTGTAACCTAAAAAACAAACCCAAAACTCAGAAGAAGAGATAGAATTAGTATTTTGGATTCACATCATAAGCTGGGTGTCCCAAATGCACCAGTTGAACTGCTTATCACTCCCTGTGACCCAGGTGACATGTCTCAGGTGTCAGTCAGTACTGAAATTCTGAAGTTTGTCAGCATTACACTCAACACAGCCTTCTTTCTACTGAATCCAACAGGATTAGAAACTGCATGATTCCAGATTCAAGTATTGCAGTCCAATAGAGGTGATTTAAAGCTGAATTATGAGCTATTAATAATACAAATAAACCATACCCAAGTTAATTTTTCTCCAGTTTCAGAGACAGCACAGAGGAGAATCTCACACAAATGCCAACACAAAAGTAAGCAAGTGCAGCATAAAAGAGAAAAAGAGGCCACAAAGCCTGCCAGATATCTGCCAGAAACACACTGGTTTTCCTAAGTAGCCCACTCAAATTAAAAATTACATCATTTTTTCAAAATCTTCCATGAGAATGAGACAGATCATCAAACATTAAGCAACTTGAGTTCAAATGCCCATCTACTCTCTTTACTTTGTATTTAGTTTGCAAAACTGAAATGCAAGGGAAACCATTCAGGGGGAAAAATTGCCAAGTAGACTGGTTAAATACACTCTATAAACTTTCTGCCACATGCTCACATTGCAGAACTCAAAGAGTTGTGCTGAACTACAATGGACATGCTTTTAACATCTCAGCTATTTGGGGTAGGTCTTAAAGATGAAGTTCTGTTCAGCTGCTTTATTCAAAGTACTGGAACAGCAGCAGACAAACTGTCAGCTTTCAGCTCCACTAAAATTAAAAGTTGTTGGGTTTTGGGGTTGGTTTGTTGGGTTTTTTAAAGACTTCACTAGTCTTAAAAACCTGTACTTTCCAAGTGCAGTTTAACTTGGGTAAATAAATTAATATTCATGAGCTATTTGATGCAAACAGACTCAAGCTGTGCCTATCAAGACATCCATTAATTTCAGTGGGAGATGGCTTAGACTCACATAAAACTGGTCTAATCCTTTATCAATTTAGATCCTGTAAAAGTAACAATAGCCTGCGATGGCTGCAATCATCTGTGGATCTGCAAACCAGATAAGAGACATGACTCCTCCTCCCCATCAGCACACCTGCTGTCAAGATGCAAAATTCAAAGTTTGGGCCTTTTTTTCCATAGTACATCTTATTTAATTACAGTGGAAACAACACCCCAGGTACAGCTAGCCCCCTAAATGCTTGTGTAAAGAAGTACCTTAAAAAAGAATAATCATCACCTAATTCAGTTGGCATTATAGCATATGCTGTTCCCCATGAACAACAAAAAGCACGCTGGAGGACAGCAGGAGCAGGGCTCCAGGGCAGCGGGTGCAAAGGAATCCTCTTTAACTATTGCTGGCCAAACATCTTCCCACAAGGACTTCAACAACAACAACAAAGTTTCTCTCTGAAAATGATTCTGTCCATGCCACTGCTCCACTTAGCAGATGTATCCAGGCTGTTCCTGGACTGATTCCCTACTTGGAGAAATCACGTCCAAGGGCTTCCCGGCCTCTTGTAGAAGACGGCACCCCTGCTCCACAATAACAGCTCTGACTTAATATTTCTGCAAGACCAACATTTTTTTCCACATATCGCAGACATACATGTATTTCCATCTATGTCTGTTGGTGCATTTCTTTACGCAGTTTTATAAGCATCCATGGATTATTCTACAGCATGCCTTGGATTTGGATAAAACAAGGCCTTGCTACAGCCACCTTCCCTCCACACTCCACCACAACCAAATCTGCCACTGTGGGAAGCTGCAGATGTAATTTTTACATATGAGAGCTATATCATCCTTTAAAAAGGCAAGTTAAGAACACCCACTTCAAATAACCTGCGTCCAGCTCAACAGACCGCAAGCAGACCCAACCTTTCCACTTTTGTACTCTGAATCACTCTTTTTGACAACTAAACTTGTAACCTCCCATCTGACAGCTCAGCCACGGCGTGCCCAGGGCAGTTTCACAGAGACCGGTCCCACGCCGCCCCTTCGCGGCGCACCGAACCGAGACTGGCTATAAATGACACCTGGAGAGCAGCCAGGGTGACGCGGATGAGGGCATCAGCTCTCAGAGTTCGTGCCCGAGAGGCCCGGGACATCGCGTCCCGCCTCTGCCGGCCCGTCCCCGTTTCCCACATCCCCGGCGATTCCGCGGGAAGCGCAGGGACGCACCTGCGCCC
>VZTI01005203.1:753399-805771 GCA_013397865.1 Struthidea cinerea | reverse complement strand
CGCGGCTCCCCGCCCGCCGCCCGGGGTGAGGGCGAAGGCCGAGTGGGCGGCTGCCGCCGCTCCGGGAGGTGCGGCGCGTCTGTGAGCGGCCGGGGCCGGGCCGGTGGCCTCCGCCGTCGGAGCGGGAGCAGCGCCGCGGGCTCGGTGCTCTCGAGGTTCGGTACCCGGGGTGCGGGGGCAGAGCGGGAAGCGCCGTGCCCGAGCTGTTCCCTGCCAGCCCGGTTGGCTGCCCCTGTCCCGAGCACTCCCGCGGGGTGGTACCGGCGCTTCCCCGGTGTTAACCCGGGGCTTGTGCCTACCCCTTTTCCCTGCGGGGTCTCCGAAGCGCACACCTTTCCCGAACGGGCTCGCCCCCGCGTGGCTTCTCACCCAGCGCTGAACAGATTAGGTAATTTCCAAAGCCGCGGCAGAGCTGGGCCGGGCCAGGGAAGGACTGTCCCCACGGGGTTTCAGGGCACAGCAAGTATTTCACACACTTGTTGAATCGGTCAGCACTGAAGTACACCCTTGCCGGTGTTAATCACCATTTTATTTAGCTAAGGGTAAAATTCCTGAGCGCACGCATACCTATAATGTACAAAGTGCTTTCCTCGCTCTTTTCATCTGCCCTGTGATTTCCTCAGAGTGTAATTCCTGTGGTGCTTTTAGGTAGAGCATTTAAATATCATCCAGGTACATGCAAAACACAACGTTGTGCACATGTATCATTTTTTAAAAAGATCAAGTCAGGTCTCTGACGAAGGGCCTGCTGTTTGGGTGAGAGTGAAGCTCCAAACCAAACAAACTTGGGACGGTAATAACTAGAAAGAATGCCTGTCTGGCTTAGAGTGCCCTCACATCGGTGGTTTGCTCTGCTTGGCAAGTTTTGTTGTCCAAGTGCAAACCAGACTGAATTAAAAAATGTAGAACACATTAATAATCCAAATTAAAGGTTAAAAAAAATATCTAGTGTGTTTTCTGTAACATCACCCTCATGAGGTGTCTTGCAGGATTAAATAACACCAAGCATAATTTTTGTAACTGCTGACAGCAAGTATTCCCTCTTGTGGAGAGGAGAGAATTTTAGCATATTGTATGTACAAACTTAGTTATTAGGGAGGAAAATATGTACCTAAAGAGAGCTGAAACCTGACTTCTTTTTCTGTTATTAACTGTAAGAAAATAATCAGCTGTATCTTACACTGTATTTCTTTCTTTGTCTTCACACGCCTGTCTCCAGTGGGTTCTGATCTCATGTGAATGCAAAGGAATGCATTTGGCCAGCCTGGTTATTGCTCTAAATATGAGGGAATTCTTCCCTGTCCAGCAAGTAGAAATATTTGCTTCTCCAATGACTAAACATACTGGCATATGTGGCATACACTTCTGTTCTCTTTCCCAAAAAGCCGTGCTCTTACTGTATAAAAGAAACAAGGTGCTTGAACCTGACTTCTTAAAATTTCAGTAACTTTCTGCTAAATTTAGAGGAAAAAACACCCAAGACTTTTTATAAACCTTTTGGTCCACTTCTAGTTCCACCTTCTCTTTCTGTTCTGTTCTGTTCTGTTTCTTTTCTGGGCATTACATGGCCAGGAATTTTGTTGGCTTCTCTTGCTGTTGTATATGTTTATGTACAGATCTACATTGCTTCATACTTTCACTTTTCTTGCCCAAAGCTCTGTTTGCTTTGATTAAGTTTTTATCTGCTCATTGATCTTACTAGCCCTTTATGCGTCCATTCATCCAACCATGGGCAACTGTCCTAATGTGTTTTCCTGGCTATTTTTTTCCCCCAAAGTTACCAATTTTTGCTTCCAAGGCTGTCCTTGAATCCTTGAGAAAAAGTTTATGGCTCTTAGGTAGTTCTTTGTGGGCAGCCTTCAGCAGCTGGTACAAGGAGGTGCCTGGGAGGGTGAGGGGCTGTGGAAGCCCTGGCCTAGGGGGGCTCGGGTCAGTGCCACATTTCACCATTCGTTATCCTACCTGGTGCCGATGGCCAGCCATGGACAGAACTGCGCCTCTCACTCTTTGAGTTTCTTGATTTTCTAGGCGGGCATGAGGCATGCAGACTTCTTAAAAATGCTGTTGTGGCTGGTCTCAGTGAATAGATCAATAATTATTAGGTGAAAAGATAGTCCAGAGGGCTTGCCAATACCTAGAATGAATTCACTGTATGAGCCTGGGAAGATTCGGGTGTGTATCTGTGGTTTCCCAGGAGAGGGCATAACCATCACAAATGTTTGGTTATTTAATGATGGGCTTGGACTCAGCTGGATGGACCCATAACTTATAGGTAAAAGATATACAGAGACACTAAAATCCAGGTTAAAAATATCTAACCTGACTTTTATTGGGTTCTGTCACTCCCACCAACATAGGTGAGGGTGACTGACATCAGAAATTCAGTTTTCTTATTTGAGCAGACAAGTGGCAACCAAAACACTTTCTTTTTCCCATTGCGTATAGGTGTTTTTACTACTTACTTATATGTCTTCCTCTTCCTTAGCTATTTATATTTCTGTATCCAAGTACCCACACTGTGCCTTTTCAGAACATTTTGGTCCTGGTTCTCCTTTGCTCTTTTAAGCCTTGGTAAATCACTCACACCTTTGTGAATTGCATTGCCGATCATGAAACAGAGATCCTTGCCTATACGTAAGGTATCTTTTATACAGTAACTTGTGATTAAGATGTGTTACTAAAGTATGGCATCTGGATATTGGAGAAAATATCTGTTAAGAGACAGCTACTGTTGCATCTCTGCATCTACTGTTAAGTTTTACATGAAAGTCATTTGCTTTTCAGAGTGTAAAAAAATGGATTTGGCCAACCATGGACTTATTCTGCTGCAGCAGCTAAATGCTCAGAGAGAGTTCGGTTTCCTGTGTGACTGCACAGTTGCCATTGGGGATGTCTACTTCAAGGCACACAAATCTGTCCTCGCTTCTTTCTCCAACTACTTCAAGATGTTGTTTGTTCATCAAACCAGGTAACTGTAAAAAGGTTCACTGTTAAAATGTTGTTCAGTTAACTAAGCTAAGGAATTCTAGCAACATTTTGAAACAAAAATGTTCTTTTTGCTTCTTGCTATGACATAAGGAGTATGGAATCCAGTCTTATCTGCAAACTAGAACCTCATTTTAAAACATGTTAAAGTTGAACTGTGAATCATTAACACCAATTTTATAACGCAGCACAAGTTCTTTATCCTTAAAAAAGCATAGAACATAGAATTTCTGCAACTGAGTACTTCAAGGATCCTGTCTTCTCTCCTGCACTTTCCTTCCTCCACTTACTATCTTGTACTCTGTCTTGACACTGTTCTTGACATTTGTGTAATGTTACATGCAACCCAGTAAGTATTTGCTAGGAGGTTTTGAGAAATAAACTTACAAAAGAGGTGTATGTGTTTCATTTCTTTGCAGTTTATCAGTCAAATAAATAATAAAATACTACATAATGGTGGAAAATAAGGGGGTTTGTGGTACTTTTCTTTCTGTGGTTTGGTTTTTGTTTTTTTGGTTTTGTTTTTTTTTTTTTGTACCACTGTCTTACACTGAGGACATTGAAAAGATCACCAAAGTGTAAGACCACTTTAAAGATTTTTTTTGTCTTTTTCTAAAATACTTGAACTAACTCAGAAAGTTTATGTTAAGTGAGTCACACTCCTAACTCTTTGGCTAAGAGTTCTTAGCCAAAAGTGAACTGCTAGGACAGATGTGCATTTGCACTTCTGAAACAGTACTGCAGGCAGATGTATCAGTCTTGATGCTCCATCAAGAGCACACAGTCATCTTTGGAAGAAGCATTGCGAGGTTTACTTTTGAGTCATATATCTGAATTCAGAAGCGGTCACAGAGAGAGGTCGAGAAGGGTGTGCCTCAAGAAATGGAAGAATTGGCTATAATTTCCTCCTCAGCTTGGTAGCCTGCTGTAGTTAGAGCATTCAGGCCACAGCATGCAGTCGTGTCCGTTTCTGAATTTCTGTGTTTTATTTATGTTTGTTTTTAATAGAGGAGCTGCAAATACTTCTGAAAAATAATTAGAATCCCAGTTCCTCTCCTGTTAGCTAACTGAGCTAACCAAGATGTTCCCTGTTTTCTTTCTTCTTCTGCACAGAAATACAGCTTTAGCTAGAGCAGTGGTAGCTGTCCCAGTCCAGAGCATCGTAAAGGTTGATGCATGGGGCGCACTGAGCTGGAGGGTGGTGTTGGTTTCAGTCCTGTTGGGCTGAAGAGGGCATCACAGCCAAAGCATCTTCCTTTGAGTGCTCTAACCAAGGGACTGCTAGGCTGCCCAGGCAGTCCACTCGTGCTGCTGTTTCTCCTTCCCTATTCAAGGAAAGAAGCTGCTGTTCTGTGTAAGGAACCTGGACTCCACGGGTTACACCTGTTGCATCAGATCCCCAGGGGGATTTGCACCCTGTCCTGCATGGTTTCTGGAGCGTAATGCACTTGGGAGAATGCGATACCACACACTTGCAGAACTGTAGCTGTAAACCCTAGTAGGACATAGAAGCCCAGCAGGGAAGTGCCAGATGAATTTTAGGTGTTTTCAGGGTTAAATACTGAGAAGAGTTTAATGGACTGTGAATTTAGAGTCCCATGCTGGCAGGTTTTAATTTAGCTACAGATGTGTTTGAATCCAGCCAAGAAAAGGGGAGAAATGTCTTTGTAGTTTACAAAATATTTTAACATGTGACAATACATTTACAACATAACAGCAGTTTAGAGTGATATAGATTGCTATGGGACAGCTTTTCTTTCAAGCCAGTGACTTCACTGAGGAAAAAAGTCATCTTTCAAGTAGCTCCTAAGATTAGCTCTTTTACAGTAAAGTATTTCTCTTAATACTTATTGCAGATTCTGTCTTTTGAATTTAAGTAGAAGCCTCCTATTTTTATCAAGGCTTGAATAACCTAGAACTGGAAAAAAATATTTTCCTTATCTCTTATTTATAATTTTGTTTCACCTTTCAGTGAGTGCGTCCGTTTGAAAGCGACCGACATACAGCCGGATATCTTCAGTTATCTCTTGCATTTGATGTACACTGGGAAGATGGCACCACAACTCATTGACCCAGTTCGACTAGAACAGGGAATAAAGTTTCTGCATGCATATCCACTAATTCAAGAGGCCAGCCTTGCAAGTCAGGGAACTTTTTCTCACCCGGATCAAGTCTTTCCATTAGCATCTTCATTGTATGGCATTCAGATTGCAGATCACCAGATAAGACATCCCACTAAGGTTACGTCAGCGACTGACAAACTTGGGCGAGAACCACGGCCGCAGACATCGCGGATGAACCAAGAGCAGGTTTCTGAAGGCTCACAGCTCTCGCAGTTGGGTGCAAATCTGCCACAAGTGACCCGGACAAATATGTCTGCTTCTGACCCATTACCATCTTCTCTATCTCCAGAATTGGTATCTGCAGCTGGTAATAATTCACCTTCGGGAGAGGAGGCCAACATGGAAGCATCTTCTTCAGATGAACAGCCTGCCTCTCTCACGATTGCACATGTCAAGCCAAGCATTATGAAAAGGAATGGAAGCTTCCCAAAATACTATGCCTGTCACCTCTGTGGTCGCCGGTTCAATTTGCGCAGCAGTTTGCGGGAGCACCTGCAGATCCACACAGGCGTTCCCTTCACATCTAGCCAGCAGGGAGAAAGTAATATTTCTTTGTCTCTCTGTAACAACACAGCTGATAAAGATGCCATGGAAGTGCCTGAAGCAGGGATGATTAGTGACAGCGAGCTGCAGCAGATCTCAGACTCCCCAATAATTGATGGGCAGCAGCAGTCAGAGACACCTCCCCCCTCCGATATCGCAGACATTGACAACCTGGAGCAGGCAGATCAAGAGAGGGAGGTAAAGAGACGGAAATACGAATGTTCCATCTGTGGTCGCAAATTTATTCAGAAAAGCCACTGGAGGGAGCACATGTACATACACACGGGCAAGCCCTTCAAGTGCAGCACTTGTGACAAGAGCTTTTGTAGGGCTAACCAGGCTGCCAGACACGTGTGCCTAAACCAGAGCATGGACACCTACACAATGGTGGATAAACAGACTCTGGAGCTCTGTACTTTTGAGGAAGGCAGTCAAATGGACAATATGTTAGTACAGACCAACAAGCCCTACAAATGTAACTTGTGTGACAAAACTTTTTCAACTCCCAATGAAGTAGTCAAACATTCGTGCCAAAATCAAAACTCTGTCTTTACACTAGAAGAAGATCGCTCCATTCTGTTAGGTGGTGGGGACACAGAAGCCTCAGAGACTGATAATGCAGTGTTAGCCTCCATCAAAAAGGAGCAGGAAGCAGTGTTGTTGGACTGAATGTGAAACCTATATCAATTTTTTAAAGTTTCTTTACTCATTTTTATTAAATCAATTTTTTCCTGCCCCTACCTCTTACCTCACTTACCCCTGCCATCTTTTCCAGCAACCTCCTTCCCACTCTTTGTCTTCAGCAACCAGAACTGTACTGGCACATTAGGAAATTGGACTTTGCCTCTCCCACCAAAACAAACAAAAAGCTCTTGCATCAAACCACAACAAAATTGATTTTAATACAAAGGAACGGGAAAAAACAATCCAGCTAACTATGTTGATAGTATTAGTTACTCCAAATTTAATAGATTTTAAACAAAATTTAGATTGCTTAAAAGTGTATTTAGGTACAATGATGAGTGTAACGAGAAACAGAGTATCAGTTTGGTAAGCAAAGGATATATGTATTTTAGTTTCCCTGGTAGAAGGCATTTTGAGATCTGGCAGATTAAACACCATGCTCTTTACAAGTCCGCATGCAAGTCGATTAAGGTTATAACCTAAGCCCTCAGAACTTTTCTCAAGGAATGCAGAAATCTCTGTTCATTGAGTTAAAAAGAGCTGAGGGTGTTGGTTTTCTTTTAGCTGTATGTTTTCCTTCAAGTATGCCTTTGGGTATCTGTTTCAGAGTCAAGCAAAGTCGTTACTTAGTCAAATTTTGACTTAAGTAGCTGTAATAGTAATGTGATGGCAATCTTTATATATATATATATAAATACTGTATATGTATAAAGATTTATATATAAATAAAGTGTTTGTGTGTTTATTTGGTACAGGTAAATAAATGCACACATCCTTTTTAAGTAACTGGCCGTCTACTCTCAGATTCAGCCTGGAATGTCTTTTAGTTGTTTGACAAAAATAGTCATTGCACAGGTTACTTTTAACCAAATTTGAAACGTCCTGAGCTGTGTGCATTTTTATTGACCTGTTGAAGAGAAGCCAATAGGTAAGTGTTGTCACCCAAGCTACCAAGGAAACTAGAGAAGTGGCATACTGGTGAGCACTGCACCATCGCTAGTGCAGCACATGCGTGTGTTGTTAGCTATGTATAGGTTTGAGTCATTCTGGATGAAAGGAGAGAGAAAAGCTTTATTCCCTTACTCAGGCAAGGAATGTCCATGATTTCATTTGGTCTGATGGCATGAGTTAAGAGGGAGAAAAAGCGGTGTTCTAGCAACAGGGGATCATGGTTGTTTTAAAATGAATCTGTAGTGCTGGCTGGGGAATTCTGCTCTATGAGAGTCCTGTTGTTTTGAAAGCCAAGACAAAGCCTGCAAAACCTGAAAGGGTGAATTCTGTAGTTTTAGTTACTGCTGATGGTAGTACTGCATCTTTGTGTTAAAAATCAAGTTGTTGATTTTTATTATTTTATATAGATGCCCAGATTTTTTGCTGGTAGCCTAAAAACCTAAACTGACAGCAGCAGTGAAGCCCACTGAGCAATTACTGGGCCAACAGAAGGCCTAAGTGGACAGAAAAAGTGCCCCATCATAAATGGAGACAGTGTGTGTTTGGGGGGAGGGGTGGGAGAGGGCAAGTCACAAACCACAGCTCTTCTCTGTGTATACGTTTAAACTGAATATCATCTTTTTGTGTATAGTTAAGTTCTCAGATTTGTAAGTTTTTATACATCATTTCATTGAATAAAAACTGAATTAAATGGGATATGATTTATTGAGTTGAAGGTGAAAGGTTGCTGGTGTTCGGTCTTCCTGAATGAGCTCTTGCTGAATCGGTTTAAAAGCCAAGTGATGTATTCTGTTCCTCAGACTAAAACCTCTGTCACACAAGTGAACAATGAGCTACTAAAATTTAAGGTGGATTTAGCACAAAAAGTCACTACATACTAGACTTTTTCCCAGTTTATTATAATATGAGAGTTATTGTAAAGTTTATTGTAAATGGTGTTGATTTTATTATCTCTCTTGTATTAGAGTAATAGATTTAAAATCAATTGACTTCAAAGTATAGAATTCTTTTGAGGTAAAAAAATAACATCTTACAGAATTATTTTAATGTTGCCCATTTTAAAACTTCTTTAGGATCTTCATCTACCAATATAATTTCCCTAAATGTGGGGTTTATTTAATCTTCCTTAAAAATGCTCTCAGAGTAGAAAAAAAAAAGAATAAATCTTTCCTAGTTCAGGGTAATGTCAGCTTTTGAGGTATCTGTGGGTTAGGGGATAGTCACAAGTTCATTTCCAAAATGACTGAAGCTGCTAAAGGTGCTGCCACCTCAGCTGTTAGTTACTGCTTAGATGCTTTTTTTGCTTTTCATTCCAGAGCTCTGCTCTGGGGCAAAGTACAGCAGTTCAGCTCAACTCCCCAGGTGGCTGGTTGTTTCAGGGTGCACATGGCCACACCATTTATTGTGAGACATTATTCCTGCTCTCACCTCTCCTTCTCCACTCTTTGGACATCATGATGTTTGCTCAGTTACATGTTGAATGGACTCAAGTGAAAAACAACCAGTCTTAAAAAATGCTATTTTTTTTGTCAAATCTGTTCCTTATTTTAGCTCTGCAGAAGGTTTTGAACAACTCACAGATTGTGCAAGGATGGAGATGAGCCGGGAAGAGGCTTTACTGAAGCCGGTGTTGCTGCTAGCAACATCCAGGATGTAGAAGATGGGAAGTGGTGACTCCCACTTGGGCAGGTAGCTCCTCTGGAGGGCTGTGTGGTCTTGCAGGCCGGTGTGCTGCCTAGCAAGAAGGAGCAGGGTAGGGCAGGGAACAAGCAGCCATGGAAGGAGTTGGTTATGACTACTGCTGCTACAAGGAACATGAAATTGCAGGCTCAGCAGAGATACTTTCACCTGTTAATATTTATTCTTATGAAATAACACTGTCGGGTAAAGAGAAAAAAAAATCACAATAAAGAGACTGTTTTAATATGTGTTGAGCTATGATAATGGTTTCTTTTATTGTCTGATGCTCCATAGGGATGTTTAAGTCATTGCCTTTCAACTGCTTGAGCAATTTTGTTCCTCTACAATGAATTAGAAACTATTAGAAATTATATTCTGGTTATTAACAGCTACATCAAGAATTTGGGAAATTACAGCACAGATGCAATTTTGTTCAAGATTCTTTGTTTAAACTCTGAATTATTATTACTATTATTGTTAGAGATAACTTCAGGGTTTATTTTTCAGTGTTTGACTTGGAGATTGGTGACTGAGTTGCTCATTGATCATTCAGTCTGCTCACCTGCTGAAGTTGTGGATTTTCTACCAAATGAAAGCAGACAGCTTGGAAGGAACTGCTCAGAAATTGGTGAAATTCGTTCAAGGCTGTGGACTGAAACTTCAGCCCCATGTTTTTCCAAAGGAGTATCTTCGAAGTTAATTTCCTAGGCATGTCACTTGACATCCCTGCCTTCCCTTCAAAAGTACGAAACATCTACAAATCTATCTGCTCCATCAGAGGGTTATCACTTCTGAGTGTGAAGTTTGCAGTCCATTGCAAACAATATTTTTGTATCAAGTATCTTCTTAGTCACTGGTCTGATAATCATTCTGCTTCTGCACAGGCAGAATTTGTCAGAAAATGCTTGTGTTACAAACACTGAATACTTAAAATTGGGCTCTTGTTTACACTGCAGGACCTTCAGTTGCTGTCTTGATGTTTAGAAAATCTGGCTGGCTCTTCAGCTCCAAATCCCACGAAATAACAGCCTCAGTCACAAAAAGTTGTCAGTTGCAAGAGAAAAAAAGAAATATATTTCATTCTGTTTACTTTAAATAACTTCTTTGACATTGCAACATCTTTTACATTAATTAAAGGAGACCTGGTTAGACAAGAGCAGGTGCTGTGGTGCCTGGTGGCATCACAATCTCTTTCAATATTTTTTTCCCAATCTGCTTAACAGCAGGATTACCTTCTTTTGGTATTTTGCCTTTTGGAAAGTAATATAGTTCTTTAGATATCTTCAGCCCAAGCACTTAAAGATAAAATTGATTCATTCTTAACCAAGTTAAAGTAATTTTCCTTGATTGTATTTCCACACCTTTTAATCTTAAAAAGTAAACACAAATAAGGGAAGTTCATTTTGGAATTCTGTCATTGACTCTCTTATTTATTGCTTCCCAAAAGTCAACAAATGTTTTAAGATACTTCATAGCTATGAATGATGAGGAGTGATCAGGTTATTTTAAAAAAATAAAATTTAAAACCAATTAACATTCCTACTTCAACACTGTAAATGTTACACTGTTAATTACAGCAGCACACTTTGGTTAATGAAATTTAGGTGACAGACTACCAGTGGTGATGGAGGCTGGCCATTTAAATAGCCCTGCTGTTACACTACCTGAGACAGAGTGTTTCCATTTGTACAGCTCTTATTTTGTTCATTTGTTTTTGTTTGTAAAAATGCCCATTGTCACTGGATACTGAAATCCCACTCATACCAGAAGTAGAACAAAACAAAGAAGCAAGAAGTCTTTTGCAACACCCTTTGTTAATGTGTATTTGCCAAACGATCTGTGATCATCTCTAGAAATAAGAGAAACCCACCATCCTTAAATGTGGGCTTCTATCAAGAAGCCTGCAATTAAGAAGGACGTATTTTGATGAAATTTAGCCAAAGCGTCTAACACATTTCCTCTGCAGTACAGTCTTGGTGCTGTGATGTTGGTGCATCCATGCTTTTGAACAGGTCACGTGTGCCAAGGTGCAAGAGCTCAGCGTGGCCTTGGAGCAGCTGTCATTCCTTGCAGTGCCAGTGTTTTAGTCCTTGTGCCAAAGGAGCTGCCAGCAGGACTTCCTCATATTCAGTCCAGGCCTATTGCCTTGGCCAAAACTGAAGCCTTCCTGGAACCTCAGGAAATCTGCTCAGGGAAGTGAGAAGCAGAGCCACAAAATGAAAGTTAGCACAAATGTTCACTTACTGCACTGCTCTGTGGAGTGTGCAGGAGGTACCCAGCACGCCTCAGCACAGCCTGTTTCCAATCTGCTGACTGTGTCAGGACTCACTTTTTAAGGGAGCCTTAAGTGACACTTTTTATGTCACTCACACTTTTTAAGGGAGCTTTCTGATCAGTCCATTGTTTCCTTCTATCCTTAATCTCTCAACCACACGGTTAAAGCATTTTCTATTTTGTTACTACTGTATTGTGCAATTCCAGTTTCAGCAGTGAATTATTTTATGTATTGCCATTGTTTATTTGCGTCTCTCAAATTCACAGAACAAGGTACTCTGTCAATCAAGCTTTATTTCATGAGCTTATTAGGTAAAAATCAAACCAGGGTTCAATCCCCTTTTGACAAACTAGTCTGATCTTTCAGTTTTCTAATGTGTTGCTTCACAACGTTCATTAACTCAGGAACTGACTAAACTACATGCTTATGAGCAAGAGAGTTGCCTGGCTGAGAGTGAGGGTGCTCATCCTTCCTCTGCATCACGCTGCAGGTGTCCCCTCCATCACCCTAGGAAGCAAGGAGCCTCAGCAGCCTGGCTTCTGCTGGATCTGCTGCCAAAGGCTTTTGTGGTTAGCCGGTGTATTCCTGCCTCCCAGAGCAGAAACCTGGTCTACACCTTTGCTGTGGCTTGTTGCAGCTCACTCTGAAGACTTTCAGGCTCATCAGAAGCTGCCGAGCAGACACTTCTGCAAGGCTGCAGGCGCAGCAGCCCTGATCTCTTTCTGGCCTCGGCAGCAGCGCAGGTGCCGCTCTTCCTGCAGCCACAGCACTTCTGCCAGCACAGGCCGGGTGTTAAACTGTGGGTGTGGAACTGCCAGCATGGGCTTCCCATCCCAGCAGGAGCAGGTCTTTCCTGAGCGTCCTATAAAAGGGTAAAGTCCGGAAAATGGGGAGGTCAGGTCCTTCCACCCCAACAGCAGTGCTTGCAGGATGCAAAGGGAAATAGTCACTCAAAGCATGTGATTGGCAGCTGATGAGGAAAGGAAGGTGATGCCCCATCGCCAAACCAGCACCACTCCAGCTGCTGGCTCACAGTTGTCCACAGACACATACAGAGACTATAGAGTCATAATTGTTCAATAATAATAATAATAATAATAATAATCTTATTCTTTGATATGACTGCATTCTTACGCAGAATTAAGTTTTTTTAATCTCATGTTGTGGCACCTTTGCAATGCTGATAACAGAAGGGGACCCAGAACAAGTCCTGATTTGTGCCTAAGAACTGAAAAAGAACCTTCGTAGAAACTTCATCCTTCTTCACTGAGTTTATTAAAGTTCAAAATTTTCATGCCCTTTTTAATAAAACTGTAGTATGATACTCATTTAAAAAAAAACATACTGCAGGCATGACCTTCATTACATGAAGGGTGTAAGTGTTGCTATGCATCACTCTCCTGTCGCATAGGAAACGTCTCAGAGCAAAGGGCCACAATGTCACCAGTTTTTTCTGAGTTCTATCTGCTCCAAGTTAAACAAAAGCAAAAATCAGGAGAAGGAATCAGCTGAAAAATGGGTCAGCTTTCATCTGTGTGCAGAGCTGTGCCATACAGAGTAAAAGGCTAACGTGTGGTGAAACAGCAGCCCAAACTAAATGGGGGGAGTCTGAAAGAACTGAGCAGTTACTCAGGAAGCAGCCACCTGAACTGTGAAGCTGTGATCATGCCTATAAGGACACCACCTTTCCTGTTTTGGGGTGGGGTTTGGGTTTTTTTGTTTTGCTTTGGTATTTTTTACGTTACATTAACTGTTTCCTCTTAGAAGAGTGAAAACATATAAGGCACAGAAATAACACTGAGATATTTTACATTTATAGAGGATTTTGACATTGCAGAGGTTTCTGTGATAACTTCACAAGGCGGGTATGACACTTGGGCAGCTTGCAAAGACAACACTTTCAACCTGAACAGTTCTATGAATCTGTGCAGTCAGACCATGCCCTTACCTTAGAGCAAGAGTGGAAGCAGGAGCTTCTGCCTTTCAGTGCCTGTCACAGATGGAATTGAGAACACATGGCTTCTGCTCTGCCAGCACAGGGCTAGCAGCACTCTGATGAGTTCTCCTCTCAGGGCTGGTGCTTTCCCCTTGCTCCTGCCAGCAAGAGAAGGTGCTACCAAATGCAATGCACTCACCTCAGGGAATGGGAGCACCACCTTCAGTGCTCCTCAGCTCGAGGGTCAGAAATCTCTTAGCATGGGATTTGTATCTGTGTCTTAAATGTAAGAGCATAGTAGGAATTTGGAAATGCTGATTGTATTGATGCTTTTTTCACCCTTCCCCCCCATCATAGATAGGTCGTCTTTCTCCTAAAGGAGTTGTTTTGTGCTCTAAGAAGAATCTGACCTACAGAAATTAAAAGTCATCAATTCCTGCATCCTTGGTGGATCCATGAGAAAGTAATCCAGTGTTGCAATGTCATAGAAAACATTTCCCTGCTTCTGATACTACTGCAAGGGAGTGTGAGGTGATGGTTCACTCTACAACTGGCTGTGCTGGTGGGCTCCTCCAGAGTGCTTACAGGAGCTGAGGTTTGGCATGGTGAGAGGAAAAAGTGCAGCTGCTGCTGCCAAGAGGATTTATTTGCTCTGTCATGTAGCTGCCAGTAGCGGTACTCCCTTGCAGTGCCACACCTCCGTGGTGACTCTTACATGAGAAATGAACACATCTATTTCCTGTTGCTGTCAAGGAACGCGATTAAACATGGCTCTGAGAGCTGGGAAATAGAGATACAATGACAGTGGCGCTTAGCACTGATGTCTCTGCCGCTGAGCATAACCAGGGTTTGCAAAGTAGTAACACCCCAGGCTTCAAGAGGTCTCCTGGACAGAGCTGAACTGCTCTGCCTGAAGTGAAGCAGACAATTTTGCAGAAGTGCCAGCTTACGAAGCGCTACAGACAAGGGCAGTTCCTCAGTCCGCGTTTAAAACCTACCAGCTGAGTGGCAAAATTCTTCTTCAGTGTCTGATGGGACCAAGAAGGGGCATTTCTTGGTATCATCCTGCAGCAAGAAATGTGTTAAGATTACACGGATGAGTTGCTCCAGCTCTCAGAAACCCAAAGGGGACCCCAGGGAAATCAAGCACCTGCTGAACCAATGGTTAGGTCCAGGAATGGCACTGCCTCTGACAGGGCCTTCGGTGGCAAAGTCACACGCTGCAGCAGCCGTGCTGGACCCGTCAAGAAGGCCACAACCCCAGTGCTCTGAGACCAGTTCACATCCTGGCTGTGCTCCCCCCCTGCTTCTCATGCTCCTCCTTAGGCGCAGAGCAAGGGAAACTGAAATGTCCTGGACTTGGGGAAAGCACTACTCAGCAACAACTACACCATCCGTTTGTCATCGACATTATCCTCACGCTGAGTACGAACACGTGGCACTGTACCAGCTGCTAGGAAGCCAATTAACCCTATCCCAGCCAGAACCAGGACAGGGATTAGGGTTAGGATTGGAAGAGAAACAGAGTGGTAACCTCTCACCAGAATGGGGCTGCAAGAGAGCTGCCAAAGGAAGAGGGAGGCTGTAGAATGTCAGTGTAACAACTGGTGGAGAGTGCAGGCACAGGACACTGCCTGTTCAGCTGGAATGACACCAAACAAGTATTTCAAGCACTGCGGCCTCTAAACTGAGTGTGATTTTCTCCCCTTCTCTCTCAGTCCTCCCTAATTTCAGCTTCAGTTTTCCCTTTCACTTGAGAGCATGTGCAGTACATGCCCCTATTTCTGTCCCTGTCTCGTGATCGGAAAAGGGAGTAGGAGGCAGAGGAATCCTTGCAGCCCTCCATGAGGGGAGTGAGTTACCTTCCATGATCTTGGCTCTGTTGTGCAGACCTTGGCATGGAGCACACGTGTAGCTGTACTGAGCATTAAAGGCATTGCTTTCTATGACCATGACAAAAAGGTAAGGTCTTCAAAGGGTGACTGTCAGCACCCCTGAATCAAGCCTCATGGATAAAGCTCCTGACTCTGCCACAGCCTTGCTGCTTGTTCTTTAAGACTGGCATCTGTCCAAATGGCACATGAATGCTCAGTGTATCAGACAGAAAGAAGAGAATTATGAAAGTTTTAGTAGCGACAATATACTCTCTCAAGATTATCTTATTTTCCCAAGCAGTTCTTAGAGATGGAGATAAAAAGGTCTCAATCAAGCAAATGCATAAAGTGGTCTTGGGAGAGGCTACACCTACCATCTTTTCTGATGCAGATTTCACTGAAGTGTAAAAAGCTTTGGGAGTGAGGCACTCCATGCTTACCACAGAAATAAACACTCATGCTCTTTGCTTTTCAAAAAGCTTTATTAGAGGGGAAGTGCATTTGCCTTCATGATGACCCCACTGCCCAGCTTCATGACCTTCCTCTAAAGTCATAATCTCTGGTTTCCTACTCAAAATTATTTTTCTTTTCATCATTATTTTATAACAGTCTTATTGTTACATATGACTGCATTCTTACATTCTGTTTGGAACCCAAAGTGACTGGATGTTGCATGGGTCCAGGCCTTGCTCTAATCCCCAGCAATATCCCTTCTCTCTCACCTGGATGTGTAGTGAGAGGGGCCACATACAGCAGATGAGTTCCAGTGACTGAAACACATTTATGGTTTTCTTTAACAGCTCTAGGGGCCTTCGTATGTTGTGGGGTCCATTTCCAGATTGCACTTTTCTTCAGTAAATTATGGAGTAGTCAGATTATTATACTTAATCCTGGAGTATGTCCCCTCCAAGATCCTAAAGTCTCTAGCACGGCACATAACTAATTTCTTGTTCTGTGGCAGTGATAATCTTTGGATTTCTTGTAGCACCTGCTTTTCTCCCACCTGTCCGTCTGACTCCCCAAAAGATGAATTCGTGACTGGGCTCTTGTTCCTGTTCTGCTGATATCTCTACCCCAGCTGACTGTGGCTGTGTTGTCACAAGTGTCCATAGTCTTTACATGTTTTGTGAAGCAGCCTCCTCTTCCATCACTGATGCGCTGCCTCACAGTGACCTCTTGTGGAAATTTTAACATTTCCAGCTCTTCAGGCAATGTAGCATGAGCTACACGTATGCTAGGACTACAGTTTAAACTTTGGAATAAAGTAAATGTATAGTGAAGTCTCTGCCAGATGAAAGCAGACCTCATCTGATCTGCCCCCGGTGCTGGGGTCATGAAAAACATTTATTTCACGTCGATAGTTGCCATCCATCATGAAGAGGACTGACTGTATCAGCCATACTGGGAACAGATGCAGTGAGTGGTTTGGCGGCAGCTGTCAGGCCTCCGTAATCTGCTGTTATTTGCTTCTTGCCATGTGGGTGCCCAAGAGACCACATCCCTAAAGCCCTCTGCCTTGGTCATTACTTTTTTGTTGTACTGTGTCACCACCATCCCTGGGTATGGATCCCAGAGGATTATTATGAAGAGAGAAGCTCAGCTAATTGATGTAAAACAGGTGTTGTCTGTACATTTAACTGACTTAGAGTTTGCTCTTTGTCTGAGTACATTTTTCACAACCACTTATACTCAGTGGTGCTCCTCTATTTCCCCATTTTGCTTTCTTCTTTTCACACAGAGATAGGCTGGCTCTTTTTCTTTTCTATTATTTTAGTTGAGGTTCTCCTCTGGTTTTTGCCATTTGTTGTATATACTGGATGTATCTGCCCCTGCCAGCCTCGGGGCTTGGTGCCTTTGAGTGCTCTGCAGCCTGCTGCGGGACAGGGCTGCCAGAGTCCCTTCTGCCCTGTTCTTTGGCTTTCCAGTGCAGCCCCTGGGTATGGGGATGCTGCCGGGGGGATGCTCTTTGGGGTGTGCAGTGGCTGCCCCTGTGGAGTCATGGCCATATAAGTGCTTCTTCTAGCACTTTCCCAGTCTCATGGCACCAAATACAGCAGCGATCTAGAACTGAACCTGCATTTTCCCTTCAGAGCCCACTAAAGCAAGCTCATCGTTTCACACGTCTGTTTTGTGCACATACATCGCTAATTGCAAGCTAATGCTGTGTCCTGCTTTTTGCTCTTCAACAGTTGCCAGGGCTGGATGGAATTTCAGCTAACTGGGAAGACAACAGCTAGAAGTTACTGCCTGTGCCACATCAATTTCTCCACCTTCGGGGGTGTTATATGAAGCAGGAGATACGGCCCTACACACACTTAAGGCGCAGCCTGGCGCGGTTTTTCCTTTAGGTTTCTCTCTGTGGGAAGCCCCAGAGGAGGCTCCTCCCGGCGGAGCCTGCAGCGGCGC
Organism: Struthidea cinerea; assembly: GCA_013397865.1. NCBI lineage: Eukaryota > Metazoa > Chordata > Aves > Passeriformes > Corcoracidae > Struthidea > Struthidea cinerea. The sequence goes on along the minus strand of VZTI01005203.1, from coordinate 788,314 downwards.
TGTGCGGGGACAGCACTAGATGGTGCCGTCACACCAGCGCAGCCACCCGGGCCCGCGGCAAGGACAGCCCCCGCGCACCCCGGAGCGCATCCCCCGGCAGCGTCCCCGCACCCAGCGGCTGCCGGGAAAGCCAAGGGAAGGGGCAGAAGGGCAGCCCTGTCCCGCAGCAGGCTTGTCCCGGAGAGCAGAGCCCTTTGCATGGCGGGCTGCGGAGCGCTCAAAGGCACCAAGTCCCGAGGCTGGCAGGGGCAGGTACACCAGGGAAAACGTGCCTCGAGAGGGTGTTTTGTGTCCCCAGCACAGCAGCAGCACTGCCAGGAGAGACCCGTGAGCTGATAAGCAGGTGGCAGAGGAATTTCAGCGCGGCGGAAACACCGGCACTTCCCTGCACACCCTGTTCCAGCTGCGCCAGGGAGTGCAAGGCCAAGGGGGAAGCAATTGTTTGCGTTTCAGTGCAGCTGCTGAAGTTCCCTGTCCCCAGGTCCAGAGAGAGGACAGAGCCTGAGCATGTCCTGCCAGAGGAGGGTGCACGTATGCACCCACATGTGTGTGCACACACGAAGTACACAAAAGTCCAGCTGCTCCTCCAGCCCAGAGCGCTGCCTTAGGAAGGGCTGAAAAATATTAATTCTCCAAGCATCAGCAGTACTGCTCCCTCTGTTTAGTCTTCCTCCTCTCTGCTTAAAAACCAGAGTATCTTCTCACTTTAGAGACACTGTGTTCTCATCGTTTGGTTGCATTTTGAGATCACGACAGAATTAGAAAGAGCTGTACATTTTTCCCGGGAACATTAAAACAGTCTAACCTCAGCACTGCTCGCTTGACAGTCTATTTTAGGCTCTTCTAGGCTGACAAATCATTAATATTTCAGTCTAGCCCATTTAAAATTCAAACATAACCTTCTAAACTTTGGTCTGTGTGCTATATTTAGAGTAGGAGCCAGTAGAGGGCTGTGGTGTCTCCCTTAAGAAAATAGGTAATGAGCGGGAAAATTGAGCTTTACACTTCAAAGATCATTATTAGTTAACCATACACTTTCATGTTTCTTGTTTTCAGCAAATTTTTAAAAGCTCTCTTACTTGCCTTTCCTCTTGCAGCAAGGAAAGCAGTAGCTTCACACTATCTTTGGTTCATTGCTGTTATTTTAAAGCTATGAGCTTATCTTTAAAATGAAGATACTCTTACTTCAAATGTTCATATATATATGTATGAACAACATATTCTTTAAAGAGCACTTCATCCTTGAGAAGCCACAGTTGCCATATTATCTGCATTCCTGCAAACAGGTCACAAATACATGTTCAAAAAAAGCACTCATTGCTTTTCAACTCATTTAAATCTTTTTCTGGTTTTGAAGATTGTGGAGCCTGTCTGATTCTTTTCCTAATGCCAAGTTTGTCATAATGAACATTCTGTTTCCAGTAGCAGCAATCTTACATCACTTGATGGATGTTGGTCTCTGCTGCTGCACTCCTCCAGCTGTGCTCTTCTGCTTCCCTGCTTGTTGTCAGTGCCACCCACCATCACTCTCCTGCTAATTTTACTTTGCTGCTCAATGGGGAAAATTAATCAATACCTTTCATAGTTTACAATTCAAAATTCAAGTATTATTTTTTCAGTGATAATGCCAAGGTTCCTGGTTTCTATGGTATAACATAGAAGTATAGCAGCTTGGTTTTTCATAGCACATCATCACTGTGCTCCTGCACATTAGTCAAAACTAAAAATAGGATTTTGAGGGGTTTTAGGTCAAATCATCTCTACTGCTTAGATTGTAAGATGTGATGCCACACAAGTGATCCAAGCTCTCAATAGGAAAGAGAAAACAAAATGTGATGCCTCTTCTATTGGGAAAATAAATAACTAATAACAGGAACGTCCAGAGCCTTGAGACACATCAAGGAATATTTACAGAAAGAAGCATTGTATCTGTTCTCTTCATGAGCAACTATTGCCTATGAGTGAAAGAAAACAAAATAGAAATTTCAACATAGTCAGTATACTGCCATGATTATAATGCTCATAATGAATATGAGCCTGCTTCTACCGACTGGTGCCAATAATGGCTCAAGGGGTTTGTCTGTTTGTTTGGGGTTTTTAAATTAAATATGCTTTTGTATGCGGAACTGTTAGCAATATGCCCAGCCTTTGCCACATCATTCATACTGGTGCAGGTTCCCCCCTTGCATCTGCGAGGCATTAACTGGCTCTACTGTGGGGAGGATAGAGGATGTATGAGCTGGAATCCTATTGCAGGATCAAGACAGATTATGCAAAAATCCAATAAAAGCATTTTCCCAGTAGGGAGACTTATGCCAAAGAAAATAATGCTATTTTCAAGATTATTCAGCAAATATTCCAGTTTAGAAGAGTTCATGTCAGCTCCAGAATAATGGACAGGTCCTATTTGCCCTTGTAATTCTTAATCATGCTCATGAAATTATAGTGAAAACATCATCTGGGAGATTAAAAAAACTAATGTAATTGGGCTAAGAAAAACTTCCTCTGAAAAAATAATGTTTCCCCCTTGCCCCATCTTCACCAATAGTCATCCAGTCTCGAAAATTTTACTCATTTCTGGCCCTGGGCATGCACTACCCTCAAATACTGGCTGAGCATCACCCCTCTGTGCCTTTTTCTTACCCTCATGGCTACCCCGGAATGGTGAAAGGGAGACACGTTAGTACAGGCGGTTGTGTGTCAGGACTTCTGCTTCATACAGCTGCTTTTATGGGAAATGACAGGCACCACTGACTGTCATGCTGCCTCTGGGACCGTCTGATGAAAATCTCCCAGAAATTAATTTAAAAGTCCACAAGGAACCTGCTTACAAAGCAGAGAGAGATGGCTCAGGCCGCAGAGAGGAGGCCATAGTACTGCAAGGCTAAGGGGACACAGAAGACCCCCCCAGGGGAAGAGTTGCACTGGGGAGAAGGCAGGGATTGGTCCCAGGCTGCTTCCTGAAGGCTTCCTGGGATGTCTGCCTTCCAGGACAGCAACTGGCTTGCAAATGCCTTGCAGTTTTCCACAATTCCCTCTTGTCCAGCTGCTTAGAGGAAAGGCATCACGTTGGTTATCCTCCCTAGTCTGGTGCCTTTGTAGGAGGGACAGAGGCATATCTGGAGAACAAATGACGAGGACAGGGTCAAGCTGACACACAGACCATCACCAGGGCACAGCTCCCGTGGCATATCAGACTTCTGCGTCCCTCGTTTCATCATATCATCACTCCTTGTGCTGCCCGTTGCAGGAGGGTTGGAACCAGATGGTCTTTAAGGTCCCATCCAACCCAGATCATTCTATGATTATATGTAGCCTTTTCAAGCTCTGGAAGTGGATGTCATTTTCAAGGGGGAATAGGAGATGCTTCCTATTCTTCCTATTTTAAGGAGTTGGCAGTATTTTTTCAAGAGGATGTTGAAGCAGAACAGACAAATGCCTTCACTAGACCCCTATCTCTAATTCTTACTTTTGTAAAGACTACATGTAGTGCCCAACTAGAGACAACATCAGCCCTGTATCAGGTGTTAGCACTTTGGTGGCTGTTTCCACCTTGGTAGGAGTATCTCAAAATGTTCACAGAGCTATCATCCTCCCTTATCACATCATTCATCCCCCCATGAAATTAGAACTCCAAACCCTATGCTGCCAATTCCACTGGCCGCCTGCTCCACACTGCTCCTCATTCCAAGCCACATCCTTCCTTGCAAGACCATCAGCCTCCCCAGGCCTGCTCCCTTCCCATGTGGCAGCTGTGAATGACAAACATCCAGCGTTCAGCAGCCACACGTGAACATCTCAGGAATCCTCTCTGCTTTTGGCAAGCCTCCTGCCCATCCCCAAGCACTTGCTGTATCCAAGCTGTGCAGGTTCCTCAACAAGCACAGCTGCCTCCCATATGCTCTGGATTGCATGGGAAAGCCAGATCCGCTTCCATAGCTGGAGCTAACAGGCAGGATGCTTGAGCTATTGCCAATAAAACAGCCCTACAAGACGAATCCTCCTTGGGATGCAAGAGGCTTGTACTCCAATCGCTAGTTAGATGCCTCTTTAGGGATCTCACTAACCAGTATAAATGCACAAATCTTGCAGAAGGGCCAGCAGAGGCTGCGTACACCTTGAGCACAATGTCCGGCAGGAGATGCTGGTTCGATTTGTACCTCCAGATGCCGGAGGTGGACAGTGAGATCAGTCCCTGCAGCGTGAGCCCCCTGACACCATGCCAAAGCAGGAAAAGGGACAGGCAGCCTGCAGTGTTCCAATATCCCTGCAGTTGCTGCAACCACTACAGCTAAGTATTTGCAGATACTGGATTTAGCATTTTAGTTGAGGATGGGAAGGCACCAATTATTACAAAACTAGTTCAGGTGTGAATCTATCTCGAGATATAAACACTGCTGATCATCCTCAGCCACAGAACACAAACAGCTGGAAAAATTTCATGTCTGAAGTCCAAGGTCTGCTAACATCAGTAACAAGCACACCCTGATTTTTGGTGCCATGAGTATACCCTCTCTAAGCAGAAGTGGGGGAGCCTAGAAGACACCAGTTATGGGCCTAAGACCCTTCCTCTACTAATCTATGACAGGTTTCGTGGACATTTACGTTGCTTTGTTGGAATTTTCTATACTTCAGTCACACCAGCAAGGCATATGATTTACTAATTTTTCATTCTGGCTCACTGAATACTGTTCTCTATCTTGAATTTAATAAAGGTATTTTCAGTCTTCTGGAGTACCTTATTCTTACTACTTCTTCTGAAGTAGGAATATTTTATTGAAACTTAGAGCCAAACCATAGTTTAATTCTGTAATCAGCTTCTTTAACTCACATCAAAAGCTGAACATCAGTCAACAACAAATGAATTCTCAGGAGCAAACCTAACTCCCTGAAGATGAAGCAACCATCAGAAAATAATTTACACTAAGCAAGCTGAAAAAAAATCCATCACAATACACAGGTTAGAACAAATTTGTAGTTGCACTTTATTTAATCAATGAAAATCTACCTTAAAAACACAAAATCAAATTTGGTAACCCAATACATTGGATTAGAGAAAGCTTCAAGCCTTTAAGCACAAGCCAGAAGTCACAGTCTCAAAGGAGAGTTTCAGAGGCCAAAGCAATACACTGGAGCAAAGTAGTATCTTTTTGTGGAGACACGCTCCCTTGCACCATTAGCGTGGTTTTGGGTGCAGCAGGTTTCTTTAGCTGTCAGTTATAAAAAGAAGCTTTTGTATTTGTTTTATAGTTAGGTTTGTTGCATTGCTTACCTAGGCCCTGGATTAATGGAGAAAACAGGCAAGTGAAAAGCCCTCGCCTGCCCAATTACTACCAACAGACAATTTACATTGTGGTAAAGCTAGCTTTATTTAAATGAGGTTCAGACAAGAAGTAACTTTACATATTATTAACAGCTTTGGAGCTACAAACGTAAGAATCAGATTACACAGGTCATGCTTTTGTTATTTCACCTGCTGCAGTTATTGCAATATGGCTTAAGGTACATAGGTATACAATTTGTACAAGTTCAGCCAAGTTTGCACTTGTGAGGTGTTATTAAGAGCATCATTACCTTGCAAGCCAACCTAAACGTGTGGAAATCAACCGAGGTTTTTGGAATTGCCCAAAGCTAAGGGGGAAAGCTGCCGCTAACGGTGGACAGAGATAGACTGGATTGTTTGAAACCACATTGTTTGGCTTTAAATATTTATATAATTCGCTCTGAGGTAAGGAAAAATCTTTTGATGCTTCCACGCAGGGCAGCACCAGATGGTGCAATCACACCAGTGCAATCAGTCACATCGCTTGCTGGATGTGCAGCCCCGAGGAAAGGCCAGCACCTGCCGTAACAAGAGCGTTTGTACACTAAAGTTGATTTTAAAATAAATTACTATACAGGTATGAGAGTGAGCTACTGTTCAACTTGAGGGGCATTGGTTTCACAACATGCAATCTGTAACCTTCACTTTAGAAATCAGAGCTCAAAGTACTGACTTGTACCCCTTGTTTGATTTTAATGTAAACAACAAAGGAGAGGTTCAATTCCTGCTGGGGACAGACATCCCAGGACTCTCAGTCTTGGGGCTTCTAAACATCTTCATATCACCCTGCTCATTCTAGTCTCAGGTGTTGTCAGTCCAATCCACCTTTCATGAAGGTTTTTAAGACCTCGGTACCCCCAAAGATCTCATCAGCTTTTTGCAATTCAAGGCAGAACTCATTACCAAGTCCTTTTCCTCTTTCCTACTCCTGTCTCAGAAAAGACAGAAATTGTCAGGAGTGGGGAGAATTTCAGAAAATGATGTGGTGGGAAAACAGTTCAGGCAGGGGCTGGGAAAGGAGGAAGTGTGTATGCAGGAAAGATGTCCGACAATGTAGGGCAGGGAAAGGCTTCGGGTTGGATGGGGCAGTGACCAGAAATTATCAGAGCTTGGAATGAGAGGGGCGAGATACAAAGGCAGTGGCACAAGAACAAGGTGACAGTGAAATGGGGTCTGGAGGGTTCTCAGAAACCAGGGAGGGCTGCAAGTAGAAGTGAGCAGTGGGTCAGGTCAGGGCTCTCCTTTTGTCATTAGAAATACCATCGTTCTACATTAAAATCAGAACTGGGTTTAGGATATACATATAAATATTCAAAGCAAGACAGCCAAATTTTATGAGAGATTTTACAGGGGGAAAAAACCTGGAACAATAAATAGGAAACTACATGTTACCAATTTCCACTGCAATAGTATCAATTTCCTCTCCAGGCTACTCTACAATATTCATTTAAGAGAATGCCTAAACAGTACAGAAGTATCATTGCTCTACATTAAAATCAGAACTGGGTTTAAGACATACATATAAATATTCAATACATTACAGTCCAGTCCTGAGACCTGAAGTCTGGAACAACAGAGGAAGGGTATTTTCCATCTCCTTTCAAGCTACACTGTAGAAATAGTTTCTGACTACATCAGGCCTGCACAAATACAACTGAAAGATGGACAGAGATACCTGAATGGGACTGAAAGGCAGCAAACTTGAGCACCTTGCTCAACAATTTGTGCGTGATCCAGTTCCTGCTGTTTGACAGACATATCCAGAAGTCTCATGTGTTCTCATCAGTCAGCCCCCCTCTTCCCCCTCACACACAAGCTGAGCAGCACCTACAGCCACTCACAGGTCAGATCAAGGCAGCTAGGAAAGATGTGAGGGGTAAGGGAGACTGCAGAAAGAAGGGAGGGGGGTTCAGGGACAAGTGAAGGGATTCAAGGAGATTGGACAGACAGGACACACATTAAATGAGGGGACAGTAATAACCGTGGCAAAAATTCTAGCAGTCTGCCCAGTCACTCAGTGGTGCATCTCCAGTCTTAATTAATTGTTTTGGGCAGAGACAAATGACCTTCAAATGGAACACAGGCATGGATACAGCCAATATTAAAGGCATTGTTTTTTAAACAGAAATGGCAAGGCGAGGTCTTTAAAAGAACAGATGTTAACATCCAAGAATAAAGGGTAGTGAATAAAGCTCCTGGTTCTGTGGCAGGATTGTCAGTTGTTCTCTAGGACTGGCATCTCTCCAAATGCCACATGGATGCTTAACACATCTGAAATAAAGATGACAATAAAAAAGCTTTAGTAATGACAACTTACTTTCTCAAGAATATCTTTTCCCAAGCAGTTCTCAGAGATAAAGGTCTTATGACTTAGTGAAGCAAGTGCAGTATATATCCTAGGGAGAGATTATACTTATAATTTCTGATTCAAATTCCTCTGAAGTGCAAAGAGCTTTGTACGTGAGGCACTCCAGGTTTACCATGGAAGGCAATACTCACATCCTTTAGGATTTTAAAAAGAGCTTTGTTAGAGAGTGTGTTTGCATATTAAATCCCATACCTTAAATGTGTCATGCGAGTTCCTACCTAGGAAAACTGGAAAGTCCATTTTCTACCTCCCAGAAATATCACACCAAAATATAGGCCAAGTCCAAGGCCACTGAAGTGAGGGTAGTTCTTCAGCAAAATAATTAAAAACAAAACAAACCACCACACCACATTGGAGAGAACAGCTTAGACATCCTCAGAACTATCTTAGAAAAAGAAATAAATTACTGGCTAAAAATGCTACTTACATTCAAGGCGTCAGACCCACCAAGTTCTGACTTTGTCTATCACAAGATGTTCCTTCTTGGCAACTGTCATCCTCCTGCATTTGTGTTTTCCCATCTTCCACTGGTGGGTGATATGGTCGTTCTTCACTTTCTCTGCACGTTTGATGTCCTGTGTGTTGGTCTGAGATTTCCGTAATGTACCCAACCTCTTTTTCCCTTAATTTTGGTGCATGTATGTCTAGAGTGTCTTTGGCTGAATCTTCTGAAGTACTTTGTTCTAGTGTTGGTTTCTGAAGTCTCACACTTCCCCCTGAAATGTCTTCAGGGCTTGTCACGACTGTTAAAGAATTCTGACTTTGTCCATCGTGCAGCATCTCAGAAGTTAAAGGCATGTCCTTTGTTTTCTCCACAGCTGCATGAATTTCTGCAGACTCAGTTAAGGTAGCAGTTTTCACTATTCCTGGTTGCTTGAGCTCTTGCTCTTTACTTCTTACCTCTTCCTCTTTTACTGGAAGCTGTTGATCTACCTGCATACTTCCCAGAAGTTCAGGTATGATCGTATCTGATGGGCTTTTCCCTATGGACTTAATGCTCTGCTCTGGCTCAAGGGCAGCCGACTCTTCTGTTTCTGCAAGTTTGTGAACAGCTGACTGGATGGCATTCAATACAATTTTTGTACTCTGGGACTCTATAATCACAGACTGAACAACATGCTTCTGAAGTTCCGGATGGCTGGGAGACAGACTGTGACTGGAAGGAATACCATTGTGTTCCGCTTGCCCGGTGCTCTGGGGCCTCTCTCCCTCCTCTGATACTCCATTCATGGAAGCACAAGTTACTCCAGGCTTGGGTGCCTCCACACTACCAAGCTCTGCAGTCCCATAGCCTGAACAGTCAATAGTAGAAACTGGTACCTCTTCAGAAGCCATTTGCTCTGGTGTGGTTGCCAAGGGCTGTACAGTTTTGGCTGTCATGTCTGCGTGTGTCGCAGTTTCTGCCACGACGTGCTCTCCACCTGCTGCAGCTGCTAGAGCCACAGGTGTTTTCAGAGCCCCCAAGCTTTCGGCCTGTGGGGAGGCTGAGTCAGAGCCTTTCTCTTGCTGGACAGCAGTTGAACATTCATCATGTCTCACAGCTTCCCGCTTTCCATGTTCAAGTACTTCTTTGGCTCCTTCTGTCAATTGCTCATTTTTACCTTCTTTCTGGAAGCCTTGACAGTTCAAGGTTTCTACAAGTTCTTGTTGTTTTCCCACAGTCTCTTCTCCAGTCAAACTGCTGGGTGTTCCACATTTCTTAGGACATGTATCAGTGATAACAGCACTTCCATTTTCAACAATCTCTGGGCATGCTGATGCTAAATTAGATGCCCCATCTGCTTCAATCTGCACGGGAGCCCCAGCAACAGTGGAAGTGCTCTCCAGCCGTGTTTCAGATTCGAGCACAGCACCTTCCACTTTGCCACCTTTGGTTTCATCACTCTTGGAGTGGGTTTCAGTTGTTTTGTCTCTGCATTGTGGCTCTAGGATGGGCACAGAGTCCACAGCTGCTTCTGAGCCAACTGTTTTTGAAGGAAGGGCAGAGGTTTTTCCCTTGCTCTGCAGTGGAACCTCAGGAACAGTAACTTCTGTGCTTTTTACTCCATTGAGCACAGCATCATCTTCCTCTCTCAAGGCAGGTGTCCTGCTAGGAACTCCTTTAGTACAAACTGGCTCTTCTGAGTCAGGAATGCCATCGTGTTTTTCACTTTTAGCAGGGACCACAGTGACAACTGCTTCTGCGCACTCTGGTCCCACAGTGAGCATTCTGTCCTCTCCTTCAAGCTGCACAGGTTCTTCAGCTGTAAGCCCCAAGGATGAGATTTCATCCTCTGTCTTGTCCTGAACCTGTGGAGAATTGCAAGAGATCTGTGAAAAAGCGTACAAGCAGGGAGTGACCAGCAATGTTCTAGGCGAAAAACTGCAACACTCAAAAGGACAAGAGTTATAGGAAGAGCACAAGGTGACGACACAGAGATTAGTGGCTCACCAAGATCCCAGCCTGTGTTGCTTCTGAGGACATGTAGCTCATTAAACAAAGGGCAGCCTTAAAATTAATTAAAGGAAGAGACAGCTGGCAGCACTTGAAACAAAGACTAAGCCAGGAAGATGAGGAGGTAGGGAAGAAGGTAGGAATGTGCCAGCTGCAGTAACTGCAGCATTTAAAGCTGGAGATAGTGGTGCCGTTTCATGTCCTCCCTTTGCAGAGCTACCTCAGCTTCACCTGTATTTCTGCCTACAACAGAAGACACCATCCACTGTGTATGGCGTCACATGGATCACATCTGTATCTCAGGTGTTCATATAATATCTTCAGTCACTCTGTGAAGTGCAGGAGCCCTAATGGCAACTGTTTCAGTACCTCTGGATCCATGCACACCATCTCCTACTCCATTTCTGTAGGCGTTGCATCCACCCCACCCGGCACACAAGCTTCAGTGCCTGCTGCTTCTAGACATCTGTGTGTCTCTCACTGGAAGTGAACTTCAGTCGTCTCAGGCAGCACAAGGAAGAAGATCCTTGACAGTAATATACCCAGTAATAACCTGGTTCTAAACTAGGTATAGTACCTAACACTTGCTGACTTTTTCTTTGACAAATCAACCTTTGTGTTACGTGCAATACTTACTGCAGGTTTTACTTCTGGAGCACGTTTATCTCTTGTCTCATCCAGTGTCAATTCTGTTACAGGCAGTTTCTCTTGTTCTGAAGGCTCCTGCTTTGCAAACAGCTCTTCCTCGGGAGTGACAGCTTTGATGCTGTGGAACTCTCTGTCACGTGATAAAGGCTCCTCTGTTGTCCTCTGCACTTCATTTATTTCTTGATGCTCTTCTACAACTGCTTCTTCATATGCCTGACACAGGCTTTCATCTCTCAATACCTCTACATTTTCACGTCCTTCCGTGCTTTCTTCCATCGGAGAAGGTATTTCACTTTTCTCTGAACCTTCAGGTAAAACACTCTCTGCAACTCTGTCTTGGCCCTGAATGGTCCCTGCACTTCGCTGGGGCTGGGGGCCATCCCCTTTGTGTTCTTTTTCCAAGGACTGTTCAAGCAAAACAGTTTCCTGACCTACAATGTTCTCATCTCTAGCATCACCCTTCACTTCTGACTCCAGTCCCTGTACTGTTGTAATTATAGTTTCTGTCACGGCTCTTTCACTAACCAGCTGTACTACATCTGATTTTACTCTTTCAGCAACTTCATGAAGAACTTTTTGTGTCTGTTTGTCCAATTCTTCCAAATTTTGTTCAGTGGCCTCTACTTCTTGAACAGGTGTAGCTTCCTCTGTAGTATCTGGGGTTTCTAACAACTGTGAAACAGCAGAAACCATCTCAGTTGTCTCCTCGGCAAGGGACACTTCCACTGTTTCTTCAGCACAGGAAGCTTCTGCTGTCTCCAGAGCAGTCACTGCTTCTGAGGTTAGCTCCAGCTCACTTGCTGTGGTGTCATCACTTACATCCTTTCTAGACTCTGGCACTGTCTTAGCAGCTACCGCTGCATCCTCCACAGTAACACTCGGTTCAGCTGTTTTCCGAGTTTCCTTCTCTTCCTCTTCTCTTGCTTGCTCAATGCACTCTGTCAGAGCAGCAGATATCCATGACGGTGACCTTTCCTCAATGCTGGTCACTGCTCTCTCCTCCTCCACAACAGAAACAGCAACTGCATGCACCAGCCCTCCAGATCCTTGCTCCATTCTTAGGGTCTCCTCTAACTTTTCTGCTCTCTCTTCCTCTGAGGTTCCTTCTCTCATCGCTTCAGCATCCTTCGCTCGTTGGGCTTCCATTTTCTCCTGTTCTGCTGCTTCATATTCAGATAAAGGAACAACAGCTGGAATATCAGAATCTTCTTCAGCTGCTTCTGTCATGTCTTCTCTTGCTTGTTTAAGATTAGCTGGTTCTGGCTTTCCATCTGACTTTTTCTTCCTGCGTCCAGGCATCAGTTTTCTAAATGGAACCCACGATTCATCTTTTCCAGGCTCACCATCCGATGTTGAATGCTCCAGGCTAGATCCCACAACAGAGTCTTCAGTTCTCTCTTCCATTCTGGTTTTAGATCTCCTTCTTGGAGTAACTAACCTTTTAAATGATTCCCATGTTGAAATACCTTCACTTTCGGATGGGCTTCCAGCTTGTTCTGGGGAAGAATTCCCCTGTCCTTGATCACTCTCTTGAGAGCTAGTAAGAACTGCATCTGTTGCTGTTTCTTTGCTCTGTCCAGACTCTTCTACTTTTTGGCTTTCTTCATCAGATGATGATGACTTCCTGGCTCTTTTCTTGGAAGAACCTACACATATAAAAGCTTCCCAGGACACAGAGGTGTCAACCTTTCTTTTGGGCTCTTCTGTAATTTTCTCTGGTTTCTGGTCAATCCCATTTTCTTTTATTTCTCCCTGATTTTCATCAACAACATTTTCAGTTGCAGATACTGCAACACTCTTTGTCTTATCAATTTCTTCTTCTTTATCGCTTTCAGAAGGCCTTCTGACACGTTTCTTGGGAGTCACCATCTTTTTAAATGATGCCCAAGGTGTAACAATTTCTCTTTTTCGCTCCACATCTGGAATTGTGGCATCTTCATTTTCAGTGACCTGCATTCCATCGGCAGGTTTTTCTAAAGAGGGAATTTCATTCATCTCCTCAGGAGAAGAAGCAGAACTCTCCCCCTTTTGTTCCTCTGGGCTGTCTGGGGAATCTGATAAGTGCTGAATTGCTTCACCCTGTTCCCCTAACTTAGACTCTTCTCTTTTACCTTTCTGCTTCTTTCCAGACAGTTTCTTCAATCCAGTACCTGTAAAGAGTTTCTTTAAAGGGCTGCCTTGTAGTTTAGTCTTTTCTTGAGAAGACAGGAGTTCCGCTTCATTTGTGATACCTTCTGGAGGCCTCTTTTCAGCTGCCTCTTCAGAAGTTATTTCCACGGTTATTTCATCTGGTTTGTCAGTATTGGTGGTATCTGTGCCAGGTATTCCCTGTAGTCCTTCATCAGTGGGTTTAACTGACTGTTGATGATCCTCTGTGTCAACTGAATGTTCAGAAGTAGAAAAGGACTTCGATTCAGGAGCACTCAGAGTTGACTTTGTTTCATGTTCTTTGCTTTCTTTCTTCTCTGTGGTTCTATCCAGAGCTTCTCCCTGTGCAACATCTTCTGCTGTGGGTGACATTTTCAATTCTGCTTCCTCTGTTTTTTCATCTAATGTCTCTTTCCCAAGTAGAGCGGGTCTATTTCCTTCTCTTCCTTCAGATTTTTTAAGCTGTTCACTAGAAACTTCCATTGCCAGAGGTCCTGTTTCAAGTGTCTCTTCAGAGGCTACTTCAGTTCTGTCATCTATTTCACACTTTTCCATTGACTCCAGTTTTTCTCCCACAGGCAGGACTTCTGAGGATGTTTTCAATTCTTCGTTCACACTGTCAGTGACGAGAGGTACCACTGACTTTGTTTTTATTGGTTTCTCTGTCACCTCATTTTCTTTCTCTCCTTCTTCAGTTTTTTCTTCCTCTTTACCAAGATCTTCTGAGACTTCTACCAGTTTCCTTTCTTGATCATCTTCATCTTTTCTTCCCTCTGCACTTTCTTTTACAGCTACTGCTGCCAGGTCCTCTTTTTGTCCCTGCTCATCATGCTTGACTACCTCTTCCTTTTCACTTCCTTCTACTCCTATGGCTGCCACAGTCTTTTCTGACTCCTGAATTTCACCTTCAGTTTGCTCCTTCTCATGTGCTTCAATAGTTACTGCTGTCACATTCCTCTCTTCATCTTGCTTCTCAGACTCAGGTTTCTCCTCCTTTTCACTGGTTTCAGTTGTTAATGTTGTCCCATCCTTTTCTTGCTCCTCTTCTTTCACAGGAGACTGTTGTTCATCTTCTTTAGGCTTCCTAAAACTCTTCTTTTTTCTAAATCCAGTCCATCCTTGAGTAAAAAGTTTTCTTAATGGCGATGCAGTTTCAGTGGCTAAGGCAGCTGGCTGAGAACAAATCTCATTTGCTTCCGGTATTTTAGGAGATTCATCTTCTGTTTTTTCATTTTTCAGTGTATCTTTGGTATTGTCTTCTGCAGAGAGCACATCCTCAGGCACTGCTGTTTCTTCTGAGACGACTTCTTTTTGATCATCAGCTCCTTCAGGGGCCTGTGTTTCCTTTTTTACAGTAAGCAGCTGAACTGGTTCCGATTTTCCTGTCTTTTCCTTCTTCACTGTGAACCTGAACCCAACAAATCTAAAAACCTTTTTAAAACCCAGATCATAAGACTGTGGCTCTGACACCTGGTCTTCTGCAGCTTCTTCCAAAGCCGGCAACTGCTTAATTGAATGAGCATCCTCTTTCTCAGCATCTACACTGTCCTTGGTGCTTGAGTCAGATGGAATTGTCTCCATAGTTTCAGTGTCTTCCTTCAAAGTTACACTGGAATGTTCTGTTTGTCCAACTGTTTAAACAACAACAAAACCCCAGTTAATTTCTTTCTCAATTTAATGTTATATTATACCTTTATATATTTTTTCATTTTTACCAATTTTCATTAACATATTTAATCTATTATTATCTGTGTACCTTTTCTACATGCTACTAGTACCTTTTTAAGAACTAGTTTTTGTTCTGTCATTATTATAATTATTTTCCTTCTTTGTATCATTATACAATTCTTTCCAAAATTTATTTGCAAATGCACCTTTCGAGCTTATATTCTCTTATTCTAGTCCCCTGATTTTGCAGTTCTTTTTGTGTGGTTTCTTTACTTTGTGGGTTTTTGGGGTTTTTTTTGGGTTTTTTTTTGGTTTTTTTTTTTTTTTTTTTTTTACTTTAAGGCAAACTTAAATAAGAAAAAAAAATATTTCTATCACAGACTATACAGAATAATATATGCAATTATTCCTGAAGCAAAGCTCAATGAACATTTCCATGCAGATAGACACATCTGAGGAAACCTAATGAACAAAAAAACCTGCAAATAAACAAAACAAAAAAGCCCACCCAAAAAAGCCTGTTGACCTAAAATGATGACAAAAAAGACAGCTTATTTTACAGCTCTGTCCCTAAAGAACAGTAAGATGTGAAAACACCCATGGAAAATTACCTGTTTTTCTGAAAACCCCTACAAAACAGTTACATAACAATATATTTCTTTGAAGATCATGAATCTTTGGAATTCTCCCATACATTGCATCACCATCTACAGCAATTCCACGTTGCTTAAAATGAATGAGGTTGTTACTATGCAAGAAGGTAAAATCCTCCACTGCTCACATGTCTGTCTGCATTAAATTTTCTTTGAGGACAGTTCCTTCAGGTCACTGGCAACCCCCCTTCTCAGTCTTGCTGGGACAATTTAAGTATTATTGCTCCCTCTGGCCATGAACTACTCAAGTTCACAGACAGGCATGTAAATTAAATCTATGGCATATTCAAGACACCAAATGATTCTTGGGCTTGGATGCTGCCAGGATTTCAGTTTAATATTATTCTTGACCCTTGATTTTGTGCAACAGGTTTAAGTGCAAGGCCACGAAGGAACGTACTCTTCTCTCTGACCAAACTTGTTGGAGTGCCAAGGTGAAAAAATAAAATTATTTAAAAAGATTCAATGTTGAACAGCAACACCCTAGAAGAAGGCATGGTCCCTTTCTTTTGAGCTGTACATGTGCTACTTCAATGTCGAGAGGCAGAAGCAGACAGCTTTAAAAAGTATGTGATCATCAAATTCCCTGAAGTTATTTGGTTTTTATTAAAAAATTTTAGTTAAACCTTTAAGTTGTCTCTGACTCTGCAGCTGGCACTGCTTTGCTGGAACACCTGACTCTGCAGCTGGCACTGCTTTGCTGGAACACCTCATCTCCAGAGGTCCCTCATAGCCTCTTGCCTGATTCCCCCTTTAGGAAGGGCTACTTCAGAAGCACACAGACAATGGGGTCTAGGTAAGGCTGGAACTAACTACACAATAAGCAAAACAAAACCTACAAGGATACTGGCTCCTAATTACTATGTAGAGGGCAAATCATGTTTCACTATCAGCAGCCTACGTGTTGTTGTTTCTCAGTCAACACAAGCAAAGCTTTTTGTTTTTTCCTTCATCTAATAGTTTAATGTTATTTGCCTCAATTGTTAACTCCTAATTCAATTAAAAGCCTAACCTCTGCTAACATGCTGACTCCCTGAACATTTTAGATCAGAGATGTTAGAACTGAGCCGTTTGAGAGGGAGAATGATAAGACAAAAGAGACATTTTGCTAAAGAAACCAGAATTTTTAGTCCATTGGTAATATACCTCTTGCAAACACCAGAACACTTCTCATGTAAAACAGCTCTTACCAATCAAACATTACATTTTGTTTATTTAGTTGTATGTTGAGACTATACAAGGATAAAGTCAAGGAACCACTTTTGTATCTGTGTTCATTTATTCCTAGGTCTGGAAATAAAGTCCTCGTCATTTCCATAAAATTATGTAATTTAACAGAAAACTCTAAGGCTTAACAGGAAGTCACAAAGTTAAAGGCATGTCTTCAAAGACTATCTTCAAAACATCATATATTTTGTAATTATTTAGTAACAGGTACTTTAATATATTCTTCAGCTTGTTTACACTACAAATGATTCTTCTGGCTTAACCAGCTATGAAGCTAAACACTGATCATTTAACATTGAATAAAAATTTGCTCATGAGGCAGGCCTCTTACCATCTCTGCTGGAAACAAGGTCTATAGAGTCCTTCTGTTTGTCTCAGCCCTGCATTAATGCCAATGTGCTTAGGCACAGGAAAATCTCCATCTGACATGAGTTAGATAAAGGTAGACTGAAATACGGGGCTGAGAGCGAGTGGGGAATGCTGGGTCTAAGCGGGAAGGAGCAGAAGTGCAGGAAGGCAGAAGAGAGTGGAGAAGTCAGAAGGCACTTGGGACTGCTGAGCAGCCAGAGACATAGATTTGTATGGGCGCACCTTTCATCTTGCAAACACTCCCTAGGAATGCATGCCCCTTCATTATTGAAAATCCTGAGTTTTCAAAAAAATTGTAAAAAGGTGACATTTCTTTTTTTTATTTATTCCTGAATTTGGTGTTCAGTGCAAATTCAGTGTTTAAGATGAGTTTCAGGTATTACAGATAAATGGGATTACTATAAGAGAGGAATGATAAAGAATCTGAATAAATGAGGCAATCCATTTCCAAAGAGTGATAAGATGTAAAACTAGTATATAAATGCATCTCTTCATGTTTAAGATAGCATTCAAAGGGTTTTTGCTTATTAAGTTCATAAAATGATGTGTTTATAACACCCTAGGATAAAGACTATGTCTCTAAAATATTTTGCAGGTGAAAAGAGCTGTGACTACTACAAAATCTGCAGGTGTGGGTATGCATTAAGACAGCAAATGCAAATGTAAAAATAGAGAACAGAGAGTTTAGATGCAGTGATAAGCTTTCAAAACTGTTAAATCAAGCTGACAGTAATTAGGTCTTTCTTGTGAATCCGTCCAGCAGACACCTTACTTTGCAACGCTTCACTAAACACAGTGCAAAAGGAAAAACTAACAGAAATATTGACTGACTGACAGACACTTACTAATACCAGTCTGAAGTCGCAACTATGCTACAACCCATCAGACTTCCATCTCTCCCTCATGGTGCACAGAGGATACACTTACAGACCTAGCTCAAGCACTACCCCGTAAATTCCACCAAAGGATTTAACCTGTCCAGAAGGTATTTCATCCCCAAGATAACATTCCGGTGTCAGCTGTTGAAAGTGATCTGCTGCTGATGCACCCAGTCTCTACTTTGTCTCCTCCTTTAACATTTTAAAACCCTGGAAGATTCTTTAAAAATGAAATTCTGATGTCCTTCCTCAGCATTTGAGGAGAGAGGTGCCATTCAGGACATTTGCCTGCATGTTGCCAGGAGGCTGCCACTGTTGTGTGACAAGACTCCAGTGCCACGAATATCCAAGCTGTACTTTCACAACGTATACACCCGGAACTTTATATTCAGCAGTTGGATTCTATATTGATGTTTTTATTAATGACGCTGCAGTGCCCAAACACTGTCAGTGCAATTCTGAACGCAAAGCAAACCGTGAGCAGCTCCACTTGGAAAGGTTTGGAAGTTAGTTACACAAGGCATTGTTGGTCAGAGTTCTGTAGCATGTCACTACCACAGGTGTTCTGGCAAGACAACCAGCACTTTCTGAATTAATTCATTGATTTTGAAAGCACCTTTAAGAAACACCAGACAGACTCATCAAAACAGCTACCAGAAAACAAAACAAAACAAATAATAGTAAAATACTGATAGGAATAACATTTCCTTAGGTCTCTTGTGAGCAGGGCTGTACTTTACCAGCTATGTGCTAGCCAAGGAACAGCATACAACAAAAATATACAACAAAAATATAGAGGAGGCAATAAAGATCAAGGGTGATATCATAAAATTGATACACTTTGCTGTTTAAATCCACTGTGGCTAAGGACCAAAACTGAAAGTCTATTTTAACTGCTTACACACCAGTTAACCTTTCAAACACTTTTAATTGAATCAAGGTGCTGCTTGTGTTTTAATAACTGCAAGTGTTCTGTTTTATTCTGAAAGAAACTTTCAAAACTGACAGTCTTAAGGATTCAAAGGTGCTTGATTTCACAATTTCATAAGTACTTAGTCCAGGGTAAGAATTTACTTCTATTTTATCAGGAGCATGCTGATCAGATGTTGCAGAATTAGTATTTTCAGAATGACTGAATTCCTGTCTCATCCCATTAAAAATAAAATTAATAAATAAAACTCTTCTTTTTGTAGACTGACAGACACTGTTGGCAGTGCAACTTAACTGCTCCCAGCTCTCATCTCTCTTCAAAAGTGAAAATGTGTTTCTCCCCTGGTAGCTGCCAAAGAGTTTAAAAAAAGCACTCTGACTGCAAGAGTTAAATCCACAGCACTTCATGTGCTCGAAGTCAACCATCTCAACATCTGGAGTTGGTTGACTTTTCCCCCTAAGGATTTGCAGCACGGCGCTGGATTTTTTCCATGAATTCCCTACATTCTCAATCTCTCAGATGGATGTGACACACACACACCCAGCGCCCACCTCACAAACTCCTCTGGCCGCTGCAAGGCTCCAGAGGACTTTGTGCTGTTTTCATTTATTCACTGTTTAGGGCCAAATTGTGCTTTTGGTCACATACACAATTCTCTCACTAGGTTCACATGAGCAAAAGCAAATGCTGCAGCCATGAGGCTGAAGGCATATTTTACAAGAATTTGCCTCCATTATGTCTAGATTTGCTACAAATATAACCCACAAAAGAAAAAAAAACAACCCCACAAACAAACAACAAGCCACCAGCTACTGCTCTAAAAATCATATGACACAAACAGAAGGCAGTTAAAAAAAAAATCTGAACCAAGCTTATATTTGTCAAATGCCGTTTTCTCTTAACTGCACAATTCTTCTAATTATCATTAGAAACATTTAATGACAATGTAAAGAAAGGATAAAAACTGATACAGGTGAGTAATTAAGAATCAAAACACAGCTTGAAATTACAGTATCTATGAAAAACCTACCCTGAACAGATTTATTTAGAATGAAGTAGCTGTTTGGAGTTACTTGTGAAATTGAACACTTTAGCATTTAAAAGAATAAAAAGAAAACCTATCTGTGCTTTTAAGTTTCCATTGCAGAGTGTATGAATTGGGCATTATACCACAAATTCTGATTCTTTTAATCACAAGTTTCAGAAGGTTGGGTTTAATAAATTAAACATGCTACTCACTTCGCAGTAACAAAACAACACAGAAGTATGATTATGTGTTATCCTTCTAACAATTTAATTTTTTTTTTACGACTGTGACAGTGCTGCTTCTTAACAATGTATTTTTCACAAATTCTTCTTTCCTTTCCCTACTATACACCATATTTATTTCCACTTCAATGTACAAACAGTTCTTCCATAGAAAACACATACTACGTCCTTATCCCTTCTATTCACTGAATCATTTCTACAGACTGACTTGCCATGTTGATCACAGGGAGCAAGTTCTTTCTGAATAATTAAATAATGAGAGAGGATTTACAGAGATTTTTGCATGCTAAATCTCACCATGCATTCATGCAATTCATGAGCTTTTCAAGCACGATGCTATTTCAAAGCTTTTGAAACGTACTATTTAGTCTTCAGTTCTCTGGTACTTCGGTGGCAACTGAAGAGTTATGTTTAAAAATCTCACATACTTTTGTGTTCATTTTTAAAAACTGAAAAAAGGAAAAAGCTGCAAAATATCTATTATTTTTCATGGCTTAGAGCTCCTTTAGAAAGCAAATGCAGCATCCCCAGAAAACGGTATCATAGAAAAGTAACTGAAACAAACAAACCCAAATGCACAATCATTTCCATTGTGTTGCTGTATCATTCTAACATTCCTCAAAAATCTTTATTTTCAGAAGATTTTGATTTAGCTGTACTTTTCTGCTCCAACCCAGAGCTTCTCAAATTCCAATTCTGAGCCCAGCTTCTCAAATTCCAGCAGGAAAAGTTATCTATGTCATTTATTCAAGATTAAGATATTTCTTTTTTTCATTTCAGTGTTTCAACAAACAGCACTAAAAATCAGAAAACAGTACAGTTCTTCTTTAAAAACAAAGGGAAGACTTTTAAAGCCAGAAGGGTCATTAGCTATAGCTTGGATATAGTTGCTGTAGTTAAAAATTCTTCATTAAATACACTCACAATAATAAACTGCTCGCAAACCAGCACGCTAGAAATATTTATGAAATTTCATGATTAGACATGCTGTCCACATCTCACATTCAGTGACTTGGTTCTGCTTCTTAAAATAAAATTTATTCACCAAGCATAAGGTAGATGCAACCCTAGCACTCGGGTATTTGAGGGGAAAAAAATTCATTGCTCCACTAGCAACCAGGACGGATAAGCAATACAGGCCAGTAAAAGCTGGGACATTTTTGAGAACCCCTAATGATTAATGAACAATAAAAAGCAGACTGAAATTTTTTCTTTATCAAAATGACCACATAAAGACTAATGTAAACATCACAAACTCACCACAAAGGAGACGAAGCTGCGTCTGCACTAATTAGACACATGACAGCTCAATACGCTCCTGCATACCAATAAGCAGAGGTACTCTGTCCCTCCCAAGAAGCCGTAACACATACTACCAGCTAAATGCAGTTCTTGCAAAATGTACTATAGAAGCAGCTGTGCTGCAGTGAAAATCCAAGGTTCTTCCACAGGAATTATTAAATAAGGAAAACCTCAAACGATCAAACTGTGCAAACCTATAAAGACATTGCTTTTGAAAAACAGTTTAACCTTTAATTGCTAACAATAAAAGGAAATAAAAAAAATAGAGAACCCTTGAGGAAAAAGTCTCAGCATGTGATAAGCTCATTAAACATCGAGTTTAATGAAAACCCTATTGTAAACAGCAGTAGGATATCTCCTCCACTACTCACTGATTCAAATCACGTACGGTCCTCCCCAGGGCCCGTTCCAAATGGAGCTGCACTTCCACAGGCTTTGTTGTCGATACGTATTGTAAAGTAAAAGTATTTTGCATGAATAAACTCCCCCTATTTGTTCAACTCATTCACTGGCTCTAGCAAACAATATACAAGAGAGTAATAATTAATACACTGAAATAAAGATTTCCTAGATAGCTAGAGCCATACATCATCAACCCAAGAGAAATTCCGATGCAAATTAGCTATCTTTAGGGGAAAAAAAGCCAAAAAAACCGGGGTTTGTGTATTTGAACTTCATAATGCCACTTTGTCTCCCAGAGAAAGACATACGTTTGTGCAAACCCAACAGTGCACGACAATGTTTTTTCTTTTAATTCTTTGCTCCTCCAAAACTCATCTTTTCAGAAAGCCCAATTAGTTTACAGTATTAGCTCTCAGCTTCAGTGGCTTGTGTGCTAATTCCTCAAGTAAGATGTGCGGACTTCAGCGCACACAGCATCGAGTTTTTGGTACTGCAGGCTGGGATCCTGCTGCCCTCCATACACATACACACACACACCCCCCCACCTTGACACAGTGCTAATCCCCTCTGAATTTTGCTTCGTTAAGATAAAACGGCAGTGGAGTAACAACTTCATTTCTCTCATGCAAATATTTTTACAACATATAAACGATGCTAACTTCTACATCTCCTCCAATTTCACCAAGTTTAGCTCTTAAGGTATTTTACTGCCTTACTGCTTGATGAATGTCAAATAGCATCATCAGTGCGATCACTACCTTTTTATTCCTGTTCCTCAATTTCAGATACCAGGTCATAGCCCCGTCCTGCAGAAAAACACCCTAAGTTAGCACCTCCGCTTCATAAAACCTCGGATCACATGTACCACATCGAACGTCCGATTGAGGCGGTATGAAACTTCCTGAAGTTTCAGCAACCTTCGCTTGGAAGCGGTTCTCACTGCGATAAAAATACTTAAGCCAGACCTTTTAACTCGTAACGCCCTGGCAGGAAATCCAGAGTCAGTAACCGTGGGGGCTCGGGGCCCCGAAGGCTCTCCGGCAGCGGAGCACCGCCGCAGCCCCGGGATGCTGCTGCCGCCCGCACAGTCCAGGCGCTGCTGAGCCCAGAGAGAGCAAACCGCGTGTGCCGGCAGCCGGCAGTACCCCCCCTCCTTACCCGCCATCGTCACTGTCCCCAGCATGGCTGAAGCCACACTGACACCACGAACCCCCTCTCCGAGGCTCCTCCCAGGGGCGCGGGGCAGCCCCAGCCGACGGCAGCGAGGGACGCGGACGGGCACCCGGCTGGCTGGACGAAAGGACGGCTGACGGAGAGGCTGCCTGATGGAAGTCTGCTTGTCGGAGGGCTGGCTGGCTTTCCCCCGCGCCCCACGGCCGCTCCCCCCGGCTCGGACAGCCCTGGGCCCCGCCCGGGACCGCCCCCCGCCCGCCCGCCTCTTCCCACCGCTGGCCGGCTCAAGCGTGGTGCCTCAAAGGCTCCGTCTCGGAACTGCGGCTTCGAGCCTTTATCTCCCTCTGCCCCGAAGGGAAGAGGCGCCGGCTGCCGCTTTCGAACCAGCGCCCGCTTCAGTTCCCGCTGTCGTAATGCCTCCCCGATGCAGCTTCCCACAAAGCATCCAGACCCAACCTCAAGAGATGCTGGTTAAAACCCCAAGGATTTTACCCCTCATAAACAAAACCGTACAAAACGCTTCTGTTTTTCCACACCGAAATATCTGTGCCTTTGCCTGTTACTGTGGGGTTGGTTTGGTTTTTTTGTTTTGTTTTCATTTGTTTGGAGGGTTTTTTAACTGGAATTCTCTACAACCTAATTACTTATAAATTGCCTCAAATTCTGCTGTCAAGAGTTTCATAAACATGTTACTCCAGATACTTGTAGTATATTAATTTAATGCTCCTACTGATAGTAAAAAAGGGATGCAATACGATAAAATAAAATGTAAAGGCTCAGTATCTAATACAGGTGTCCTCCTATTATAGCGACAGTATTTCTATTTTGATTAGAGTTGAGTATGTTGAATACCTCAAAAGTTCTGATGATACTTGAGCCTTCATCTCTCTGACTGTCAGAACCAACTTACCAGCCAATTTACCAGAATTTCTGGTTAATTTAATCTTATAGTGGCAACTTTAATGAATCTAGGTCATCTCTCAAATGGTCTTCTGAATGCAAGATTCAAATAATGATGGTGAGAACCAACTAACCCAAAAACCCTTTAATCATAAATACTCCTTTACTGTAGGCAAACACTTGTGTTGTTTCAGTGCTTGGTATCACAATGCTTTATTTCTAAGTTTATAGACTTGCAAGGTGAAATAAAGGAGTGGAGAACATGAAGGGTAGCACTAAAATGGAACATTTTTCTATGTGGAAAGATTCCTCTGCATGGAACAACTAACAGATACCTCTTCTCCACCTTTATTCATCCGCCTAAGGACAGATGAGGTGGACCAGGCTCTCTAAGGTCCAGAGGAGTGGACACAAACAGTTACGAACACCTGAACATAGCCTTTACTTGAAGAACTCTTTTCAGTACTTGACTGGGCAAGTTTTATTTGTCTCTATAGATGATGTCATTTTTGGCTATCGTTACCAGCAAATACATGCTGCATCACCTCCATTAAGGGATTTTTGACTTCAAGAGCAAACACATAGAAGAACTGTTTTCCCTTTCACATAAATAATGCTACCATGCAGACTTGGCTCCACTGGACAAAATTACATGATTTTGTCTTACAAGACAAGATTACAATAGGAATATCACACAACCAACGCGAGAGATGATTCTCAAAACAAAGCCAAAGCTTTTCAGGCTACTCAAATCCAAATTCCTAATGCTGTGGTTATGTTCACATCATGCCATGCAACGGTCACGTGTAATTATCTGCACTCAGACGGAGCTTTTCATCTCTTCATTACATATCCTAGTAATGTGATTTCTGTAACTGAAACTATAACCCAGGATTATAAAAAACAATTATAACCTTTGACTATTAACTTGAAACCTCATGCCCTTTTAAAGGCCTTTTCTTTTACTTGATCCAGAAGCTAAATACCAACATGAAATCTTCTGACACTACTTCCAAACATCAGGTATTTTCTCTTCCCTTATGACTCTGTTTAGTGAGTATCCTCCTCCCATCCTTGTCCACTTCAGAGTAAAATTTTAGAGAAGCAGAGTTTCATGGAAGATAAACAAGCTGCATCCCATTTTTATAGTGTCAAAAGCCCCTACTAATATGATTAAAAAAAAAAAAGGCACAAAAGCTCAGAATAAAATATGGTGGCCTTCTATTGGGATAATAGCATTACAGCAATTAATCTAAAGACATGACAAAGAATTGCTTTTACCAGGATTCAAACCCCAGAATACACCAAGGGTTACCCTACAGTACACACATGCCTTAAGATGCTCTACAGGCTGACACTGAAGATAATGTCTCTTCTACCCTATGCCCATCCCTTCCCTGCTCTCCAACAACAGCATTAGATGCCTGCTCTGACTGAAAACTATCCCTCCCCTCTTGCCAAAAAGTCAGCAGGCAGCAGGACTGCCGAAGCAGATCTCTCAACGCACGCCTGTGAACAGGAACTGAGGGAAGCAAGAAGAGGCTGATGAGAGCAGGAAAGGTGGGCTGCCAGATCACAGAGGAAAAAGAACAGCATGTTCCTAACCACGCAGCAAGGCAAGGGAGACATTCCCAAGACAGAACACACAGGGATGCCTATGATGAGAAAGGTTTTGTGGTCAAAATGCAAATCCGATCAAAAGCTGTAGGATGAGGAACTTTAATCAAGGTAAAACCAACAGATTAGCAGCCTGTCCCTTCCTATGAGTTTAAAATATTTTATCATTAATATCACTAATGAATTAACATAAAAGGATTGCTGCCTTATGAAGGAAGGGACAGGCCTATGCAGCAGGAACCCCTAACACAAGAAGTGGAAACTGAGCTGTTCCTACAGGTGGATGATCAGGACGTGGGCAGCTGACAAGCAGAGCCACTCAGAGCTGAGAACTACCCCTAAGCGGGAACAGGTGGGCATCTCCACCACTGACACCGACGGCTTCAGTCCACAAGCCATCTGTCATCTTAACTCTCCTACACAGAAAACATCTCCAACAAAACAGTGCCCTAGAAGCAACTGAGCAACAACAGATCACTTGAGTAATACCTGTTCAGTAGCAGACAGCTAATTAAGCCCCATTTCTACTTCTCATCCCATTTAGCACACAGGCCTCTATGATAAGCCCACTGAACACAGGTTTTTACTTACCATTTGTTCCAGCCGACTCTGTTTGCTCTCTGGGTGGTTCTTGGAGGGGTGAAGCCACCTCTGGCTGCTGCTCATCCAGTTCCTTAGATGCTGTAACAGCTTCCAGCTGCAGTGGCTCCTGTGGTGAGGCATCATGCTTCAAATTGTCTTCACTAACATCAGGTACTGGTAAACTTGCATTTAAAACCTGCGTGGTCAAGTATTGATTGAAGGATGGTAGTAGGGAAAGAAAGACAGAAGGAAAGAAAAAGAAAACATCAATATTAGGCTGGATTCCCTTCCAATCCTCACAGAACATTGTTATTTCATTCTCATTTTGAATATATACATGCAAGCAATTTTAAATTTATTTAATAAAAGTACTTCTGTAAGGAAAAAAAACCAAACACATAATCTGGAACTATTTATCTTTCTGTTCTTCCACATGAAATACGTGGAAGAAGCAGGTCTTGCAGACAATGACCTATAACCTTGTGTAGGAATTGGTTTCTTCCATGAGGGAAAACTCCAGAATAAGGTGAATCTAGCTGATGGAAAGAAATTCTTCATTCAAAATATCTGGCACAACTGCTCTGATATAAATCTTCTCTACAATATAGCCTTTGGTATTGCTCCTCTACTTATGTGCTTATCTTATCATCAATAGAACTACGAAGAAACGGAACTATTCAGGACAGAAAGCAGAATACCTATATATTTCCCACAAGGAAATGCGGTGAAACTGAAATTAAAACTAGAATTTTTGGGCGTCTGTTATTAGGTGGAAACTACTCTTAAAGGAGGAAAGAGCTTCAAAATTCTTTGGGACTCTGCCCTATATAATTTGAAATATTTTTTCTAGATTTGCTAATATGTGCAAAAAGAAGAATCTGTTTTTCAGCTTCCACACTCGATACATTTTAATTATTTTCAGAATTTGTACTGGCTTGCCCTATAAGAAGAAATATACTTTCACAAGCATATTTTTATTTTAAAAGTATGAAATGTGTTGTGGTCATTATAAGATACTTAATTAACCCTTAATTTATTGATTACCCTTTATTTAATGAACTAGCTCTCCAACTGATTCTATTACCTTCCAACAGAAGCCATTTCAACTAATTAACCATTATTCCTGAAGTGAAGGTTTGAAGTTCCTCTGGTGGAATACCAAACCTTAATTATGTATCATTGTCTTATGACTCGTCAGTACTCCCAAAATACTGCCATTGAAGCCCTGTTAATTAATCAAAGGTACCACAGATACATTACACTGAAAGATGGGATCTAACATCCACATGCCTGAAGCGCCAAACTGGGATCAGGAAGATGCCACATTCCTGACCATTCTCTTCCAAACTCCCCCTACATAAACCTTCTGAATGGGGAAATCTATTTATTTACTTTTATTAGTAATTAGCCTGCTGCAACAGAATTTCAAATCAACAGACAGAGTGCCAGGAAAAGGGCTTTCCTCTTCATCATCCGACTCTTTTCACACGCTGGGCAAGATCTGGGAGAAGCACTGTACCCCACTTCCACAGGCAATGAAGCGTGTGCATTCAAGTTCCCGATTTTCAGTTCAGAAGCCCTTAATTAAGCCAAATTGTTTCCACCCGGCGTTGTTGCGCTCCTCAAAGCTGCCTTTCACAGCCACGTAATCCACCTCACGAAAAAGGATCCCATTCTGCTCCACTGCCAATACCACAGATGGAATAATTTGGCTTCAGAGTTTTCACATGCTGAGACCAGATATTAAATAGAAGAAATACAGAATGGCTCAACACTCAGATTACATTCCCGCTTCTCACATCATCCTTCCCATAAATCTAAAACACAGGAACTCAGGAGGGATAAAGATGCCACACCACCTAACAAAGGCACGGAAACCCTGTGAAGCTCCTCTGCAGTTGCACACAGCATTAACTGAATGGCAGTAACTGATTAAAAACAAGCAAGAAAATCAGACACAGGAAACAACAATCTAATTCTGAAAGGGCTTTAAGATTCTTCAGTACAAATTTAGTAGAGGACCATTACCTTTTTTTAAATAATAGTAAGTTTTACTGATTTATTCTTGAAAGACAATTGCTAGTCCTGCAAATGCAAGAACAATCTTAACTTGACTGGCTCACAGGGCACTTGGCTATCTGAAGAAAAAGCCATGGATGACTATTTCAAGACGACACCCTCAGAATTAGCACCAACAATTCTTTCAAGTCACAAGAAAGGCAACAGCACTGAATACCTTAGCACTCCTCAGGTTATTCAAAGATTTCTTTGCCTTTCTTTCCAAACCTCCTCAGGCAGCACACCACTTTAAAGCCAGTCACATGAATAGACACACATGTACAGACACAGTCAACCATTTGCCTAATAAGCAGCAGTGGACTCTGCAAGGAACCAGGGCACACAGGTATTTGGTAGCCCAATGCAATACAACTTGTCTCCTTTTTAAATTGAGCACAGACTGTTACGATAAAATATTAACAATGGTAGCACTTACTATTCCCCCAGCTCTGAATTTATTCTACAGTTGTGATGCATTCAGGAAAACAGTGATTTTATATAATCCTTAAGATTTGTCATTTCAGGCCAAAATTCAGAAGTCACTAGGTCTAGGAGATAACCCCTTGGATCTGTTAAATCTGCGATGCCTTCCAGTATGAAAAACAGAATTAAATATAAACCATTACTAAATGTAAGACTATAAGCAGTTTTTACAACCAGCCAGTATAATTATAATCCCTGTTCACTCTGTACATAAATTCAGTTTTGGAAGCAGGATCCATCAGTCACAACTAAGTAAAAACGTACATACATGGAAAACCTCAGTATTTTCAAATCTGACCAGACCTGTGGTACAACCCTACCTTTTTACCCCAGTCTCTTGGGAAAGAGTTTGATGTGATTTGTGGCCTTGGCAAGGCAAATTTAGTGCTCTGCTTTAAATAATTGAATAATCAAAACTAATAAAACAATAGTATTTTTCCAAATTAAAACATGTGCAAAGGAGAAGAAACCTTTGGGGAGCTTGTAATGTGAAAGGAGACATAACAGCATCATTAGTTTAAAAAAAAGAAGAAAAAAAAAAGTTTTGTGTTCTAAAAACGTCGCTCAGGCTCTTTATGAGGGTCAGTGCAATCTGTCCCACTGCATTAGTCCTCAAAAGAAACTAATTTCAGTTTTCCTTCACATTAACTGCTTCATTTCTCTGAAGGGATCTAAACTGCCGTTTAGTCCAATTATATCTAATTTGATGAGCAGTGTTCTTAATTCCATTGAGAACAGTTGTAAAGCTTAGACAAATATAACGTCAGAGTTTAGAGAGATGGGTGAAAACAAAATTTAAAAAGACAAAAATTAACAGTATTAGGAATCTTTATTCACCTTTATGCATTTATCTACAAGTAATGAGACATTACATTTGGCAGGTTTATCAACATTTTATCAGTTTTTTGTGGCACACATTCATTACACTCCTTTGATTATTAATTTATGAATGTGTTGTCTCATAAACATGGGAGAAACCAAGGAGAACTGGTTATCCAGTTCACTGATCTTTCAGCTTCTTCATTCCCAAAACAAAGGGCCATTAGCAAAGCAACACTCCAGTTTCTGTCACACCATTACTATACATCATGCATGTATTTTTTTTTATATTTGCCTCACATTCACCACAAAGATGGAAGCAAAGGGCAGACACACAGCTAATGAGACTAAAATGCACAGGTCTTGTTGCCCACCTCACTCTAACCAAAAGCAGCTTCTGCTCCATCTTGCATCCAGCAGTGGGTCCAACTGTTAGACCCCATTAAACGCACACAAAATTGAAAATGGATAAATTAACACGACAAATTGCACGAGATGGGGATGAACTGCAGGTCCCTGATCTCACTGTACATTAGTGAACGCTCCCTTCAGGCACCGTTCCTGAGGGGTTCGGGTCGCAGCACCCAGCCTCTTCCCCCACCAGCAATCACCATCATTCCCAACATTCCTTGTACCAGACCCAAATCATTCCAGGGATTCCTCACACTAGGCCCAAACGTACCAGAGTTAATTTTGCCTCATTCTGTTAATCCTGCTACACTGATTCTACATTAGATAACTAAAATAGCCAGATCCAGCTGTCTGAACAACTGAGCAAACTAACACAATGGTCTCTTAATATTTTTCCTGAAGTTTGATTTTGAAACTCTGGGAAAGACTGTTGGCATGCTCAGGGGATCTGCTCCTAACACATGCTGCTTCATTAAAAAGAACTTCAAACACGAACATTTGGGAAAAGAAAATAATTGGAGCATTCCAACTCTTTGTTCACAGCAGTTTGTCTTGTTTTGCATTAGCTAAACATTAGAGGTTTGTGGGACACCCCAAGTTCCAGGTGAAGAAAACACAAGGCCCTTCCTCTGTAAGGGACATAACAGCACACTTAATTTCAGTATCTGATTTCTGTCTCCTGCAGACAAAGCCAAGAACCTTCTCTGAACCTTTCATCTCCTCATCTACCCTCTTCTCTCCCAACTCTCAGCCTGACTTCGCTGTGACACCTCCTTATGGATGACTACCCTCAAAACCCAAATGGATAAAACAACACAAATAATCTCTATGATCTCCTTCTGCAACCTGTGAAAGAAGCACCACTCCCAATCTGTTATTCTGAAGCCTGATCCAACCTGAGCTCCTTCTCAGGTCTTATACCTTTCAGCTTTTTCAGACACCACCTTATGAAAGTATTTCACTGGTATAGCTCACCCAGGCTTTAAGGACCAGTCAGAACAAGGACTGAGCACAAAGCACGTTCCTCTCCTCTCAGCAACTACACCCAGGCTTGCATTTCCAACCTGGAGGACTTTCAAAGACCCGACGCTCCTCTTTGCATCTCTTTAGCCTCTACCACATCAAACACAAGCTAATTGCCTCGGCTTTCAAAGTGCCCGGCCACTGCTCTACCACCCACCTCCCTCTTATCTCCTATACGATTAGGGGGCTATTTCACGATTTTGGTGCCGCTATGACACCAATTTCCATTGTGCATTTCTTCAATTACACATTTTTATGCTTTCACCTCAGCCGCTACACAGGCGTGGTCAGCCCTCCAAACCTTACCACTGAATTGTACCAGCCTCTTCCTCCCCAGCTGGAAGAGAAGTATCTGAAGTGAATCAGACCCCATTGAACCAGGGGAACCCTGCAGCCTCAGACCAAATGTCTTAAACTGGGGCTCCTGGAGACACAGTCTAGGGACTCTCCTTGAACAAGCTTAGTTTGACCATTGCTAACGTAGTATTTTCAGGCTGACTCAGCTCCCTCACCAGAACGCAGTTGTTTAAACAGCAAATGTAAGTCTGCCCCAGCTGTTATTTGTCAGGCACTCAGACAATAAGACACTCTGACATCTCAGCTGGTAACCTCTTTAGAAGAGACAGTTCCAAATATTTACTGTCTAGCACACACTTGCTCTCATTACAACACAGGTAGCGTAATCAAGTTACTACTCAGAAATGGGAACCATCCCGAAAACACAGTTTGAATAACTCTCTGCTCAAGTGAGGGCCCTTACATGCCAGCAAAGCAGGAATCCACCACACCACATTTTCAAGCCATCAATCCCCATTAAAATATTATCTCTGACAAAACTAAATTTTGGTGCAAGAATAGCTTATTAGCATGCCCATATTTTTCCAAATTCTCTCCAGAAGTTTCCCTACACCGTTTCAGGTAGGTGTTCCAACAGAGCTTGGCTCCTTCTACAGGGCCACAAAAGAAACCTCTATTAAAGCTGGTACCTTGAACTTCTAAATAAAATAAAAGTGGCGCATGTGTGATTGTCACTGTTAGCTGCAATGCTGGTAGGATGACGCAGCTATCCTGGCGTTGCCCACATGTCTTGGAGTCACCTTCCACCCCATGGGAGGGCACCACACTGGCATTTTTTTCCAGATCTCCGATGCTTAGCATCAAAATTGGAAGTTGGGTGAGAGCCACATCACTGCTACGAACAGAGAGGGCATTCACAAGATGAAGATGCCCAAACCAATCCAGCCATGTGCTGCCACCAACAGAAGTGACACCCAGCTTCCTGTCCCATTCCAGTCACAAGGTCCTGCCCGCTCCCCTGTACCTGCAGCTTCTGCTGAGTCCCAGAAGCCAATACATCTTGCTCAATCAGCAGAGAATGACCTTGCCAAAGAACTGGAACAATTTTTCAGGGGCTTAGCTCCTTCAACAAGCTTGCACAGTGCCAGGTGCAATAAAGGAGATGCAGGTGCTCTGGGGACGAGGCAGGAGCACATGAACCACCTCATCAGACACCTCAAAGGTTTCTGTCAGTTCAGGACACCTAAGGTTTGTCTGGTCTTCTTCAAGACCAAAAAGATCTTGTTCCTGCTTCTAGCACTACTGAGATCTGATAACTCCTTCTCAGGCCAAGCTTCAGGCCTCTGTGCTGCTCAGGACAGTCTGCTCGTGAGGTTTCAGTGAGTTTTCACCAGCTCGCTGCCACCAACAGGAAAAGTTTTTTCATTTCCCTTCCTGCAGATGCTTGCCTTGTCCTGGCTCTTGGTCTCACCTCCACAATGTAGGAGTCAAACGAGCTCACAAGCAGATCAGGAAAGTGGTCCAGCAAGAATAAATTTCCCTGTTTCCTGACGGATTAGTGAGTTTAACCTGCTTACAGAAAGGCAAGGTTAGGACACAATACGGCCAAGTGAGACTGCATCATCTGAGGCAAGACAGGGAAGAGGAACAGGGGAGAAAGAAAAGGAGGGGGAAAAGAGCATTGGTGTTTAAACAGCAAGAAGGCAAGAAGGTAACTCCATCACAAAAATCAGCCTTCTGTGGAACCATACCCTGCCCCTTGGTTTCAAGAGGACCTTGGGTGTCAATTCACAAATCTGATTAATTCAATTCGGGCAGCTGAATGGATTAGTACCACCAGGATCTGTCACACTCCCGTGCAGGGGGGTGGCTATGCAAGAGAAGGAGCAGCTCCTTCACTGCCAGAGTTTAAGTCTTGCCTGCTACAGTAAAGAAATCCACCCATTTTGAGTCCTAGTACTGTAGTAGGCTGGAAACTCTGGAGCTGCTTTATGTGTAATTCACCAGGAACTTTTGAGAAGATGGGGTCAACAGCTGAGGTACTCACCACATGAACCCACATTTAACCCACTGTGTTTGCAAGCCAGCACCCAAAGGCCCCTAAATACCCCTTGCTCTGTAGACCAAGTGCTTTCCAGGGTCCTTGGGCTGTAGAAGTGAGCAGCACCGAAACATACACCCCCCTATTTCAGTATGGACACCAGGACACCCAAAAGCCAGTATCTGGCCAAAGTGTCACATGTGGACAATGAAACAGCTTAAAGATTATAAATTTGTTCCTTTCTAGAAGAAAAGGCAAAGAGGTTCTCATCTTGTAAAAAATACAACTACGTCATGAAAGAAATTTAATTAAACATTTCAAGGATTTCACATCACAAAAGAAAGCACAACTTCTCTGAGACTTTATAGCCTGTATAAGACTAGTTGCTTAGACAATTTATTTGTAATTGCCTTGCCAAGACTCAAGTTGGATTCCACTAAAGTCAGTTTCCAAAGTTTTTCTTCTAAAAGGGCTGTAATAAGCATTTTAATTTGGATAACGCAAGAAAAGAGACCACCCTCCAAAAGATTCCCATTGTATCTTCTCCAAACAAATTAGCTATCTGACAGATTTCTCCAGGGGCACTGCAGGACCTGGTAATTTTCAAATCCAAAGAGCTGGAAGGAATAATGATGAAAAACTGTGTCACAAACCTGCACGAAGTTACTTTAGTAAGACAGACTAAATGAGATACAAAAGAAGTATGACTAAACTTCATTAAAACTTATTTTTCTTTTTATGTCATGTAATGGAAGGCAAAACCAGCTGTTTTAGGAAAACAGCGTAATACAATTTCTTATAGCAGCAAAATGGTAACAGAACTTCCCCACTTTTAAACAGTTTTACTTGAATAACCAGGCAAAAATCTATTAGGGAAAACATTTTTCTAAAGCTTAGAAGACATAAAACACAGCAGTAATAATAATCTGTACTTGAGAACAGTATTAACATTATTCTCTTTTTTTTAGGGGGTCTTAGTTCCCATAACTGGATAAACATGGCTATGAATATTATGTCCCTTCTTCAAAGTCCCATTATCTGAATTTTTAAACAACCACAATAGTCAAATGCTTGCCCGATATAAATTGCCTCGTTTCTAAATGTCAGCATCTGAATTCTAAAATTGCCCAACACAACTGCTAAATATTTTGTTAACCAACACCAATCCCCAACGCTTATTTGGTTAAAAAGAAAATAAAATAAATCTTAGTTAATTTAAAGTTCATTCGCAATGTGGTTTTCAAATCTGTCAAAACACGCACAAGGAGGTCTAGTGGCAGCCAGGAACTATGGGAAATTCATCTTGAAAGTTAAATCTGAACCACAAGGTCAAAGAAACAAAGTCATAACCAGTTCTCAAGCTCTAACACACCCACGCACCAGTCACAGAAACTTCGGAGTCTCCCCGCTCTGAGCACCCGAACTCTGAAGAGCCCAAAGAAGGGGATCTCGGTAGAACGTGGTATTATTTCTCCCCTCACAAATTCACGCCTACCCCAAAGCCACGCTATGTAAACACATAGATGCACATAACCTCCCTTTCAGTCCCAAAATCCCCTAAACGCGTCTATTCCAGAGGGATAAATGGGTTCATTCATAATCTATTTTTAAACACCAGACATGTTTTAAAAGAATTTCTTTCAAATCTTCAACGTCTTTATTTTAAATCACACATACCTACAGCTCCTTCGCTCCCCACGGGCTGGGAGTTCGGGAGTCCCTCCCCCTTGTCCCCTATGCGGTACGACAGCGGGCCGCACCAAAGCCATGGCTCCAGCCCCCGCCGCCGACGCCACCGCCCCTTCCCCGCGGCGGCGGGGTGGGGGCTCAGGTGAGCCCTAGCCCGGGGGTGCGGCCCGGGGCGGCACAGCGC
Source organism: Struthidea cinerea (assembly GCA_013397865.1). Classification (NCBI taxonomy): domain Eukaryota; kingdom Metazoa; phylum Chordata; class Aves; order Passeriformes; family Corcoracidae; genus Struthidea; species Struthidea cinerea. The sequence goes on along the minus strand of VZTI01005203.1, from coordinate 753,417 downwards.
GGCTGGCGCCCAGCCGAA
>VZTI01005203.1:637487-752471 GCA_013397865.1 Struthidea cinerea | reverse complement strand
CGCCTCCCGGCCCCCGGCCCTCCGCGGCGGCACCGCGGCGCTGACTCAGCGTTTTCGGCCCCCTCGCCGCTCTCCCGGGGCCGGGACGAGCCCAGGGGCCGCGCCCCCCGCCCGGCCGCACTGCCCCTCGCCCCCCGTGGGGCTCCTGCCGCCTCCTGCCCCGGGCGCTCGGCTCCGCGGCCAGCAGCCCGCAGCGCCGGGCTCCGGACCTCAGCCAGGCTGGGCCTGTCTGAGAGAAGCACGTCCAGGTTTCAGCTGATGCCGAAATGTAAGGTCCCATGTCGTAGGCAACTTGGAAGAAACAAAAAAATCAAGGCGCCTTTTTTTTTTAATTGCCATGCAGGACAGGTTCCCTATTATTAATTCATGCCAGATCGTGGCCTAGGCAAGCAAAGCCAAGAACAGTAGTTTCTCTCCTAGCCCAGAATACACAAGGCATCTTTCCCATACCACAAAATCAGGACCAGCATGTACGTAGGCACGCTCTTATCTGGTACTTTCAAAGGTATCAGCAGTGAAATAGCACACACATTAAAATGAACTAACCACAATGTGCCAAACGGGTAGCAAACGGATCCATTAACTGTTCTTCACCATAACTATGATTTTTTTTTCTAAACATATGCATGTACCTGTCCTCTACAGAGTTCATGGTTAAAATCAGGAATGGTCTGAAGAAATCATAGTACATATACAATTTCCTTTAGAACACTTCAACCAGTCCTCACCCACCAAGGCACTGTTTCATTCAGAAAAAAACCCGTTCTCTTAAAATTCCATTCTACAAATGGCCTGATCTCTACATGCTGGTCAGTTTTTTCCCTAAGAAAATGAACACACATCAAGTCAATGACTGAAAAAGCCTTTTCATCATCTCACCTTAGCTAACAGAAGAACCAACTGGAATTGTGTTCAGCAGAACAAAACTGGTGTTGTGGATCAGAGTGGGGATCAGCATCTTGCCCTGTCTGCTTAGTCTTTCTCATTTTCAGATGAGAGAGGAGACACAGATCTGAGCTTTAAGTAGTGCCCGAGTCCCTGTAGCAGAACTTACCCATAGCCACTCGGTGCTTCTGGATCACCCATCAGCCAGCACCCACAACAGGGGAGCAAGGAGTCTGTTCCCAGCCTTTCCTGGCTGTCATCCTTTGATGCCCATGTCTCTGGTGGAGAAAGAGCCGGCACCACCTCCATTCCCCACCAAATCTGCCTTTCTCCCTGCCATCAGCTGTGCCTTTGCAGGCGCAACTGAGAATGGAGGCCAGCCCAACTGCTGCAGGGCTATCTTGGGTTCCCCTTCAGTCGTGGACCCTGGGCACAGACACAGAGGATTCCTGGGCTTTGGAGAGGGGAGGGCCAGCCGCGGGGCTCAGTGGCACAGAGAGAAGCTGGGAACGGCGTGTGCCATGGGGAGATCAGGGTTTTGCCAGGGAGTTTCTCAAGAAGGGAAATGTGACGTAATTCAAGGTCTGTGCCACATCATTTGTCTTTTCACTGCTCATTGACCACGAAATGCTTTCTCTGCAAGCAGCTAGAGCACTGCCTCCTTCCTCCCATCCAAAGTTGCTCTTTAGTCCTTTTGTTTGTGCCCAGCAGCACCGGCTCTGTGCCCAGCAGTCTCAGAGCAAAGATGCTGCAAGCACTGGAGCTGAGAGAGACACCCCTCAATGCCCATTCACTGGCCATTTTCTGAACACAAATTATTTTCTTTTGGCTGGAAGTCTTTGCCTACATCTATTCAGTGAAATAAAATGTGCTGGGGACGGCTTTCTGGTGATAAGGTCGAGCAGCACAGGATGGCTTTTGTGTACACTCATAACTTCTCCCCACTCTGAACCGCCACATTTCTTCAAACTTGTGATGCAGACAGCCATGAGCTGTTGTCCCATCCCTGTATAATGCCGTGACGTGGGCACAGCTTCTGTCTCCTTTCCTCTCGCATTTATTTATTTGTTTTTGTTTTCTTTGCTGGAGTCCATCTAGCATAGGAACCTGTAAGAGGGATATCGAACATCTCCAGTCTTGTCCTTTTTGCCATTCTTGATGGTCTGTACCCTGCCTGTACAGACAGAATCACGACGAATGACAGGTCTGACTCCGGCATTTGTCAGCCTGTGTTTCCCTACCTTCTGCCTCTGTGCTGGGGTGGTTGTTGCCCAGACCTTTACCCTGAACGCTGCGACTGCCTCTTGCTGTATCAAAGAGTTGTTCAGGCACTGCGTCTGTTTCTCTTGACAGCCTTTCCAGTGAAGTGGAGTCACATATGCTTCGGCTGGTCCTCTTCCAAAGTCACCAAGTGTTGGTGCTGAGACGAGAATATTCAAGCTATTGACAGAAGTATGCATGCACACTTTTTAGGATGAATCCAAGGAATCAAGAAAAATAATAATTAAAGCTCTACTGGCATGTTATCTAGAACTATTTCCAGTGAAACATCTTTGAGGAAACTCCTACTAAGAGGTGCAAGCACAGACCTTCCAAATGGCAGGACTATCTTTCAGCATTGCAGGTAGCACATGACTGTTTTAAAAATCCCCTGAAACCTGGATAGCTTTCATAATGATATTTATAATGCAGAGTCTGTGGACAGGGCTTAATTTACTTACTTTTAAAATTGCTCCTTTTCCAAAAGCATTTATGATTGATGTAACTGCTGCTAGTGCTTTTGTACAGAAGAGATAAACCACGTGTATCAGTCCATGAGCCTTTGTTGATGAAATATTTTCCTGCTGTCTTCTGCCCCATTCAAGATTTTCCCCATGCACTCCTTCCAGCCTTGACTCTGTTGGTCCCTGCAAGTGGCCACAAGCTTTGCTGCTGTTGGCCACTCTGGCTGTCCTGAGGATCAGCAGAGCAGATGGGGAGTCAGCAGCAAGGTGGAGATGGGAGGGCTAGTCCCCAGCATCCATGATGGGGAACAGGGCTGCCTGCCCAGCCTGCATGCCAGGGGCTCCTCCATATCCAATTCAGGCTGGCTGTCCACAGGTTTGTGTGAGATGGTGGCTGGGAGCACTGGCAGCTGCCTGGAGCCCTGTTTACATCAAGACTCTTGCTTCCTTTATCAGTGGCAGAGCTGCATTGGGATATTTTTGGCATAAGAGCTAAGTGGAAACATACCATGTAAGTGTTCTCAAAATGGGAAGCTCTCAAGAACATACCTTAGATCTGGATAGAGAATACAGTGCTCTGACTTCACCTCAGCTGTATTTACTGCAATCTTCAGCTTTTCCCCTCTCTTTTGTCCAGTTGTGATAGGAAATTCTAGGATGCTGTTAGAAATACATGGATGTGCCTAAGGAGCTGATATTTATCAGCCTAACAAAATAGTGATGAGTGTAAAAGGAAAAAAATTACAAAAATAGCTGTGTAAAAATAGTTTTCTTACAAGCAGCATTGATAATGCCATAGTAAGAAATAATGAAAAAGGAATAAATTTTGCTGGTAGAAGACTGTTTCTTTACTTCCCAGGAGCTCACCTATCCCAGAAAAATCACACTGGTAGATAAAATGAGCAGAAACTCTATATCTAATAGGTTCACATCACAGAGGTGATCTGTATCAGAAAAGACCTACTCATGGATAAAGACACACATCTCTGCAATTTAAAAATAATGTTAGTAGCAGAAATTGACTTCAGTCTTGAATTTGATGGTTATTTCAGTAAAGGCCGTACATTCGTATAGCAAATGTGTCATCCGTCGAGTAGCTGCACATTACTGCTGCACCCAGAGACCCTTGTTGGACATCCCAGAGCTGTTTCAGGAGAGAGAGACCCAGCCTGCAGTTTTCTGTAGTACCAATCTGTCTCTATTACCTCTCTACTACTCTCTCTACTACCCAGCCTGTGGTTTCTCTGTAGTTTCCCTGTGGTTTCTCTCCTCACCAGTTCTTCACTTGTCCTGTTTTTCCCAGGAGGTGTTGGACAGATATGTTAAGCTTCAGGAGTCTGATTGTTGTCACCTACCCATGGACAGTGCTTCACAGGGGCATGGGACAGGACAAGAGACTGCAAAGGTCCATCCCATTGGGAGGTTGGCTGAAGAGATTCACAGCACGGCCTGGGCATGGCCCAAATGGTGCTGTCTCAAACCTGTAGGAGCTCCGGTTATTGGACAGGCTCTGATCTGTCCATGTCAAAATATTGGTGTTTCCAGGAGGCAATGTTGTGGTGTTCAAGCTTGAATGTGACAGTGGATGAAAATTTTTTCTTAAATGAGGAAAAAAACTAGAATTTGGCTGTATAAAGAAGGAAAAGAAAGAAGTATTCTATATGAGTTTTCTTTTCATAAGAAAAGAAGGAATAAGCTCAAAGGACTGCATTTCATCATTCCCTTATGATGCTAAGCAGTCCACTTTCCAGCTAAGGAGGGGAAAGATACAGCCAGGCTGTAGTTTAGCTTCATGTTATCAGTATAGTAGTCGTGCAGTGTAATAGGAGAATAAATAATGTGGTGTGCAGGTGCAAGGGGACACCAGCTTACAGGCAAGCCTAGTCTCAGTGGCAAAGATGGAAGAATGTGACCTCCACTGCAGTGTTTTATCTGCTGCACAGATAAATGCATCTCACCCAAGAAGCCTTTCAGGCAGTGCTCTGAGGAAATTCCTCATCAAGGGAGGAATGCCCAGAGGAGAGAGATAAAGAGGCACAGAAGGTCTCCCTAATGCCATTACCCCATTGTCCCAGCAACAGGTGAGTGAGGCTCTTTTGTCTGCAGGAGGAAACCCCTGTGGCTTGGGACTGAACACAGTGACTGTTTAGAAATGCCTTGGCACTACTGATGTTATCAAGAATGGCAGGGTTCAGAGGCAGCTGGTGCTAAAGCACCACCCTGAAAATTAAATTGGAATCTGGAGTGGACTTAGAGAATAATTTAGACTGGGGGGGTCCTCCAGAGGTCATCTAGTCAAATCTCTTGCTCAAAACAGGGTGAGCTTCAGGCTTAGATTACGTTTCTTAGGGCTTTGTTCAAGTGAGTTCTTGTTCCTGCTCCCCTACTGCCAGTGCCTGCCCCATATGTGCACATCAGTAGGTAAAGAAAACACCTTCTCTCTGTCACCAGCAGCAATATGCTTCCAGTCACTGCTGCTGAGGGATCCCCATCCTTCACAAGCTTGGCTGTCACCCTGAGATGCCCACCCTTTGCCAGCTGCCCCTGCAGTCTCTGCCAAGCCTCTGTATCCCCATCTGCTCTCCCAAAGGCTTGGTGCCCCAGGAAGGCTGTACCTCCCCAAGGGGAGACAACCTCAGCCACCCCAAAAGGCACCCAGCTCTACCCACCTGGACAGACACATCCCCCTCAGGAGCTCTGTCCCATAAACGGGAATCAGGATGTGAAGCTGCTCTGTGCACCCTTCTTACTCTCCAGACTACCTGTCCCTCTGGCAGTTTCTCATCATGTTTTGTGGCTCCTGGCTGAGACATTTGCAGTGTAGAAACTACATAAGCCATGAAATCCTACCTCTCTCCTTCTACCCCAAGCAGGGTCAGTCAACCTGGGAAACCTTTACAGCTGCAGGTAGGAAATGGCAAAATGTTTTCTGGATCACAACCCTGGCGAACAGGACAACGTATTTTAAAAGAAACACAGACCGCTGAGATTGTATCTTAGTACTGTCACATTCTTCCTCTGGCCCAAGCAAGCACTGTCCTGCTCTGCTAGCACCCACCCAGAATAGTTTCCCCAATCTGTTACCTCGTGAACTGTCTCTTTGCAGCGTATTTCTGGATCTCCACCAAGCATGATTTACTTGTCTTTGGCTTTCCCATCTAACCCCATCATATTTATAAGTTATCTTTCAGTACTGGCAATGGTCACGGCTACCCATCTCCTTCATTTGCTTTTGAGATATTCAAACAGGAGCATCTGCACTATGCCCTATGCTGCCTCTGATGCCTGGAGGCAACGTCCTTCAGAACCTCCATTAAATCATGCCTTTGACATGTCATCTACAGAAAATGGGACTGCAGATATGTAGCAGTGTGGCTGACCTACGACTACTGATTACTCAGCAACATTATTTTCTTATTTCCCTGTATCCCTTCATGGGCCTGTCCCTATCTATTGCAGACACATCAGGTTTCACCTCTGAGAGTCAGCCCTTCTCCCTTAACCCCTCGCCTGCATGATATCTGTCAGCCCAGGCTGGCGGGGGGTGTCCAGGCACAGAGTGGTCCAGTGTCCTTGTCTGCCGAGGGGTTTCACTGGTGAGCCCCCCATGCCCATCAGGTGGTCCCCTGGTGGGCAATGCCTCCTTCCTTTCCTGGACTGGTGAACATGGCCACTGAACTGGGGGAAGCCACAAGATCTGCTGTTTATGCTGCTTTGTAATGGGACTGTAAATTTTCAGACGCAAGGAAAGTGCTTTCGTTCTGGCCAGTATAATGCCAAATATAAGGGGGGGTCTGCTGTGGCTCAAAAGGCCTGTTTCTTCAGTGATACAAACAATAAATACCCCTTAGTCATTCATAATTTATCATTTCTGTGCTGAGCAATCCATAGAAATTCTAGTCTGATCACTTGACTGACAAAGTACAAAGCAGCACCCAAACTTTCAACCAGAAGTTTTTAACTTTCTGCCAGTGTGATCAAAAATAAGCTCACTCCTAAAAAATAACCAGAAGAAAGATAGCCAGAAAGATAGCTATCATCTTTCAGACTTGTAAACAATACCCAAACTGGGACTTGAGCTCAAGGCATTTTTAGCCCCTTTGTTGTTAAGAAATAGAAATAATAGAATAAGATTACAGATGCAGGAAGGATGTAAGAAGTAGAGCAAGCATAGGTCATGTCTATAGTCCTGGTTTTGTCTTAGCCATTGTAGAAGAAGGCACTAACACAACTGATAGGCAGAAATCTTCAGCAGCAGTGAGAAAAGTGAGAACCATCTCCAACCTCGGTGTGAGTCTGTGTCTTGGAAAACAAAAAGTAGAGAGCCTCTCGTGTGGAGACAGGAGTCTGTCGGTAAGGCACCACATACAGATGTAAAATTTATATCAACTTTTCCAATTTTTACACACCAAAAGGTAAAATGCTCTTCTTGATGGGTCTCCCCTTAATGAATTCATAACAATAGTAGCACGTATTCAGCCCAGCCAATAAATGCTCTCTGCCCCTCTGCTGTTACAGGAGGGACAATGACCCAGCTGGTGTCATTTCTAGGGCTGGTCAAGCTGCCACTGCACTTGAAGTGATCCTTGATAAGATTTCAAGTGAAAGAAGGAGGGAAAGACAGAAAGCAAGAAGGCAAGGAAGCCTCCCCCACTTCAAATTCTTCAGGCTGACCTGTCATCTTCTATGTTACTACATTTGGACTTGAATTTCTTGCCAAGGTCAGAGCAGATTAGGAGCTGCTTTCATATCTGACAGAAATACTACTCCCCGGTGAACAAGGGGGTGTAGCTCTAGCATCTTGAAGTGGAGAGAAAAGTTCAGTCTTCTCCAGTCATCAGCGTAGAGTGCACAGGAGCCTCCCAATATTAACTCTGGTCAGCACCAGTGGGTCATCTTCTCTCTGTAATCCCACATCCTCCCCCTCTCTGCTTGGATCTGAGCTGCAGACTCAAAAAGCATGACTGAAAATACCAGAAAAACAGTGAAATTTGAAGGATCATATGAACATCTCATGATCACCAGTATTTGTTTCTTTTTATGCTCTTTGTGGGAAATAGATACTACTTTTTTTCTAAATCACCCTTAAAACACAACAGCAGAATTATGTGCAGCCAGGCAAGAGCTTGATTTCAGGAGTGACCTCAGGACTCACATTTCCTCTTGCCTGAAGCTCAATTCACATTTGTAGGGAACTTGCTCAGTGGGAGACATGTTTTTCTTAAATGTTCAACAGCTGCATGGAAGCTAGGCAGCAGGAAAAACACAGGGGCAGGCAAAGGATAAAAATAATAATACTCTGTTACCCTCTTGTCTGTTAAAACTTCAGTTCCCTCAAACAAAACGTAAGAAAATCTGGAAGTCCTGATGTGATGAGACCAAGGAACACTGGATGAGCAGCTTGCCAGAGGTCATAAAGGAGCCTGAACAAAGAACAACATGCATCGTTCAGCCATGTTTACAAAAATGTCTAGCTCCACCAGAATTAGTAATTGGATGCCAGAATGCTAGAGTTTTTTTCAGTACAGAACTAAAGAACACAGGGCTGAGAAAATGCGTTGTGAAAACAAAAGGGAGACAATTTTGTAAAGTCTTTAGATCAGACTGGCAAAGTAAGAGGGTTTGCTGAGGAAGACATCTGGAGAAGTTTTCACTACCAGAAAAGGAAGGAGACTGTAGTATTCAGCAGGTGACCACAAGTCACTGAAAATCAGTGTTAACCAGAGTTTTCCATTTGCCCACTTGGCTTCCCATATGTCGTTTTACATGTCACAGACTGAACTTGCACCTCTTTTTTTCTTTGCCTCAATGATCATTTACAGCAGTGAGAGGACCCACTCAGAATAATTCAGAAGAAATATTTCCCTGGTTTACTTTCCCTGTGTGGGATGCCTCGCTCAGCTGGAAATCAATCTTTGTGCATCTCACAACAGGGAAGGAAGGGGAAGTTAAGAAGAAGATAAAGAGAAAGCAAGGAGGAAAGAGAAGCAAGGAAGTCAGGAGTGGCAGAAATCTAAAGAGACACACAGGGATGATAGTTATGGACTCCAAAGACAGATGAAGCAAAGGGCAGGTAGGAGGAAGCAATGAAAATCACTGAGACCCAGAGAGAGCAAAGAGGATAAAGGAATGAGGGGAAAGGAAGCAATTTTTTCAAAAACCTAGTGTTTCGTTGAAAAATGAATGCAAAATAGTCACTAGAGTTTTAACCTAAGTGGATAATATATCAATAAACACTTTTTGGACAAAATCAGGAGTTATTGCTTCATCAGTGTGCCTGTAGCCCTTTGCTGGGTCAGTGGGCTGACCCCTCTCTCTGCGCCTGCCCATGTGTGGTGGTGGGGAGGGATGGAGATAATGCTGACAGAAATGAGTCCCTCTTTATCTGGCCTGGCTCTGGCTGCAAGACTAAACAAGCTGAAAATACTCCTTAAAGGTGATAGGTCTTCAAAAAACACAATTAACAACTTCAAGATGCCCTTCCAGGAAACAGCAAGACAATTTGGAGCATGCAGGGTTGGTTTATCTTAAAAGGAGTCAAAGTCTCTCACAACACATAGACTCAAAAGCCGGCACGTCTGTCAGGCCGTGGAGAGAAGCATCAGCTGTGTTCCTCTGGCCTCACGGGGAGTGGGTGCTGGCAAAAGCCGAGACTGGGAGGCAGAAGGGGGCTTTGTCCTTCAAGTGGTTCATAAATAACTTCCATCTGATGCTGCAGAGGCAATGACTTGGGGACCAGAGATGTCTCAGAGAAATACTTCTGCAGAGAAGTTCCAGGCATGGCAGCAGCCCTCTAAGGAAAGCTGGACCTGGTACCAGCATGGGTGCTACCCTGTAGCTTGTTTCTCATTGTGTTAGAAGTTGTAAAATCACCCCTGTAATTGTCAGTACGGGTTTGGGTCTCATCCTGTGATGGTAGCATAAAAAAAAATAAAATCTTGCCAGCAAAATATGAACCCTCTGGCAAAACTAAAAGCAGTCCTTTTGTATAATTCTCCTCCTTGTTTTCAGACCTGTCCTCAGATTCAAGTGGCATCATGTAGTAGCTCAGTAAAGCCCTTTGGCCACTCTAGCCAACAACTTGCAAACTGCTGCATTAATAGTATGAGCAATTAACATGGACACTACATGATAACAAAACTCCAGTGGACTTTACCAAAGTTTACTCCCAAAAGCAATCAGTCCTGACCTGAATTCCTTCCTAGAAAAGCCGAGAGTGGGACTGGAGCATTCCCAGAGGACTCTTAGCTGCATTAGAGACATGATCTGTGCCTGGAAGGTGTTTCTTAGCATGATCTCTTCATAAATGGGTGCACACATGGCATGAAAGCCCACCAGTGGGGCAGTGGGTCTCCTGAAGTCCATTCCCTGTGTGGGCAGAGCTGTCTGTGTCACCTGGGAAGTCCCCTCTCCACCAGCACCAGCATAGGTCCAAGTTGTCCTTCTAGCTGGAGGCTGGGAGTTTAGTGCCTCCTTTATTCATTAGCAGTCTCTTTCTTCTCAGTACTAAAGTTACCCAGCCTATATTGAAGTAAGTTGTTATTATTAAAACTTGTAATTACTCTTTTCAGGTCTGAAGTGCTGAGCACACCAGAAAGTCAGAGACAATAAGTGGTGCTTCGCATGGGTTTTTTATTTTTGTACATCTTTTCAGTGCCAAGCTGGGCCCCCACACCATGCTACAGGGGCTGAGCCCTGCATTTAAATTATGCCTGTGAGCCTCAGTGTGGCTGCATGCCGCCCATGGAGCTATAGACAGGGATCAACCGGTGTGACAAAAATTACACGTTAAAGCCAACCCCTCTGTCAGCTTGTGACTGTGAGGTCAGGAGTGATGGGAGCAGAGGCACTGTCCACTTGGATCAGATTAAAGTCTCTTCAGGTCCACAGTGTGACACTGATACTGTTCAATACCAGATTACTACAATCTCTTGACTGATCTCTTGATGAATATTTCTGAAATCCCTTTCTATTTAATAGGGTATGGTTTTGCTAAGCTCTGTTATGTAGTGGCTGACAGATTTCTTGAGGAATAAAGCATTGCTTCTATTTTTTGTCTCCCTTACTGTGTATTTTATATCTGATTTCCAGAAACAATAAATATATTTGGAAACTACCCCACATTGTGTTTTTGTGGTGTCAGGAAATAAACCTGGCAGTGGAAAAAGTGATAATACTGTCTAAGGTTTTAACCACCCTCCATCTAACACTATGTTTTTTCATTTTAATCGCTATTTCAGTGACAGCTATGTCTGATTAAACTACTTTGAACATTACTTTTATTTCAAGTCCATTAATCACTGCCTGCCATACCCCAAAAGTAGTGTGAAACAGGTGTGTAAGCTAGATGATTGGTAATACTTTTCTGTCTGAACGTCCACACTGCAGTATCAAACAGATATTCAGATTACTCCTCTGTCCTAAGGGGTTTTAACCATGATTATCTGATCCCTTTCAATCAAACAGGGTGTGTGCATCAGTCCCAAAGGCAATGTAAAGCTGACCAGAGCCATATTTCTGCAGATTCCCCAAAAGACACAGGCAAGAGTTCTTTTCCCCTCTGAGGGTCAGAAATGCTGCAGAAGTTAATTGACTTTATATGGATGTTGCGGGCTTCTCATCCATCAGCAATAAGAATATTTTTTCCAGGGACGGATGGTGGTGCAGAGGCAGAAATGCCCTGTAATTAGGGTAGTTCTGGCAAAAAGATTCTCTTCTCTCATGTTCCCATTCTCCATGACAGAAGTGGCACTTTCAGTATATTAAAGTATTCCCATATGAATGTGTTAATTCTCTTGTCCTCGTAAGGCTTGAAAGCATGATTTTTTTAGTTCTGGGAATTTTTATGGGAGGGAAGCAGTGCCCCTAGCTTTTGTAAGAACTGAGTTTTTTGACTGTGAAGGAGAAGTTTGGTTATTTGATAGCTTTGTAGATGTAGGGTAAAACATCTTTTCCATGAAAGAGGAAATGCAAACCACCAACTCAGAGATGCATACGAGGGTTAACTGCATGTAGTGTTGGTTCATGAGGTGTTAATTAGCTATGGTGCCCTGCTGAACCATGGCCCTGCTTCCACCATGGAATCACAGGAGTGGAAAAAATCATATAAAATCAGAACTTTGCCTCTCTGGCCCGAGGGAGGGTCGACTGTAACTGAGCTATTCTTGACTGCTGCTCATCCGTCCGGTTCTCAAAGACCTCCAGAGATGGAAACATTTCAGTTTCCTAAAATAGTCTCTCCACACTCTGCGGTGGAGCCTGGAACCTGCACAGCTCCCCATCCACTTCTGTGGGAGGCCAGGGATCTGCCCCAGACTCTGCGGAGAGCCTTAGGGAAAGGGAGAAGAAAGGTTTTCTGCTCTCTGGCTATGCTTCGAGGCAGCACCACCACTCTTGTTGATAGTTTTCACTGTCCTCCTTCCCCTGATCTCTTCTGCCAGACCCCCAAAAGATGATGTGTTGCTTCCCCTCAGCTTCCTACCATGACTGTGATGTGAACTGGGTCCCTGAGAGCACCTGCATAAGGAAAAAACCTGCAATTCCCCTGGCCAGTGGCAAATAGGTGTCGTGGTCTGGAGCAGGGGAGGAGAATGGTGTTCACAGAAGGATGGCTGGAGTAGTTTCACTGGGTTTGCTGCCAGGGCAAATGGTCATGGAAGGGGACTCTAACTCACATTTCTCACTATTTAGCCAACAGCAACTGGTCTTAATTGGAATATTCCAGAGATGTTGTTACTCGTCATCCAGTCTTCCAAAGAGCACCCTCCATTTGTGCTTCATGGACTCGTTTCCCATGCACGTGTACAGGGATCAGTCTGAGCCTCAGCCTCAATTAAAACCACTTCAGATTCCATTTACAAAAGATGCTAGTCTGTGTCATGAAGCAACCCATTACTAAAAATACCTTAAATTAACTTTGATAATTTCAACTCAAAATCATTGAGGTATTTTTGAGTACCCTAACTAGCTATTTTTTCTCTTTCTGTTGAACTTTCCATAACCTTACAAAAAGCAGAACTCACTTAGACAGTTTTAGGAAAGTGAGAAAAAGTAGTGCCCTGAAGCCCTGCCTGTGGTGCTTTCTGATGATGTTTTGTTCTGGAGGAGCTTTTCACAGCAGAGATCTGATCCTCAGCATTGGTGTTTACAGTGGAAGAGCTGCCAGATCCATAAATACGGAGACTAACGAGCACAACTAAGCTCAAAATGTTTCTTTGTGAATCACACATAATTTTCTTATCCAAACTGAGGGAACATCATGTTGCTAATGCAGTACACAAGGTCACCTCAAATTGTGAAGTAAAACTTATTTTCTCTTTGCTGGTTTTGCTTTCAATGCCATCATGTTCCAAGTCCCAACATTGTTTTACAATGTCTCTCTTGCTAGTTTTCCAGGTGTCCTGGATGGGAGACATTTGTCTATCCCCGACCAGAAACAAATGGGTTTAGTCAGAGATTTTCAAAACAATAAAGATTTTTTTTTTGATACCACAAAATTTTCTATTTGAAAGGAAATATTCCAAGATGCTCTACTATAAGGCATGTTCCTGCTCTTCTGAGTAACAGCTGCAGCATAGCTAGAGGAGTTGCACAGGTGAGAGACACTGATGGGTGGGTTAACATAAAAAACGTTTATTTTTATATCCCTTTATTTTTCAGCCACTGGGTTGTATGATATGAAAAGCAGGGTGGATTCAGAAAATGTTTTCTCATTTTGCACCATTTCTCCAGCATGTCTAGACTCAACAGGAGTATCCATGGCTCTGGACTTGAGCATATGAAGCAGACGAATAATTTAGTTGTTGGTTATTGAAACCTGATGCAAGATGCAAGTAAAATGGTGACAAACCAAACAGCTGAGTACCCTGTTTTTCATGGGACATCCTCAGTTGCAGTGTGATGTCCCAGTGTAACGTTCTGTGGTATCTATCCAGGGAGGAAATACTTTGGAGCATTTCATTAGATAAAAATATGCAGCCAAGAAGAATTCCAGCAAATGGTAATGCTCTGCTACAGATATGTAATGTGAATATAAGGCATTGTTCAGGAGGGTCTGTGCAAAAGCAATTCTTAATCCTCTTAAATTTTTGGGCTCTTGATGTCTATTCTTCCTGGTCATTATTAACGTAATAATTTTTTTTTTTAGTATTTCCAGTGTTGTGGGGTAGGATCTCTGGAGACCGTAAAGACATGAGATGATGTGGGGTTACTATACTAGATGCTGTTAGTCTTCAGTGCAAGGATTTGATTAGTGCCTCTAAGAGCTCTGATTTCATAATGCCATCCGTTTTTCAGAGAAATAACCTTTCATAAGCTCTGACCCAATTGTTACAGAAGCCAAAGTGGAAAATTAAACGCTAAATGCACAGAATAAATATGGTTCTGTGTAATTTTTCTTGAGTGGCCATTAGTTTCTGGAGAATTTCTTACTAATTTTTCTGTCTTGTGTAAACAAACATGGTAAGGGAGTGCCACATAAAATTTAATGTCAGTATGATTTAAAAAAAACCCGAAGGATTATTTCTTTCCCTTTTTTTTTTTGTTTTGTTTTGTTTTGTTTAATTTAATTCTATTTGTTTAGGTTTCAACAAGCTTTGTTGTGCTTTCAAATGCTCACACTGAAATACTCTGTTGGGGCAAGAGAGTCAGAATTGGCAGGAACTGCAAAAAGTTCAGCTGCAAATAAAAATTAACCTGATGTCTGTTTACAGAATCTAGGCAAAATACAAAAAGTAAACACAGAGTATTATGAAATAGCAATTAAACTGTCAGATTAATTCACTTTTAATAGTCCAATAATGTAAAGTTTTTTAGAAGAGTCTTTAATCTGGCACCTTCTCTACTCAGGAATGTACTGCTGCAATCCAGAAACACAGGAAAGCATTACATGCGTCAATAGTTTAACCAAATCAGGGAAGATGTTTGAAGATACCTGAAATATTAATTACATGAGATCAATCTGGCATTCCAGGCAAAGCATGACCATCTTGTGAAGCTGAAAATGTTAGGTTTTACATCTTGGTCTGAGAGAGTTACCTTTTTCACAAACTTGAATATAATCACCTGTGGTTCACAAAAAATAAACTAAAAAAATATATATCTTCTGGAAAGGTGAACAGAGGGACAACTATAGGGGTAGAAGGGGACCATGAGTGTTTCTACAGCTAGTTTCAGGCAACACTTTGAGATGTATGAGAAGGATTATTGGATGATTTTTCAGATATCCTTCAGCCCTGTCTTCCCATATCACAAGTATCTGTCTATGGGTCAGTTTACTCTTATTAGCTTGCCCAGATAAATATTAACTCTTATACTATTATTGTACGTACATTGTTATATTCTTGTATGCTGTGTAGTGGCTGTTATGTTATAGCCACGATAGTTTTAAGAGTTTAAGCAAACTGTGGTTTGAAGGGAGAAAGTACAATTTCTTTAGACTAACAAATGTTACAGGAGAAAAATAAGTAGGTCTTTCATCATATACGCTCCTCTTCAGAGCTACATGATTTTTTAAATTAAAATGCCATTTGCAGTTAAATATTTCTCTTCAGCTCTAGTAATTGTTATACAACCCATGTTGACAGGATAAAATATATACTTCTGTTCCTTACATGTTTATGGTTACAATATTCTGATGCCTACCTTACATCTTGCACTGATTCAATTGTCACTTTGACCTGAAACTACTTAATTAAGCCAGTGCAAAATTGTTGTGATCCCTCCTTTGAACTGGACCTACTTGATTTGGACAGGTTCAGGTAGATGTTGGTTTAAGCTGAACTGAAATAAGTCACTCTCATGTGATTTCACATGGGCTCCCTAACAATAGAACTGCTTTGGTTAGCGAGCCTTGGAGTTTGATTTCCCTTTTGCTAAGACAAACGGGTTGTTTGCCGTTTTCAAACAGCTTTCTTGCAGATGTAAGCATGCCTACTGTGATGTGCTCGTGATGGTGGCTGTGCTAACCCAACACTCCTCTACACCTGCAGACTCTGTCCCTGGCACTGACCTGCTCTGACAGTGCAGATACAGTGGCCAGATCGGGATTTACTGACACAAGAGAAGGTGAAGGGAGGTGCCACTGCCCCCAGCCCTCTTACCACGTGCTTTGCCCCTAGAACTGATAAAGGAGCAGCCTCATCCCTAGCATTCACTTTCAGTCGTATCTGGCCCTGTGAAAGCTACATCTGCCCTGCAGACATGGGGGATGAGGCTGTGGCAGCCAAGGGGTGTGAGGAGCTGTGAACCCACATCAACATCCCTGTGTCAGCAGAAGCATCTCACGCAGACAAGCCACACTGCCAGATCATCATATTTACTGGGGTAGTTTCTTCATCTTGGGGAAGGGCATGTTGTTCTACCCACAATGTCCTGTATGATTTAAGAAAACGTTCAAAGCTAAAGCAGCTTTGGTAGTGAAGCTGCCAAGGATTTATAACGTTCCTGTGCTGGCAAAGCGCTCCAACTGGAAACACGTCAGTATACGGAGGAGTCCTGTGCATGTGCTCACACAAGTTAACATTGATCTACTTAGACTGATTTGGCGTGTGATTTTAGCTCACTTATAGCAGTGTCACAGCTGAGACGTCAGACCCATAATCACTCCCCTCCTAAAAGCATCACTGGCAGCAGGAACTCTTAGCGAGGAGGAGTCTGGTCTCTCCCGGCTGGATGGAGTTCATTCCCAAAGTGAGACATACATGTTTGTTAGCTTACACGGTGATGCATTGCTGCTCCTGCTCTTTGCACGAAGCTTTCGCAGCCATCACAGTGTTCACTGCAGCGATGCCCAGGACGAAGGTGGCCCGGCTCAGAGGGGCAGTGTCCCTCCCAGCAGCTGCAAGGACTGCCTACCACATTAAAGAAATGAAATCTCACTCTTTATCATGCAAATAAGCAAGGTTAATTCTCTACCACGGGAAAAACGTGAAATTCCCGTGTGACACCCCTTTCCCCTCCTCCCTTCTCACTGCAACCAAGTGGTGGAAAGGGACAGCCCATTTGGTACAGCATCTAAGAGGAGGGGGGAAGGCAAGCACACCCTTGTTCTCCCACGGGAGCTTTCCCGAGGGCCTGCCCTGTTCCTGGCAGCATCCCAAAGACCCAGGCGCTGCAGACCAGAGTGTCTGCCTTTGATCTCTCCATCTTGACCTCAGAGCAACCCTGCCGCCACGCCAGCCAATACTCCCCAGTGGAAATGAGAAAAAGAAGGAGAAGCTTTATAAAATATTTCTTCAGCTGAATTTTTGTTCATCTGGAGTAGGGGCCATGTGGCGTGTCTGCCTCCTGGTCTCTTTGGCCTCCTTTTGTCAGCAGAGCAGGTTCCTGGGCCACAGCATAACAGGAGGAGAGAGTGTCAGGACAGTGCTGCAGAATCAGCAATCTGCCCAGTAGAGGACACAGGGATCCCCCTGACTGGGGAATGGAAGTCCAACCTAATGACACATCACTGTTTTCACAACTGAAAGAGCAGTGGCATTTGATTTAAACATAAATCTGCAGTTCAATTACAAGGAGTTTCAAAATGTCTGAATTCAGAAGGTGATACTTTCATAATGGAGCCGCAAGGATCACAGCTGTATGAGAATATGGCCCTAGGGAGTACCATCGTTTTCATTATTCATGTTGTCTGGCCTATTTTCTCCCCTCTTCTGGAAAGAACATGGGAGTGTATAAAGCACATGTGTGCGTGTGCATGCATGTGAGAGAGAGGATATGGCTAAGTTACATTTTTCAAATGAAGTAGCTGGAAAATGTTGCTGATAATTAACCATGTATGTAGTTGGCTTTTCCCACCACAGAGTGCAATATCCCCAAGCAGAGTTGTGGCTGCGTGACCCCATGCCACAGAGGCACGAATTTCTGGCAGTTCCATGATACGTGGATGCCCTAGCTGCCACGGAGCTGTTGCTGATGGGAAGATTACAGATTCCTCTACTCACGGGACAGGAGGGCCACATCCACAGCTATTGTGGCCACTGGGGACTTCCAGTGACAAAGCCCTGAATCCAGACACCGGCAGGAGCACCCTCTGGGGCTTAGTGGGCTTGTCTGGGCAGACTCAAGGTCTGCTAGCAGAGGGAGGGTCCATGCAGGTAAGTGTGAGGATGGGCCTCCCTTTTGCCTGGGGGCATGTTGGGCCCTTGGCAGGGCAACAGTGCTGTCGCAGAAGGGATTGGCCTCTCAGTAGTGCTGTATGTGAGTGATAAAACCTGTAAGCAGATAAGTTACTGCATCCTGAGGGGGTAGTGCTGTTAAATCTATTTAGCATCTTGTTCACAACTTTGAAAGGTTTCACAGGTATGAGCTATGCTGAAATATTTCACCTGCTATGCTCTGGGTATGTGTTGTCCTAATTCAAAGATCTTTTTTTTTTCTCATTCTGCTCTCATCATGGGGACTAAATTAGCAGAGATAAACGGGTGGCAAACACTCCTTTCCTCTCCTCCCCCCCACCACACCACAGCTGTGGCTGTGGTTCTGCTGGATGCCAGCAGCTCATCCCTACTGACAGCTCCAATTTCTTGCTCTTGACTAAACCATCCGCACATGAAATGGTGGCACTTAATGGTTCTCTGCACAACCTGCTTGGCTTTGACACGAAACTGCTTTATAATGCGTGGAGATGTCTAACATTTCTACATGAAAGCATTACACTTTTATAGCATTTCAAAGTGACACATACTTTTATACAAAAAAAATAAAATCCACAAAACTATAGTTCTGAGATGAAAACAATTCAATTTCAAGCCGTTATCATGCTTGCAAGTGGCAGCTTTTTATCTGCAGGGGCAGTGAGCACACACAGGTTCTGGTCAGTGGCTGCAGTGACTCTGGGGTGCACCCATCCCCAGGCAGGTCCAGGGGGTCACCCTGTGCTAGCAGTGCTGGCAGCCGGGGAACTCTGTGTATGTGTGTGTGTGAGAGAGAGAGAGAGAGAGAGAGAGAGAGAAAGAGAGAGAGACTCAGACCAGTAACTCAATCTGATGTGAGGAGTCACCTTTCTGTTCCTGAATCACACCTAAACCCTTTGGAGAAAGTAATCATTAGGCTACTTGCAAGGATAGGGGCCACTTAGCATGATGGTGGAACACAAAGCTGGAGAGATAGGAGGTAAAGATAGCGTTTACTCATCATTCAGCCCATCTGGATTTGGTTTATGGTACACATTCCTCAGCATCTGTACTAGAGACCAGAGGATTTCCTTGTTTCCCTCAGCCTGTATCTCAGCCACCCACCACTGCAGATGCAGCATGCTGTGTAAAAACTTTCTTTAAACTCTGTGTCCAGAAGAGTCACTTCTAAACACTGCTGGATAAGGATTCATGTAAGAACTGAACACCGTCCTGCCTTCTTCCCTGCTGTTGCTGTGCCTTTCCTGCCTTTATCCACATGCACACACATGCACATAGAGGGGGGACTAAAATCTAAAATAGTGAGGATGCATCCCCCAGTGCCCTCCCTGGTGGGAGGTTTGCCAAGACTCGCCACCTCCGGGCACCCCTCCGCCTGCTTCTCTCTAAAGGTAGTGTAGCAGAGACCTCCTGCCGCGGCTTCATCAGGTGGCTCATCTGGTTTTAGCACAGCTGCTGCTGGGCCAAACACCATCAGTGTCGTGGCGCAGGGCCCTGAGCTGCTGCCAGCTCAGCTTTCTTCAAAAGCTTTCTCCAAGGGGTGGCGGGCAGGCTTTTTGCTGGGTGGTGCATTGCCTCCAGGAGCTGACAGAGAGCCAAACCCAGCATAAACACCGTGTGCTCTGACTAATGCGACAGAAATATGTCTGATGCCAGTAAAGTCTGTACATCCAGGTGACCCGACGGTGCAGGGAGGCAGTGACTGAACCACGGTGGACCCGTGTTCTGACCTGCTTCACAAACACAGGGCACAGATGTTGCTGGTCAGGGACCCCATCGAAATCCGAGAGCAGGGGAGAGGTGGTTAATACCTTCTTTCACTCAGCTGTGGGCAAAGCAGCATTGCATCCAGAGCCTCCCTGGAAAGGTTTACCCTGAGTCTGCAATACGCAGATTAAAGGGATGATAGCCATCACACTGAGTCCTTCACCCCTTGGGAATACAGTGACTGACACACCCACTCCCACTTACTGCCTGGGGTACTACGGGTCTGCAGCACTTTTGTCAGCCTGCTTGTGTTTTTTACAACTATTTGAGGTTTGAAAATGCCCTGCTAAATGAAATACAGAGCCAAGCTGAGAAAATTCTAAATAGATTCCTGTTCTGTAGTTGACTGCATTTCTATGGAAATATAGATCATTGCCCTAACCAAAACTTTTTCAATAATGAGATTAAAGAACATGTTTGTTTTGACTTTTTGCATTTAAAAGCAAGCACAAATAAATGTTAAAGGATATATAAAAGAACATATCTGTATCTCTGGCCAGAGATGAATGGAGAGAAGGCATTGCAAAAGTGACATTACCACTCCTGCAGACCTAAGGCCTCTGTTATTGTGTTATTGAAACTCAAGGTGTCTGAGACCAGAGAGGCTCTGTAGGAGCTGTAGGCACCAAGTGTGGGGGGGGTTTGTCCCAGTGGCATAGCACAAGGTAGTCAAAATATGGCTCAGGATCAGCAGGTTAAGTGATAATCACATCTACACTTATTTAAAAATAGCAAAGTCTGAGGTCACTCTGCAGAAACTGGTGTTAGAAATGCCACAAAGAATAATAAAGACCTGCAAATCTGGTTATAAAAAGAGCAGTGGGAGGAAAGAAGGCAGCAGAAAGGTGAAGATTTATGAAGACTTCTTATAAGGCATTATGGTGAGAGCAGGGAGGAAAAGCAGAATATAGGCAGAGACACAGAGGGTATTTTTTAATCTCATATCTAAAGACGCATGTGCCTTACAGACAAGCGATGACTCCAGCGTATTGGTAAGGTCACGTGCAGACAGGTACGCACATCTGCAGGCATCCTTTCCCATTCAGTGCTACGAAATACACATGTGCCTTGCACTGTAAATGCAGCGTCCTGTGGCTTTTATTGGTACAAATCAAGATTGCTCCATTTTGCAGATATGATCCTTTGTGTCTACTTACAGCTACGCCTGTGTTTTATTAGGCTATTGTGTGTATTTTATAGAGGTTGTGCTGCAGAGATCTGTGCCACTGGCAGCAGGAGATGGGGATGCTCTCGGTCTATATGGCCAGCATAGCAACCTTAGGTAACTGTGCACTAAACTAATCATCTTTTTCATGTCCTGGGATGATGTAGAGCAGGCTCATCACATGATCCAGCAAGCAGGCAAGCACTGCTGGCTTGAAAAGGAGGAAAAGAAATGACATGATGGCGACTTTGCTTTCACTGAAGTGAGATGGTTGCCTACCTTTGCTGTGTTGAGGCAGCAGATTTGGTTATAAAGCTAAGTGAGAGGGGATGATTGATTCTCAGCTAGTGGGGACTCGCTGTACAGCCTTAAGCAAAGCATTTACCCTTTTGTTCTTGCTTGTTGCCACAGCAAAAAGGGAATATGAGAATTTTTTTTTAGTCTTAGATGCACTGTGAACAAAACTGTCTGTGAGATGGTCTGAGAGGATTGCTTCAGGATTGCCATTGTTGTTAAAGGATTGCCTAAGGACAGGGTCCTCCCGGCTGGGAGGATTTAAAACTGCATTGTGAATGCTTCAGTGGAAATAAAATACCATCACAGCATTTGGGGTTTACCCCCTCTGCTTGAATGGTGAGCTCGGTCCTGCGGGTGTGTCGAGCATTAAAGCTCACTGGGACTGGTGCCGAAAGCCCAAACAGAGCAGGAGACAGAGCTGCTGCCTGCTGACACACGCTCCCCTGCCTTCCTCCTAATGGGCCAGAGTGGAACAGTCTGATACCAAATTCCAGTTGGCCTGGAGAGAAATGGAGGGGGAAACTCTACCCGTTTCTGTCTGTTTTAAGGCAGGATGTGAGAGTGCTGCCTACGCTTTGTTCTCCCTCCCTACCCGAGCATCTTTGCATAAAGTCCCTGTGATCAATACTGATTAAATGTCTTCAGAAAAAAGGTCCTTCCTTCCTTTGTTTCTCGTGAGATAAGAAGCATCCCGATCCTGCCAGCCTGCCCTGTGGGAATTGTTAGATACTTTGCAGCCTGTAAAACCAAGTGATAGCTTTTGCACTGGACAGTGCATAGATGAGATGACTCAGTGCATAGCTCCTTAGACAGGAGCAAGGTTTGCTTTTCCAGCTGATACAGCTGAGGAAGAGGCCGAATTACTGAGCTGAGAATCCTTTTATTTCCAGATGTTGTAGCTGATCAGGTAAAAAATACCTTCGCTTTGAGTCTGGCTTTTCTTAGTCTTTAGGCTTTGTTAAAAACCGGTAGCACCCCTGGGATTAGTAAATATTTAATTTAAATGGGAAAAGAAACGAAGGGAAGGCCACAACAAATAGTTCTAGGGCACAAATCTCATCCAGTGACACAGCAGCTGTGAAACAAAGCCAGTCACCCAAGAGCAGCAGTTAAATGGTAAGGGATGGAGCTGGAGTTCACTGTCTCAGTGAGATTTATTTCACCCTCCCAAGGAAAACTAACCTTGGAAAAAATAAAACAGTAAATACTGCTTCTTTCTTCTGGTTGACAGTTTACTGCTTCTGAGAATAAGTGGTTTATGGACGACAAGAGCACCAGACAGACTGCAGCAAGAGGTGAAGCGGAGAGAAAACGGGAGATGCTGTATGGAGAAGGGAGGGAGAAGGAGTGGGCAGGGCCACCCTTTCCAGCAGGATCAATCCTGCAGTGAGGGGAGAACATGATTTAGGTTCGATTTAACACGGCAAAAACGACTTCAGTTTGTAGGGCTATGGCGAGGTGGCACAATTCTCTCTTCTGCATCCCACTACTCTTGCATGCACACAGCCATCAGCACCAGCAAGGTTTTAATCTTGGTTTTTGAACCCAAATTTTTCCTCATGGACTGTAATAATTTTTCATTTGGGCATGTACTTTGTTTTGTCTTTAAATGCTGTGTTTATTTGATTGACCATAATGGCTCCTCAAGTTAGACTGTTATTTTATGTATTGGTTGGGGTTTTTTAATATTACAGCTGTAATGGGACCCTCGTGAATCTTGTGGATGATAATACAGAGGCATTCTTTCCCCGTTTAAATGATACTGTAGCATCTTGGCACATTTGGAGGTCAGGCAGTGTGCAACATGATGAAAACTCCTGTTAAATGAATCATTTGTCCTTTTGTAATTGGGCTTTTGGCACATCTTGCTGAGAAAGTGAGTTGCTTCAGCCCTGAAAAACTCAAGTTCACAATGTTCACTCAAGTATCAAATCAGTACCAGTGCAAAAGGGGAAGAAGCATTTGTGATATTAATTCCCTTCTGTCTAGGGACAACTGAGACATCTTCCTTTTTATTTGCCTTTTTCTTTCTCTGCAGCAATATGCTCTTTGTTACCTGAGCAGGGCAGAATGAATGGGCAAGAAACTCTAAATCTTTACCCAAACTGGCAAAAAGGCTCAAAACGATGACGTTTAGCTGCTGGCATTTATTTGTGAGTCTTTGCACTTTGGAAATTTGGCCCAAATTTAAGGGAATTCAATGTGAGAGGTTGCTCATGGGATACTTTTGACATAGTAAAAAACTGGAATGTGCTTAGAGCCCTCTGCTTCTGGAAGAAGTTTGTATAGGTATTTAAAAATTCATGTCCTCAGTCAACCTTCTGGGCCTTTAGAAGCTTGCCAGAACTGGAATATGGGCTGTCACTCTGTCAGAGAACATTAAGCCAAAGTGCAAGCTATTTTCAAGATAGACATAATAATTCACCCCCAGCATATAGAAACTTAAGCAGTGGCTCCATCAGCAGCCTGCCCAAGGAGGCTGTGTACCACCACAGGTCCTAGGTCAGCTCTGGTGGATGCTGCAGCCACAGGTCCTGTGGACCTGCCTCCTTCCTTACATTGTTCTGAACAGTTTTTAGAGGTAGTAAAGAAATGGGTGGGGGAAAATATCAGAGAGAGAATAATGCTGAGTGACTCTTCACTTAAGATATTTACTATGAGCAAGAATAATAACCTTTTTTTTTTTTCCCCACTGAGTGATTGGAAAACCAATCTGGTATATCAGTTGTGATACCAGATGTTTGGAACCCCTTGTTCAGAAAGATTTCAAGGATTTTATTTCGTATTTTTGAGAATCTCCTAAGGAAATATCTTTATAATGTTGGGCTGGAATTTAGAGGTACTGCTCACAATGAGCTAAAGTTTGTCTTACTTATTTATACTCCCATTGACTTACATTTTTCATACTCCCGTTAGTTACATTTTTCATATTCCCTTTTTTTCGTTGCATATTAAAATTGTGACCTTTGAATTCACTTTTCCATCACATATAGTACATTTTTGTTACTTATGTTTTTAGGAAGACTTAAACCTCAGATCTGGTACTGCAGATACAGCTCAAACAGTGTTGGTGCAGCTCATTGGGTAAATTATTATGTGGCCTTAGTTTCATATTACGTTAGACTAAAGCCATAATTGCTGGTAATTCAATAGGACAAAGGAAAGGAAACATCATATTCAGCAAATTAGGCTTCATATGACGGCATTACTTACGAAATGAACAGTTGGTCAAGGACTTTTAAGGACTATAAATAGCAGGAACCTGTAAATTCAAAGAGTGGTGTTTTCAGTGATGGAAAGCAGAAGCATTTCAGCTACTGGCATAACAAAGCAGAAAGAACCCTTCTGTGGCCTTGAGGGCTGAAGGGAGAAGTAGGTGGATCACATTCATTAAACATCCAGAGGGATGGGCTTTCTTTTAACAATTTCCGTACTTCTGATCAGTGAGCAGCAGCGCTTCGGGAGTCACTGGCGTTTGCTCTCAAGTTCAATAATATTTCTGGGCGAAAATCTGCCTCTGCTGAGAGCAGCAGGAGCTTTGCTATTGATTTGGCTGGGAATAAGGTCTCACCAAGCATGGCAGGGCAGGGAGGATCTTGACTTTTCTTTTTACAGACTTTGAGGATGTAAAGAGGGCAGAACAGGTCTGCACCAAGACCCTTCCCAGGACTCCTGAGCTCAGTGAAAACTGCTTTGCCTTTGTTCACGTTTCCTGTGCTGAGGGCTCACTGGGTGTCTGGAGGTGGCAAAGCAGCAGGATTTAGTATCACCCGGAGTCTCTGGCCTGAGTTGTGTTCCTCCAGAGAGCTGCCTTCACCCCCATGTCCTGCTGCCCGCTGCAGTTGATGGGAACTCTTGTCATGCCTTTTCTGAGGAAAAGGATTGGGTTTTGCTACGCCGTGGAGGTTTTATTCCTTTCTGATTTTCATGTAAAAATTAACACCTAAGTGCTTGAGTCCTGACAGAAAATTTGGCTTCATTGGGAATTTTAGTTTCTTTTTATCTTGTTCAATTATTTGTCCATTAATGTCAGGCAGGAAAATGTTTTTAAGAGTATTCAAAAAGTGATAGAAATCCAACCATTTCCTATCATTTCCCTGTGGAAAACATAAAAAGCTGAGAAAATAAATCCTCCCCTGTTCTGAAATGAATATTTGAAGATCTATTTATTTCCATTTTTCATCTTGAAAAATAAAT
Source organism: Struthidea cinerea (assembly GCA_013397865.1). NCBI lineage: Eukaryota > Metazoa > Chordata > Aves > Passeriformes > Corcoracidae > Struthidea > Struthidea cinerea. The sequence goes on along the minus strand of VZTI01005203.1, from coordinate 727,302 downwards.
TTCTGAAATGTTTTGTCCTGTCTGCCAGATGCTTTTGCTTGAGTCACGCATTTTCTCTAAATAAAACCCCCTCAAACATTTGACACGTCCTGTGTAAGTGCCAGTGGTTCTTACGTGCCGTTGATAGTGAAGACCTCTTACCTACCAGCAGTGACTGAGGAATCTCTTGGAAAGGAATCATTCCCATCTTTCAAGAACAATATAATTTTTATCTTATCTAAGAGTCCTGGATCAATAGGATAGAATCGACATAAGTCTTTTATCAAGCCTATACATTTTATCAAAGCGCTGATCAAGAACTCAAAAGGGATTTGGGTCAAAATCTAAGCAGAAGGATGAAAGACGGTGAGTTGTGACATGTCTATCCCTGCCAACAAGCTCTATGTTCAAACAAAATACCTCATTCCTGGTAACCTTGCCATTGATTTTATCTTTAAGCACCTTGTCTGTAGTCTCACCTTCCTTTCTTCCCCTGATCGCAGCAGGGCTGGGCGGGTGTCAAGGGAAGGGCTCCAAATTGATCAATAGACTTTGGATCAGGCTATAGGCAATTACCGGGCAGTAATAAAAGATTTTAGGTAACATCTAGGGTGTGTTCAAGCCAGTTTTCCTACAAGACTAGGCAAATAGGGAAAAGATACCCATAATTTACCCTTTCGTACTTTTATTTCAGTCTGAAAATGTCAGCCAAAACTCCAATTTACCTTTGTCTTTCAGTATTTGAAATATAACTGTGTTTTATCCTACAGTGTATGGTTTTGAAAGGTACTTTTAAATTTAAAATATTAAAAAAACACCCTATTTTTCTCTTATCTCTTGAACTGTGTTCCAACAAAGACACAGAACCACCGAAAGGTGATTTACAAATTTCTCTTACTCCCGGCAACTTCAACAGGCAACTGAAATGAGCCATTCCTCTGCCTGGCATTGCTTGATACACACTTGTGTCACAGAGACACCAACCTGCCCCTGCTGTGCCTCTCACCTTCCCACCACATAGAAATACCTGCTGCCAGTTCCCCTGGGCCTAATTCTTTGCTCTTCTGTCTCCTCAGTCCCTCAATCCTGTGAACAGTAAGTGTTTGCCAAGCTGGCTTCCACAGTCGCTAAATGGTTCTGCAATAAGCATCAGGATCATAATTAAGATGAAAATATTTTTCCCTCCTCTGTGTCCTCAGTAAATTAAAGGCAATGCTGTAGGTCAGTGTAGAGCTACCCAGCACACTTGAACCAACCACACAAACAGGATTTTCCAAGCTTAAAGTTGTGTGATGGATCTGCCTTTTCCTACCTTTCTCTGTGTGCGGCTGGTATATAGCAACACTTTTTTGTAGAAGCAGCAGTAGTAGCAGTGGCAGCAATGCAGATCTTGGATGGTTTAAGTGAAAGACTCAAATACTCGCTGAAGAGCTGCCAACGTTTGCACACCCACAGGAGCAGAGGCAATCTGGTCTCTCTAAAAAACAGCTTCTGAGCCTTTCACCAGAGGCAGCTCAGGCATTTCTCACCACTGCAGCTCTCGAACTGCCAGGCAGCATTTACCCAGAGCTCTAAGAAGCTATTGCATCATGCCCTAATAGTGTCCATGTATTGACCATGGGTGAAAGATTGCTAATTACACATATTCCCATGATTAAAAAGCCCAGGCTGAAATGCTGTTTATAAATTTTTCTCTTACATAATGGAAGCACTTTCCTGCTGCATCAGACCAAGGTGCTCCCTCCCCAGAAAGAGGGATCCATGGGTCATGCAGGGGTATGTGCCCCTGGAGCTGCCCAGTTCCTCCAGGTGCACAGGGAATGCACAGGGCATGGCTGGGGCATTGCAGAGGCCAGCAAGCAATAACTATCAGCTTTGCTTTCCCAGGCAGCACAGAGTGGATGAACATGGATGGATCTTCTCTTACGTGCCAAGAAAAGTAATGTCGTCATTAATCTCATTACCTCAGAGATGACAAGGGGTGATTTATTTGGTATTTTACTTCTATAACACATTCAGTGTGTGAGCTATCCCTTTGATTTTATGCCTTACCCACTGCAGTTGCCTTGCACAACTGAATGGTCTCATCCTGGCCACAAAGAGAAGGGAGTGCCCAGGAGTGAAAGACTCAAATACTCGCTGAAGAGCTGCTGCTGCTGAGTCTGATGATCAGCTCCCATGAAGCAAAGTATGTCCCAGTGGCCACATGCTCCTGGGGGAAGAAGAAACCATAGGGACAGAGACAGGTCCCCTTGCTGGGGCATGAGAGAGGGATGAGCCCTGGGGACAGCACAGGGCCACAGGTCTGGGAAGGTGGGAGTCATATCTTGGTGGCTGGGCTTTGGCAGGCTCCCAGCAGCGGTGGGGAAAATGGTAGTTTGAAAAATTACGCCAAGATTAATTTTTCTTATTGTTCCAGGAAACCACAGTTTCTTAGTGTCTCTCCAAGGACTTGCAATAGAAGTCCTGAATTTCTCCTGCCAGTATGGGTAATGAATAGCTAGAAACTTAGACTTTTGCCATCTGTTGCTGAAACTTTGATGGAGAACTTTCCTTGCTAAAATAAAGTTGATGGGATTTGAGTATCAGAGCAGCATTGAGGTCCTGAGCTTAAGTTTCTCCTCTAAACTCAATTTTTGCTATCAGTCTGTACAGTTTAAAAAATAAGTGAAGACCGTTTGCCCTGTTTTGAGGATTTTCTGTTGGTAAGGTGCAATAAGGACCACCTGTTTTATCTCCTGTTCATGGACCCGTTTTCAGGGCTGAGTAAGGTCCTCACATACGAGATTGTAGCAATTTAGGATTTTATGAACATCACATTGCCTTGCAACAGATTTACAAACCTAAGTTAATTTGACTCCTGATTCTAAAATATAACAACTGAATTGTAACCAGAATTATGAGTTAGTTAAAATATTACATGTAATGAAAGCACAATCTGTCAAGAAGTGAAATTGGAAAGTTTGTTCCTCATAAATTTCTATATCACCATGGAAAAGATCTTGTCTCTCTCCTGTGTCCATTTCACTTCCTCATCTCCCCTCTATCTCCCTGCTTTCATGAAATCTATCGTCATTTACTTGTCAGTCAATTTACTGCTTAGGGACAGATTCAGTATTAGGGGATGGACAAAACCACGAAAATATCACAATCACATAAAATCAATTTCCTTCAGAAAGAACAAAAATAAGGCTAAGAAGCTCCCTTCACTACTTAGTAAGCTTGGGATAATTTAATATATGCAAATGTATACAAAGTACCGTGGAGGATATAAATTTTACTGAACATTAATTGGAAGTGATCTATGGTATCACATAGAGGTTTGAGCGGGCAGGCCATTTCCAGTTTGCATTTATGTGTGTGAAATGTGTGTGTGTGTGCACACAGATGCACACGTGCACACAGCTCCGGCAGTGATTACCAGTGCTGAAAGCAATCACATGCTGCAGCTGACAAGTCAAAGATCAAGTAGAAGTTTTTTTGTAAAATGGGGGAAATCCTGCTTTGAATAACCAATGACTTGACCTTTGTCAGCTGTTAGTCTAGTTGGTAGCAATTATCCAAAGGAGATTAAATTATCAGTCTCAAGGCAAGGTACTTTGCATCTTGAACAAGACCAGGGATTAAACCCAGATACTTTCTGAATGCCAAGGGAGTTTCCAGCCGGATAATGATTTCAGAGGAAAAGCACACTACTGCGAGTAAATGGCAGTTTTCTTCCCCCTTCCTTGCTCCTTTTCCTTAGCTTGAGAGCCCTGAGGAAAGCTTACCACGGGCTGGTGACAGCACTACTGGCTTATCCAGCAGGCTGAAAGTGGGACTGAAACAGCAGCACTTGCTGTGCTTGCAAACCAGGCAGGTGGTGCGTGAGTCCTGCTGTGGGAGCGCCTTCACAAACACCTGTATGCCAGGTTCATGGTATTTTGTGGTTGGATGCTGACTTCTAAGGCCTGACACCCATCCCTGAATACCATCCAGAGCCCCAGGTCCATCCACCTCCTCAGGTGTTGCTTTCTGGGAGCTGGGGGTGGACAACCTGGTGTGTTGCGGCCTTCCTAGGGAAAGCATCCCGCCAGGGAAAGGCTTTTCTAGGGGCTTTAGCAACTTCCCTGAGCGACAGGTGATTTCAGCAAGTGTAGCAACTTCTCAGCTACAAGTGATTCCAGCTCTTTGTGAAATCACCCAGGCAATACTCGGGGACAGAGAGCCAGGAGCCTCGTACGGCAATTCCACAGAGGTAGCTTTATTGTCCAGCAGCCCCTGTGAAGGGGAGGCCAGGGACGAGAACTCCCTGCCTGGGGGCAGAACTCAGGAGTACCAAGGTATTCCCCCAGAGACAGGACAGCTGTGCCCAGGCTGGGCTGAGGGATGATTTGCCTCAGGGGTACATGTGGTGCTGTGACTCGCAACACCATGGTGCCAGGTGGTGCTGGGACAGCTGGCACAGCAGGCAGAGCTGGCTGGAAGGCAGGATTCAGCCTCACCAGCTATCCCCACCACCCCCCTTGGCAATGGAGTGGCTGCTGCAGGCACTGTCCCACCTGCTCCAGGGCAAGACTGCGTGCGTGGGCTGAGGCACCCACAGCTGGTGGTTTAAACCCACCTATCTGCTTTCACAGGAGGGGGCTGTGGAGGGGCTGCAGCTTTGCTGCCTCTGCTGGGGCAAGGGTAACTCTGGCCACTGACCCAACCATCTAAGTCCATCAAACACTGGGAGACCAAAACTCCCAGGTGAGGACCTGGTATGCAGTAGGCAGCACCTGCACCTGCCAGACCTCGTTGTTATAGAGAAACTTAAAACACCTGAGGGCTGGGGGGGGTGTGGAGTGAGAGTTGTTTCCTTCACGTGTTCAGGCTTTTGTCTTCTTGTCTTTCCTCTCCAGTGCTTTGAAATGAGAGACTAAGCCAGTGCTCTGAAAGTCTGCAGGATGTAACTTGGACTGTGATAACTCATCCAAATGACTGAGCAGGTTAGTGGTCTTAATGTGGCTCCTTTGAGGGGTCCTAGAGAAATAGCTGTGCCATGCTTCCACAGTCCAGGGGACTGGCTGGTTCTGGCCATCCTACCTTTGCAGCAAGCCTTTGGTTTTTCAGCACGTTGCATGACAGAGCAAGCCCTCCAATTTACAGCTGGTAAGCAACCCTACAGTGTGTGACCTAAATCTGTAAATGAAAACACAACTTTACTTGAAGAAATTTTGTTTCCTCATAAATACAACTTTGAGCATGTTGCATGCTGGTGAGACCTCGTGAGCTCCAGAGGTCCTTTCCATCTGAGCAGTTCTATGTAAATGGTGTGGATAGGGCCAGCATCTGTACCAGATCTGAGTGGAGAGTTTAGGTGAATATTTAAATTCTAAAATATTTTTATTAGAAAAAATATAGACTGATTCTATACTGGAGCCCTCACCTCTATTAAATATATATATTTAAAAAAAAATCATCTATTTGTGGGCTGGGCACTGGCATTTAAATAAGTTATGTAGAATTTAAAGCATATCCTTGAATTTTTGAGTCCAGCATTTAAGTTTATAAATCTTGGGAGAGGTTTTTTGGTTTTTGGGTTTTTTTTTACATCTGCCATATACATCTTTCCACATAGTAAATATCTTCAATTGGTGATGGGCTGCAGGGAGCAGGATTTGCCCTGTTTGTAGGGTGGGATGCTGTGGGGCGCTCTGGCCAGCTCTTGGCTTGATGGCAAATGTCTGCAGTGAGTCAAACTGGATCCAGTGCTGATTGTGTCCGAATGGTCCCCAGACACTGGTTTCAAGATCCAGGCAAGGTTTTCTCCAATCCTGCTGCAGCAGATGGCTGTAAACATTTCTGTAGCTGTTCAGGCTCAAGTCAAGCTGGTTGAGGCAACGTGAAATTCTAGGTCAAAAGGTGAAATGCTGCTAAATTTAAGATTCAAGTTTATGTATATGAGTAAATGGTTACTTGGACTGTTTCCACTTCAGTTGCACTAAGTAAGGTACGGCTCTCCCAGCATGTCTCCCAGTCACAGCTGGGTGTCACAGCCACTTCACAGGAGTTATGAAAAAGGTCCTCCCCAAACATGTTTTCCCAAGTATCCTAATTGCTCCTGTGCATCCAGGCTTGTCTCTATAAATGTTTGGATTTGGCTCTGTAGGTTCACTTCATCATCCGTTATACAGGATTAAACAGTGTATTCTCCTGTCAGTTTGTTCCTACCACTTGTCTTCAAACAGTGGAAAAACGTGAGCATTAGAGATGTTTGGGGTAAGAATCCATTTGCAGATACACAAATATATTTGATGGGATCCTCTCACTGGGAGAGAGTGAGGTTTTGGGGCTTTTTCTTTTTTTTTTTTTGTCAGAGCTTAAAGGGATAAAACTGGAATACCAGCAGAAAAGCGGTGGTTTAAGTCATGTTTTAAGGAATCGTTTTTGCACACAAGTACTCCTTCCCCAAGCACGGTGTTGGATGAGGATGCTGTTGGTCCTTTCTGAAACATTAGAAAAATAGACTCTCTGTCTTTTAAACAGCTCGTGAAACTCTTGGTTTGATAATTGCAGGTTGTCCGCACAGCTCCCAGATGTGTTTAAATCATACTGGGTATAACCCTTCCATTTCTGCTTCCAGGCTGGTGTGTGGTTTGTTTGTTGCTGAGTAACTGTAGTCGTGGGATAGAGATGTCCAAATTTAGCAAAGGTGAGGTTATCTGTTGCAGTGACCCGCTGCAGAGGAGGCACGTATGAGGAGGACTCAGTAAATACAGGAATCTGAGCCTGGAGCCTCCCCGCTCTCTGGGCTCCATGGCAATTGCTGCCACCCTGCTGATCCCCCGCAGTTGCTATAGGTGATGCCAGGCTCAAGCTCAATGTAAGATCTTCTTCCTGTCTCTGGGGATGTGGTAATCCATACTGTGAGGAAGAATTGATGGGAACCAGTTTACAACAGCTTGCTATGAATTGGCTCTTGGTCATCTCCAGGAGCATTAACTTTCCAAGTGTATTATTATCTCAGAAGCTATTTTAGACTTCTCTTTTTTTAAACTGATGACATTTTTCACTTGCTGGTCATCTCTTTATCTACTATTTCTTAGTAACACTTCAATACATTGTGCCAATTTAGTTTATCTCTTTAATATCAAATTAGTATTAAAAGTTCCCTTTTCAGCAGCAATTTGCAGTTAAACATACTTTTGTTTTATATATAGCCTTCTTCAAAACTGTTGGTGCTAAGTTATATACCGCTCCACTTCAAGGAATTTTTTATGCGAGATTTAGTGAAATTATTTGTCAGACTCACCGTGATTTACAAGGGCTTTCATACAGATCTGTCCCAAAAGAGCCAACTTGATTCCTGTGCTTTGTTCCTTCATTTACCATCTTCATAGTTTTTCTTATTTTATTGTTTTTCATTTTCCACATACTATTGAGAATTAAATAACTTGGACACTTGGTTATCACTAACAAACAGATTTAAAGTCTGCCAGACTTTCAGTAGTTCAAGAAGCAGAATTAGATACAGGTTTCATCCCAGATGAACAAGCTTTTTCCAGGTATTAATGTCTGACACTGAATGACAGTGGTTGAACATTCTAAACATAGGGGAAAAATCAACCCCTGTATGGCACTGATGTGAAGGGCCCTTAAACTGGGTTCATTAGACTGCCACCTCAGGCTAATGTCATAAAGAGCAGATTGGTGTTAGATGTTGGTTTTGTTGCTCTCCCTAGAAAACTCCCTCAGGGCGAGTTCACTTACCTCACACACTTGAAAAAAAGCAACAGGTTGGCAACTACAACTTTTTCTGACTGCAATGGAGACACCAAAGATGTGTCCAGATGAGCTGGAGCCATGTGGGAATAGGTGTAGCATTCAAGCACAGACCTGGACGTTGTCTCCTTACAGAGATTCTGTCTGACTGAAGGCTGTGTAGGGGCTGGGCTGCTGCCCCAAGTCAGATATTCTCCCCTCTCAGGTTTCCCCTTGAGCCTTTCTTCAAAAAAGAAACTGGAAGGAAATACCCTGGAGTTCATATAGTGGTATAGCTACATGTCATGCACATAATACATGTTTTGTACAAATACAGCCATAATTGTATTTTTCTGGAGAATAAATATAAACTGTGTGTGTGATAAGAACATGCAGGGGCTGTGTTACACGGGCAACTAACAGGCTGTATCCTGAAAAGCTGAAACTCTTCTTTGGCATTAGGAATCTAACTTTGACCAGATGTTGATGGTAATTGAGTTGAAACAGCATGATGGGAATTGCCCAGTGGGAAACAATTTAGCTTTTAACATGTCATAACTTAAACCTTGATTTAGTGTATTGCATAGAAGTGGGCATGACTTGTATTTGATACATCCTCTTTTTTATTAGTACTCTGCAAAGTGAAGTTCTTAAGGTGCCTGTGGTGCGTGTGTGTGGGTGTATTCCAGCCCTGGGCTTCCTCAGTGCTACTTTTTCTGCTAACCTCTCAGCTCATAGGAGCATAGAACAATTGGAAGGGACCTGGAGATCACCCAGTGCAGGGTTGATTTAAAAAGGTTTGTCAGGGTCTTGCCTGGTTGCGCCTGTGCTGATATGTTTGGCTGCCTCCAATCATTACTCAAATGGCTTAAGTTAAAAAGTTTACTGGGGAAGCAAATATTGAAGATTTCACATAAAACCTGCATGCACAAATAGATTCTTGCTCGTGCTTGTGTGTATGTAATGCATTACACTCAACCACATGGAGTAGGGAGCTATTATTATGACCACACTTGTGAAAATATTTGAATTTAGCTTACTTTACATGAACACTCTGGCCTTAAATCTGCAGTGAATGGTAACATGGATAGCACAGCAGTCCTGTTCTCAGGACAAATGCCTGAAGGGGCTTTCAGTGTTTCCATTCCAACCTTCTCAAGCAGGGGGCCATACCTTGGCCTTAAAATTTTTCTCTGAAATATTTTCTCTGAAGAAAATTCTATGAAAACCTGTATGTTTAAAGGGGTACAACTACTCACCCTCCCTCACCACTCTAGTGATTCAGTGGAGGGGAGAGTTTGCATATGCCTCCCACACTCACCGCTGGCTGATTGGGTGGCTGTCAGCAGGGCGGACCCAGGGGTCACTAAGATCAAACCTAGTGCTTGAGACCTGTTCCATATGGGTAAGGTCCTGGCTGAAACATTTCAGAGAAGCTGAGAAGCTGTTTGGAAATCTAGCCATGAGAAGCATGTTAAAAACCCAGTACTAATGCAAACCACATGGCTGAGACTTCATTTAGCTATTTAGAAAACAGGAGCACTGTACAGTACATGCCTGCAATGCTCGATTTCTTCCCCCACCTTCCCCATTTTATTAATTCCTGCTCTTGCAGGAAGGATGCTTTCTGCTGTGTTATGGTCTAATGATTTAACACTCTTAATTCCTGGAGCTTTTGCATTGCTTGTGTTTGAATCCTACCTTGAGAAGCCCACAGATAATATTCTTGTACCTGACACTGCTTCACACAAATCCAGCTGACAACTGAGAATGGAAAGTGTCCAACTGACCCTGGCATCTTGAAGGTCCAGCTCTTCATGTCAAGGACCAAAGGCAACAGCAATACATTTTGGGACCAGGACAGGATGTTAGCCTCGTGTGTCCTTCCCCAAGCACAAACCAACTTCAAAAGGACGGTACTGACGGAGAAGAACCCATGGACACCCCTCCAGTGCATGGCCCTTTGTGGCAACAGCCAGGCTCAAACACTTTCCTGGGTTCTGGGAAACCAGGTAAGAGTCCCATGCTTTGCTCGTATCTGGAACTTCACTACAACCTGGCTGAGCTCCTCTCCTTCCTTGGCACAGCTGTGTTTAGCTGGAGATATGGGCATGACAAGACTAAGCGTCTTATGAGGAATTAAAAAAATAAAAGTCCCTATTTAAGTAGACAAGATCCTAGAGAGAGAACAATATTAAATAATGGATGTATTTTATTAATGAATTCAGACAGGCACCACTTGTGCAAACTAAACACTAGCACACAGACTTTATTTTTATGTTCATTGCAACTGAAATTCTGGAAACTTGAATTTTAAACTACAAATGAAGAAACTGTTGCATGTATTCTGAAGTATTTCAATGTCATTACAGAATTAGTTCAGCAGTAGCAATAACAAAGTATTCAGTCACTACAAAAAGCAGATCTTCTGATAATAAGCAACCGCATGGTGCTAAACACACTTCAGCAAACGCAGGGATAAGCTTGGCAAGCTGCCTCATAAAGCTGTGGTTCCGCCATGTGACAACATTGCTCAGAGTAGGTGCAAAGGCAGGAGTCCCACAGCCGCAGTCACATCCATGTAACAAGTACACCTACCAATAAGACTGAACTTTAAAAGTTTGTTTTCATGTTAAACTCTTCTGGATGAAGGCCTCAGAATCAGGGTGGCCCCAGGGAACACAGTGTTGCAGTTTCTGCAGCTCAGCTGGTGGCCAATAGCTCAATCCCTTTGGATCATGACAAAGAACCAAAAATGCTTGAGAGATTTTGGAGCTAGTTAACTAGATGGGGTGCAGGAAAAGCTACAACAAAACACAAGTGGGCCATTTCAGCTTTCCTTTACTGAAGCTATCTAAACAATATATCAAATCCTGTGCACATGACAGTAGAAAAATTACAGGATGTTTGTCAACTCTCAACTAAATGAGCTGGAATGGTGTTTTAGGGAGAGACTGATGGGTCAGATGAACGGTCCCAGAGTGTGTGGCCTGAAGGGATAATATGGAGACAACACTATAGAAGGTATCAAGCAGCAGTTTGAGATGACTTATAAAACCTGTTGCTCGAACATCCACATCCATTCAGAAGCTTCACAGGCAATCAGCTAGTGCCACGTTTAGTATCCCACACTGCCTGGGGACAATTCCAGTGCACCTGCAGGGGAACCACAGTGACTCCTAGAAAGGCACGATTATGTATTTTCTGAACTTCTCTGGACAAAATGGAGGGAAAACCTTGTTTATTTTTCTTGTAAGGAAACTACTAGGAAAACTATGTCTTGAAACCACACTTATTCTCTTCCAAAACTCTGGCTATTTCTCAACTAGATAGATCAGTGTGTGCAAGACTAATTTACAACGCTGTTGTGTGTATGAATAGCATTGAGTTGTATTTTGTGGCACAATTTCATAGAAAATATAAGAAATCTCTCTTCCCAGCAGCTCTGAGAGCTTGAATCCTACTTTCTACTTATCATGTTTGTCATGCCCCAGTGTAATTAAAGCATCCACAGTCTGGGCTGTTATGAGCTCTATCGTCTAGTAAGGATAAAACATTAAATTGCTCCAGTTTTTACTTTTAAATTTATCTTCACAGCAATCCCCATGGTGCTGGAGGACCACGCTATGAATAGCACTGAAATGCAGTCAGCAGACGTTTCCGTGCTACTCCAAGGAAGGCACAGACAATTAATTGTCCCCAGTTTGCTCTACTGTCCATAATTATAGTTTTGAGTTTATAAATAACGAAGCATGATTTTAAAAACCAAAACAAACCCCTCAATTACTGCAGAGTTCCTGAGATAATTAAGTCTCCAAATGTGGCTCTGTAGAAGGGAACCAGGGCTACACTGCAAAAGCCCATAACATGCAGATGTGCGTAAGCAGAGCAAAGCGACAGGATGGAAAACGTCATCAGGAAAATAAACTCTCTCATCATTATTTCACTGCTTTTTACCTAAAAAAACAATGGCCTATTGTCTCGATTCACCCTATTGTTCTGTTGCATTTTTTGTTATTGAGGGAACCAACAGTCAGTCAGCAAGAGTTTCCTGAGGAGTAGCAGCTTGGAAAGTTAAAGCCAGTATCCTGTGCCTAAGGCTTGTTTTGCTACAGGTTTAGGAAAAACCAGGAAAATGAAGTTACTGTGACAAATTAAAGCACACGGTTTGCCATTCAACTTGTCTGTATACCCCCTTCAAATGGAAATACCCTCCACGTTTACAAGTATGGTCGTTAAAACCTGCAAAATGAAGCAGAAAAAAGCTGTGCCCTGCTGCATCCCTGCTTGATGGACGTTCCTCTGTTGTTACTGGGCCGTTGTGTACCGTCAGGGAAAAACTCTAGGTTGGGAGCCAGCACAGCAGGAGGCTTCATTAGCCATGAACCGGAGCAAAACTGCTTCAGAAGGAGCAGTGCCCTGTCTGAACAACCAGCTTCACCACAACAAGCACATAATCAGCCGGACAGCCTGTAACACATGCTTCAGATAAAGACAGACCTATAGATACAAGACAGCTATGGCTTAAGTGTTTCAAAAGATCTTTGCCCAACAAGGAAACAAATTATACATTAAAAAACCTTTTACAAAATACATGCTCTGTTCTTTCTCTTTTTAATATCTTCCTTGCTTGAAGCTTTGGCTGTTGCCCAAATGCATCCAGAGCAACGCTTGATGATAACTCAAAAATGTGCAGTTAATCTGTGTGTAGTTTCAGCTCTTGAATGCCAGGAGCAAAAGTGTACTTTTCAGAGAGGAATAGGCTTGGTCACACTGCATAATCATGTTTATGCAAGTTTTTAGATAGCCAAGATAAAGGAAATACTTCTGTACACTCCTCTGAGAAAAGACGAAAACTCTGAGTTGAAAAACTGCTCTTTTCAATGTCATTTTATCCACAAACAAGCATAAGCCCCAGTAGAGAGCTTCCTGCATGACAGCGAGTAAAACTTTAGCTTGCTGGGGTGGTTTTTTTTTTTTTTTTTTTTTTTTTTTTTTTTTTTTTTTTTTTTTTTTTTTTTTTTTTTTTTTTTGTTGTTGTTTTGTTTTGTTTTGTTTTCTTTTGGTTTTTTTAACCTTACAGCTATATTTCATCATAAAAACTAGTTTGAAGAAAGAGTAAACTTTTGCTCTTTGGTCTATCTTGACATTCCTCCAGAGACACATTACAGGAATATTTCAGATTCATTTTTTGTCTCCTACTTGCAGGAAACAGGAAAGTTGCAGTTCTTAATTTTCAGGCTTCTGAAATGACAAAGATAAGAAATTTATACATTGAAACAAGATATCTTTGCTTTCTTTAAAGAAACAAAAAAAGCGACTCAACCTAAAATGAGTGCTTCGGTGAAACGGGATATTTTTGCTTTAACCATAATAAACAAAAATGTATAGTTATGCCATATGCACCTCCTATTTATTATCTGTGTAGCCCAGCTAGGTGAGAAACAAAAATCGGTACTCGTATTCCAGCATGATACAGGCTTCAGACTGCACATTACTGTAGAAATTGCTGCTGACTGAAAGCCAATACTGTGGAATGAGATTGGAATGAGACTAAAAGAAATAATTTTTTTGTTCATCGGATCAGTTTTGTGGATGTAAAGGAAAGGTCTTAAAACACTTTCTATACATATCTGAATAAACTAAGATGAAAACATCTAACAAATAGTTTGCAATTTTAGAACATCAGTTTTGGTGTTCTGCCCTCATGGACATCTGAGCTCTAGGATTCCTCTCACATTCAGAAAAAGCTCTGGGGGCAGTATCCATGCTGTGTATTAAAATTATTCCAATGCTCTGCCAGTTTTGAAGAGGAGAAGAGTGAGAGGGTACATCAGACACTGTGGACAGTGGCAGTCCTACGAAGTCACAACCAACTGAGGAGGACAATTTCCCCCCATTACCATCAACCCAGACACTCAGAGAGCCAAACCAGCACAGTAAGAGCAGGCACCTACTGCCACTGATTAAATTAGAGGGATCGTTAGAGCTCACAAGGGTCCTTAACAGACTTTACTTGTGCGGGTCCAGTTCGTGACTTCCCCTCACTATGCAAATATTACTTCTTTTTTTTTTCTTTAAATTTCTTCCTTTTGGCAGACTTGTCTCCGTGTAAGTCTTATTCTGACTGGTGCTTTCTACAGACAGCTCCTAAGGAAACCATTTCCACTTTCTTAGTGTATGAGTTGGGCAGTATAATTTTAATAGGACAGTGGCCAGTGATGAAGGACTAGCCAAATCCCTTTGGGTTCATTTCTGTGTATCACTGTTTCATTTTTTTGATAGATCGTGCGGCTCCTACAGAGAGACTGCAATATTCTGTGTCCACGTGTTGGCTATTTGTCAACAGAGAAAAACAGAGTTGCCTTTTATGATACGGTTTTTGCTTCTATGACTTTTTAGAGCATGTTCAAATGACTGATGTGAGGTGGTAGAGAAAAATCAGAGTGGCTAATGACACCCAGTGTTTCAGCTCAGCCAGAGCCTCACAGAGCATCCCGAGAAGCAGGAACTTCTGCCTGTATCTCTTTCACAGGTCTGATGAAGATATGCATTGCAGAGGAGGATATTAACTGCACACTAAAACAACTGTTCTCAGCTCTGCAGGCATGTTTTTAATGAAACATCTGCAGCTCTTCCACAAATCTCTAAATACTTTCCAATTAAAACATCTTAAAGACCTGAATCAGTCCTAATGAGCTGGCACACCACCATATTATTAGTAATATTACATCATACACTAAAATGCTGAAGAATTCAAGTTAAATGAAAAAAAACCCCCTCAATCTGCCATCACAAAAACAAACCCACAAGGATCTCAAAGCATAGTGTCACCTACAGTGTGGGTTCACTTCAGTGAATGTGTGAAAACAAAGGATACTACCAAACTTCTCTACAGAAAGTTGGGAGTAAAGACTACATGTGAGTATTATTTCTCTCTTCTTCCAAAATTAGCAGTGTACAAATCTAGCACACGAACCAGATGAATTTTAGAGCTAATGAACACTTGACTACCTTGTGTGGTGCTCACTGGGTATTATCACAGTCTCAAGGCATTTATTTAGATTGTTAAAGGTAGGAACACAGGTATGTGCCTATATTGATGAAAAATATATATGATCAAGCTTTTTTTTTCTTTAAAAGGCTTAAACTTAATGAATCATTGGATATGTATGTTATTTCCTACCTGACTCTTATGTTTCCATGACTTTATTAGCATTTCTTTTTACATCTGACAAAACACCATCACTGACTAAAAGGCAAGTTTAACATTTTCATTTCATGCACAGCTTCCAATGAAAGGCCTTCACAGTTGGAATAGAGTATTTTGTCTGCTTAATTACTGTTGTTCTTCCAAACTCATCAGTCCCGGCTTTGGATGGATTTGTGTAAGACTAGGCAATAAACACCCAATTAAGCAGGCTATGTGAATCTGCATATAGATTTTACATTAAGCTTCTACAGTAATTTCAAATGATTCAGAAGCAATTACATGGCTGACACATGATGAATCAATACGTATGCGTGAAGCTGTCAGACATACCATGTGTATCAGTAACAAAAACGGGATATATGCCAAGGAGTGGTATGTGTAACACTACCCAGCCACAGAACAGTCAGGCATGGTTTGCATACAGGGCAGGAATTACCTGTGCATGCAGGTTAACTTTCAAGCTAAGTGCTTTTTACTTGTCTTCACTGGCACACACAAACTGGCAGAATCTGCTCTCACCAGATGTTACATGAATCGTGTGGCATTCACATGTGGGCAAGTGAACAGCTCACTTGGTCTCGTTGGGTTGTGCAAACCTCTCCCCTCCTCCAAACAATCCATCAAAACACGGAAGCAGAAAATGAAAGCCCTTTCTCTCAATCCACAGTAGACAAGGATTGCTAAAGCAGGGCTGAAGCACCTGGGCACATCCACCTCAAAGCTGTGGCTGATCTGGGATCCCATCACAGTCCTATTAGCTCATAGTAATAGTGTTGTTCTGTCTTAAAAAAGAAAAACCCTTTTGCTCTCCAGACCAATCTGTTGGGGGAGAGAGCTAAGTGATGAAAGGAGAGAATCCCATCACAGGCACACATGGTTTGTTTCAGTCAGGGTTACATTCTCTCTTACTCCACTTACTATGTTAAAAGGTTAAAATGGAGTAGCATGAAATATTTTCATAACATCTTGTATTTTTAAGTGAGGAACATGTGCTGCACAAAATTAAAGCAGGACACCAAGAAGATTAAGTACTTAGAGAAGGGGAGGAGGTGGTGGGGGAACTGCAGCCTTCGAGGAAAAGGGACAGAATCCAGCACGAAAAACAGGCTAAGAGGACAGCTTTGTGTTCCTGAAATGCTTATTACCATTTGAGACAGATGACAGCAGTTATGAAAACAAAACATGAAAAAACAAAGCAGAGCTCGTGAACAAACTGAGAAGTATCTTCCCTGATATCTACGTGATGACAGGCACACACTGCCATGTGAGTGTGGTATCAAAGAGTACTTATTTTGAGGTGAGTAAGATGACATGGTTTCTTCAGACTGGCTTTTTTCCACAGCCAAGAGGGGTACAGTTGCAGAGCTGGCTCTGATGCCAAACTGACAGTGCCAGGAAATCCAAAAGGCACTGTTAGTGGACACCAGCAAAGTGCCAGTCACCATTCAGCAAATGAGAAACCCATGTGATAAAGTGCACATTATGAAATATACCCCCAAAGTGTGTGAAATCCTTACTGAAACTAGAGCCTAGATAAACTCCTGACAACCTTTCCTACACACATACTAGGGACAAACATCCTCCCCCGAGCTGGAACAGGAAAATAAAGGCTGTTGACCGACCTGAATTTGGACGTCACTCTCAAAACAATCCTTTCACTTGCTCTGTGATGGGGTCAAGGTCAATGTCATAGAAGCACGGCCTTGTGGGCAGTCCTGGCATGGTGCTCATCTGTAGAAACAATGACATTCAGTTATACTCCTGCACCTGTAAGCAGATAATCAGTCTACCCTTGCATGTAAACCTTAGATTAAGAGAAAGGCTGGATTGTTCAACACAGGCTCGACCACAGATGTGATCTTTACTGCATTTTTTGTTTCTGTTAAAAACATCAAACTTGGTACTTTTTTGATGAATTTTTAAGTATGAGCTTCTAAAAGACAAGAAAGAGAAAACAAAAGCCACAAATATAGGCTAGCACAGCAACCTAAGAATAAATTCTGTAACAAAATGAACACCCTTTGGGACTTGCTTGTTCCTCAAAATATTTATCCAGAACATTTATCCATTTATATATCCCGAAAAAAAAAATCACACAGCAAAGGGCAAAGATGTAATTGTCTAAATTTACCTGGTGATGTGAATGTGTTGCACTCAGACCTCTCCCACAGAAAACCAGAATACAGAAGCAGAATTAATCACAACACTTACCTAATGTCAGGAGCAAATTGAAATAGTTCTACTAAACATACAGGAATTACAGTTGAATCCTAATTTAGTAGTTAGAATTAACAGGTTGAGATACGAAGCTAAAGCGGCCCAATTATCTCAAACTATGCATAATTAGGATCCTGATCGAGCATAAGACACTAGCATCTGCATACTTTTACACATCTCAGTAGTTTCACGGAGTTAAATTATACAGTTAACTATAGGTCTGCTCAGGCTACTTACACTGTTATTTCAAACTGGCACCTTTAGCAGCAATTAAAGGCACATGACTGACATGGAAATCTTGAGGTGCTGGTCCACAATAGTTTAAGCCCCTTTAAATCAGAGGTTTGCCAGTTTCCTAACTCCCTGCCTCAGGACTCCTTGCTTCTCCCTTGCAAAGGAGATGTCTGGAGAGCAGGTATGGCAGAATAATGCTGTTTTTTGATCTGCTTCATTTTCTCCTGTTTCAGCCCCTTAAGCCAGGAAGGGCTTCCCCATTCCCAGAGCCACCACTGGCACAGGGTAAAGGCTGTGCCTGTGGGGCAGTTTTAAAACAGGACCAGTTTGGATTAACTTGGGTCACTTTGGATTCACACCCTGAATGTCTCACTATATTTCCACTAATTCAAGGAACTCTAAAAATAGCATTTGGGCTTAATGACTCTTTAAACCCTTTTGATATCTTAACCTCATAAGTGGAGGAAGTGGAGAATGGCCCTGCTATAATAGGCCCTATATTAATACCTAAATTGATGAAAGACCTTACAATCTCTGAAAACAAACCTGGAATTCAACTTAGCTTGACTGTTTGTTGGCTGAGAGTCTTCAAGCATTAAAACTTATTTGCTAGATTTTGAGGAACAAACTTTTCACTGGGGCAAGTCAGCAGAGTTCATTAAAACTGGTAGTTAACCTGACCACAGGAGATAACTGTCAAACATGGCTGTGTAGAAAAAGAAAATTACACCGGCTTGAGTACCAGAAACACTCCAAACACAGTAACCTACAAAAGGGTCAGGTTTGGGTATGTCTTCATGCTGAAAGGGGACAGTTTCACCCAGGGAACCCCTGGGATGATTCCCCCCTGGAGCTGGCTCTGGCACTCATCTTACTGCAACCAACCTTATTCAACACACTGAACTGATGTCAATACATGTTTTTGTGGCCAGGGTTGGCTGGCTGATGAACTAAATCTGCTTATCACATGAGCAGATCACCACCAGGCCCCAGGCTGCAGCAGGGGAGCAGCCAGAGTACACCGTAGCCAGCCATCACCTCCAGCTCTCCAGCAGGGAGCTCAGAGCCAGTCAACCTCCTCCCTCTATCCTCCTAATTCCCCAAGAACCACAGCTCAGCTACAGTGTTTCCTCTGGCCAAAGGCAAGCCCCAACAGGACAGTTGGCCTCGAAAGAGGAAAAACTTATGACCACCATCCCAGCTGCTCCAGAGTGCCAGACTTACAGGCCCCCCTCGCTCTGGGTCAGATTGCGTTTCATTCTGACAACCTGATCTGCTGCATATTCATTGAAAGGGTCAGGATCTCCCTTCTGCTTCAGCTTTGCTCCCAACACTCACGTAATGACTCAGTCATGGGAATACAAGTAAGACCTCTCCAGCACAGTCCTATTTACTCCAGAGAAAGAATGCTGCTGCCATTTCAGAGGTTAATCCCACACCGAGAAGGGGGAAAGGCGCCTCGGGAGCTCAGTACTGGTGCAGCCCTCATCTCCTTGAGATCTAGCTCAGAGGAAGAACAATGCAACAAGCTCTTCTAGTGGCTCAGTTCATTTCCTCTGCTTTTAAATATAGTCCTTCCTGATGCTTTGTTATTATACGTAGTGGATTAAAAGACAAAACTGTCAGTTCGCATTGACCAAACCCTGCCTCTGACCACATGACATCATTTACTGGCTGACATCGACGTGTATGTAACTAAGTGCTAAAACACCTTGCTACTATTCTTTATCCACTGGCCACGGCAGTTGGACTACTACATCATTAGGGTTACTTAATTATAATCTGTCTCAGTTTCCTTCCAGTTTCTGAGTTAATGTTTGACAAGGAACTGCCTTAATGAATTACATCTCACTGGCAGGGGAATGAACAAATTGCCAAAGACAACTTGCTGGTTACTTTGTGTATGGCAGGTCAACATCTGAAAGTAAACTCCCAAATTCCAAATTATTTTTTACCTTTTTTTTTTTTTAAATATAGCTAATTTAGAAGAGTTTTTCTTTCTTTTTTTTTTTTNNNTTTTTTTTTTTTTTTTTAAAGAAATATTAAATACAAGTCATACATATGTATTTTGTATTTTGGACTTGTTTTTTTCTTTCATAGGCACAGTTCTACACCAGTATAACTCTACTGTATTAACTAATGAAAAACTATTACATTTAAAAAAAGGCAAATATCGAACCAGTTTATTGCTGGTTTGGGAAATATAACTATTCTCATATTGAAAACTGAATTCAACAAAAGGGAATAGGTTCATTTGAATTAAAACCACTGCTGCATAAAATGAAGTACAAGGCAAAAAAAAAAAAAACTCCAGAAGAAACACTTTGGGAGAAATACTTAAGTGAATTACAGACTGAAAATAAACTATGTACTGTCATTTTTCCCATGGCCATTTTTCCCATTTGCCTGCCTTCAAACAGGCAAAGCCATGTAGATTTATGATCATCACTCTCTGGTCTCATTATCTGGACACACAGAGGTAACACGCAGAAGAATCTATCCCTTTTTCATTACTTCAAGGTCAGTAGGAGGAGATGGCTGGCTGGCTGGGGAGATTACTACTGATTATACCCTCTCCAGCCCTCCACTTCTCTCCTTCAACCAGAAAGGCAGGAAAGAGGGCTCAGTCTGCTGCAAGGCTGCAGGGAGGCTTCACCTGACTGGCTTTCCACATGGCTGCAGGTTCAGGATGATCCTCTTCCCTCTCACCATTTTCCTTGATGCTGAATGAAGGCATTAATGAGTGAGTTCACAGGCTGGTCTTTACTCCAGCAGGCATGATCCAGAGGCATCCCTCTCCCTGACCTCAGTCACCAGAGCCCAGATTTTTGTGCACGGAGGGGGAAAGCCAACCACCCCCCGGCTATAGCACATGCCGTACCTGCACAATGCACAGCAGACCATCTCCACCTCTCCAAGGCTTTCTGAGATAACTACTTACTAAAACTACTTCAGTTGTAAAACTTGAAAAAAGGAGAACGAACAACAAAAGAGAAAATAGGCTTAACACGTAAATCACTTTGGTAATTAGCAGGTATGTACAGCATGAGAAAAACCCACAGAAATTTATAGTCATACAGCAGCTCGCTTGGCATCTCATAAAATATACATCCTCTACATACTGCCCAGAGATCAGCACAACTGTCCACTCTAACATAACAACATTTGGGTTATAGATGGGTAGCTACGCAACATCTCACAGCGTGGCTGTGAGAAAAGAACAGGGTAGGAAGCAGAAAATGACAGCACATTACCCACTGAAAATCACAAGCTGGATTTAGATAGCTGAAATAATCAGTACTTAATTTGAACAAAACTGCTACTATCCCACTCTTCCTGGGAGAAGGAAAATATAAAGCATAATTGGTATCCCAAGGCTCAATGCAATTCATATGAATGCTTTATGCAGGGAAAAAAGAAAAAAGAAGTTATATGAGTAATTTAAGAATTAACAGGAACTAGTTTTGTGGGAACAGACCATTTTATCTACAAACTGTGCAACTGTCCATACATCCATGAGAGTGAATCAACTGCAGAAAGATGATGTGATAAATACAATGCTATTTGTTACTACGGCTCTCTGTGTTTAGGAGGCAAGAGCAGCAAGTCTTACAGTCAGCTTATCCTAAGGATCATTTATGCTCCTGGAAATGCACAGCTGGTGGAAGATAAAACACAATTTTAATTAAGAATGCCTGAAGGCTACTGTTATATTAGGCATTTATGATCCTCCAGAAGTTTACTTACATGACTGAACAAAAAAACCATAATGAGCTTCCTTAAAAATGGAGAATGCCAGTTATTCTCAAGGAAGTCACATGAAAGTGTTGCTCCACACCCTCTCCACAAATGCATCCACTGTTACTGGAAGAGTGACTGAGTTTCATTTAAATCACAGTTATGTATTGACTTGTAATTACAGTTGGCTGTAAGATCTGCATAACAGTTGTACACAGTCAAGCACCAAGGCTCTGCTAGCCAGGTTTATTATGGTCCCAGGAGGAACTATGCTGCTTAGCTTCCTTTTTTTTATCATACAAATGCCTATCAGTGGTTGACATATCCTGCCTTCAAGTGTGTATCCATCCACATGTATGTATTTTTTTTTTCATGTATCTATATGAAAAGATCCTAATAGAACATGAGATTGACTCGGCAGGGTTAGCACAATGCCACGATTTGCAAAACAGATGGTCCCAAGGACCACATCCAGCTCATGTTCAGTGTCTTTTTCACCTGTAACAGAAGAAGTGTCTGTTTTACCAGCATAACATGGTTTCTGTTGAAGAGAGAACGAAAACCAGAGGAATCTGTACTTACATAAAGTATGGCAAACAACTGATCAGAAAATACTGAAAAATCAGCAAATAGCTTATTGAGGAAACCTCCCCATTCTGTGGCTTATGGAGTTAATATTGTGTTTGACAAGAAATGCAAGTAACTCGCATTATTTAATTGTATCCTTTTGTTAATTAAACAAGCTATGACAACTCACAACCATTTCAAACTTGAAATACTGCAGAAAACAGATGTTGCTTCTCAAGAGAATCCAGCATGCACATGACTGCGGATAACTCCTCAATAAAATCTGATGGGATGAACTGCACATCCCACACTCCCTCAGCAAGAAACAATACAAGAGGAAACTCAAGAGATTTATAAATAGTGCTATAAACCTGTATGCATTATGGTCATTGTGCCAGAACTTGTTGGAATCCTGAGGCACGGCACGACGGAGCTACGCTTCAGGGTTTCAATAACGTTTCCTAGGGTGAGTTAGAGCTCTGAAGACAGATCCACCACCAGAAATTTGCTCCCCTTCAGTGCATCTGTCAGTCTCAGAGCATGCAAAGGTGAACGGAAGAACTTTCTGAAGGAATCCTTGCAGGTCTCCAGTCCTGCCTGCCTTTAGGTGCGCTTTATCTTGAGCGCCGATTACTCCCACTTACACATGTGGTGCCGGCCACGCACTGGAAACTGGCACCTGGGGAACTGCATCCATGGAGCAGGAGAGAGAGATTAACAGTCACCTCACTGCGCTGCATGGCTGGAGAAGTGTGTGCAGATCTTTTTGCTGGATCCCTCGTGATCCCTGCACTTTCCATTTTAAACCTATACTTGGAAATATTTCATGAGACTATCCATGCAATGAGGGCAGTGGGTAGGACTACAGCACTCTGAAGCATGTGACTGTACAAACACTTGCAGTGAGCAGTTACTTATTTCATCTTCAAACTGCAGTGTCCTACAGCACACAGAGGCACTCGGTGTGCACTGAAAAGGGTGCAGAAAAATTAGGCAGCATATACTAAGTATCTCCAGGATCAGCTTGAAGTTTGTTCCACAGAAATGGAAAATTCCTCCGGTCTGCAGAGCTCTATCACTTCAAAGGTAGCTCAGGTTTTGAATGACGGAAAAAAAAAAAATTACATGAAAATAACAAAAGAGAATAGTTAAGAAAACAGCATTTTTTCACCATAGTTACAAGAAGAACATCAGAACAAAATGGCCAAAACAAAATATACACAATATAGTTTTCATCTCATCCACCCACCACATATTACAGAGGGGAACAATACCATACCAAAGCCTGAACTGATGCTCAAGTGACCTTTCACCACCTCTTAAAAGCAAACAAACCTCCAAATCTCATATTAGGAAAAGGAGATGCACAATGGAGGCAAATTAGTGCTTTCTTCAAAAAGCATCAGCCTTTACAAACTAATAAATTCAGCTTTGGAAATGGCAATGTATTTTAAAAATTTACTTTAATAGCTACATAACATTTAAGAAAATATTATCGCATTGTTTTTCATTGCCTGAAGATAACAAGGGTTTCTAAAAGCAGCTAACCAACGATTTTTAGTCAGTGTTTCAATAATGGTTTACTTGTAAGCTTTAATGAAATTCTGCCAAACCTGATGATGACCACAGGAGTTAGGGAGAGCGAAGATCGTATTTCCTTCTCAGGAAATCTTTAACAAAAAAGGATCTTGTTGCAATGTCTAAGAACAACCACAGCAAGAAACTCAACACATTAGCAACTTTCAAAATAATGTTTGAAAAGACGCTGATGCTATCCTGACATATGCTGCAGTATTCCTTGCAATAAACAGCACTTTTTCACTGGCATATTGACTGATATCAGGTGTTGAAGTCCATCTGGCATCAATTTTTGTATTATAATTGCCTCTTACTTTGATGTTTTACACATTCTTGGCAATTGTTCGATTTTTGTGAAAGGATTTACAATAACAAAACACATGGACATTGCTCCTCTGCTCTCAGCATCTGGATGAAGTTACAAAAGTACTGAATATTGATTATACAATCCTAATTGGCCTTGCTGCCAGGTGCTCAAGTTAGGCAGAAGCAACTTTTGCCCAGCTACACGCTCTGAAGGATTAGCAGGACCCAATGAGTTAGTCATCTTGAGTGGAAATGATCCGAACCCAAAAGTGATCTCCTGGGCACCCTGGGGAAAAAATCAAAACCCACATAATAGTCCACACCTGTCCAGTACAGCTTTTGGAGAGATTCGTGGGTGCATATCCCAAAGGAAGCAAGGGATTTCTTGGTGAATCAGTCAGTGTAATACCACTGGAACTCAAATGCTGCTGTTAGTGATGTGCTGAAGCACCAAAGACCCAGAAAAGACATTTTCCTAGCTATTAAATAAAATATTTAGGAATAGATGTAATCTGTAAAAGAATGAGCAATTTCCCCAATTAAGTAAAATATTTATGACTCACATGTATGACTGCAGTTCCTCTTGGCAGGGTTCTCTCAACTCATTTTCATCTTAGAATTTATAAAACCACACTTGAAGCAGAAGAAAATGGTCCCCGTGATAACAGCACAGTGGAAACAATATATTAAAGTTTAATTGAAGCATACACCTCTCTGAGGGGGCACGTTGGATGGTGTTAGTTGAGTGCGCTACATTCTATACCATCCACAACACACAATGTTTCACAGAGTATTCTGCCCTACACAGGGTAATTGATAAACAAAATGCTACAAAAATGAAAGCTGCAAAACCCAACTTAACCAAACAACCCCTCAAAAAAACCACCATTCATGAAGGAAATGAAGGGAGAGAGAAAAAAATGAGGACTACAAATTCCAGGTGACTTGTTCCAAAACACTTCCTTCATCCCAGCCCACTCAAATCCATTTCCAGAAGTAATTGCTCCCTTGACCAAGGCCTACATCCTGATTTTCCTTTCCCCCTTGGGCTTTAAACAGAATCCCTGGCAGAGGACTCTTGCTCACTGCCTCTTGTACAAAATCACCTCCTCATCCAGAAGAAATCCTTCCCTGCAGCTCATTCCTGATGTCAGACGCTCCCAGGGCTGTTCCCATTCTTGAAAAGTGTCCAATATATCAGACAGTGCTGGAAACGTGCCTCTGAAGGAATAAATCCAGAGGATAAAGGCATTTTTCTCAAGGGCTGTTTCAGCAACAGGAATATTTAAAGCATCTGATGTTCATGAGTACATAATTCTCCTGCTTTGTTCAGTGTTCGGGTCTCCTGGTAAAGAGGAGGTGTCCAAACTGTGCCAGCAGCTCAGTTTCTGCTGAAAACAGAGCAAGTTTTGTGGTATTTAGAGGGGAGAGGTCTTGGGTGACCCATCTCAGCTGCCTTGTGTTTGCTCAGGGATGGGGCACCCTTCATTTCCTCCGAAACCTGTTTATTTTGTACCAAGTGTTCCTTTAGAAGTGCTGTTCTGCAAACCCTGGGAGCAAGTCCCACTTTGTGCTGCTGATCTGCACCATGACATCTTGGATAAAAGCTTCGTAACTGTGAGAAAACCTCAATTACAGCCCAGAAACTGGAGATGGTGGCAGCAGTAGACTATCTGAAGCAAATGTGTGTGCTCAATATGCAACAAACTTTACCCTTCTCCGCACACCAGACAGAAGAGCACCAGGAGCATCATCCAGTCATTTCATGGCAAATTACAACGTGGAAAAATCCAAAAAGATTGTATAACTGTGGTGAATAAAAGCATATAAAACTGCTGCCATACTAGCCTTCTTGGTTACAATTAACTGGATCCACTGATACCTGAGTAAGTAAAGTTTCCTAGGAAACGTCATACCAGGCAAAGATGATGTGTGCGTGTGTATAAATATGAGAAGAACTGCTTCTAAAGAACATAAAGGTATTATAGCAAAGGACTCCTTAAAATTTAATTCTTTTTAACTGTTAAATTGCCAAACTGGCTTGGTCTCATTACTTGATTTAAACTAAGTGCCACTGATGACCTTTATAATACCAGATAATACCAAAGGGTATCAGATTTTTGGAAACCACCTCAAAACAACAGAAGTGGAAAAAAGTGGAAGAGGAGGTGACTATACTTTGCTAATCCCATCTAAGTAGACACAATCTAGTTTTCAGGACTGAGAAACAATAAAAGCTAAGATGTACACTTCACAGGTGCAGTTCAGCTTTCTGGTCTGTAGATATCATGGGAAGTGTCAGAAAGAAGAGCCTGGGAAGCTTGTCTCCAAAGAATGATCAACTGTGGTGGGCACCAACAGCGTCAGTCACTATATCACTGTACTGTCATCATGTACAAACCTTGACTTGTGAGCATCTCTAACCTTCTTAGTTCAAGTTCCTATATCACTTTATCAAGTCACTCGTTTGGATAAACAAATTATTTTCTCTTTGTGTCACCTAATATACATTATTTTGTGACAGAACAAAGCAAACAGGAAATAGACAAATCAAAGAAGCTCCTTATATTGTAATTTTGGAAGTGGGTGCCTTCTAACCCTACAGAGTTTCACCCCATCACTCTCCAGACAAATTACTGTTTTGATGTGCGTGGTCAATGCCATCTTAGCTGCACTGAGGAATTAAAAAACTTCTCCTTTCTGTTTGTTCCTAACCCAGAAGTTCAGAATGGATCCAGCTTTGATGGATACAAGGAGGCCAAATTATTAAACTGTCTGTGTAAATCAGATATTCTGAGTCACAATTCCGTCACAGAACTCTGGCAATACACACTATTCAATACAGTGTGTCCTCTAGAATCATACCAGAATGTACTGTGGTCCCCACCGACAAGGAACAAAATAGAAAAAAGGAAGGATATTACTTAGATCAGCAATTCTCCTCCTCAAGTCTATTGAACCACTATTTTAAGAACTCTTCACAAAGCTGTTAAGAAAAGCAAGCCTTGAATAACCTATGCTGGAGCTCACACTTCTCCTGGAAAATGGAGGAACATAGAAATGCTTTGAAAAAGGCTGAAAGCTACTGACTTGTGATGAACTCAAGCGTTCAGAAGAGCCAGCTCGTTTGTAAGCCATCTTAACAGCACTAATAGCTGTAAGGAGAAAAGAAAGAGTTCTAGCCATGAATGTGGGACTTAACTCTCTTATGGCAGTACTGATTTTCAAAGTTTCTTTAAGAAGATACTAAAACCCTAATTTCTGTTCACTGACAGAACCACGTGTTAACAAGCTGTCAAGACAGATTTAATTGTCAAAGGAAATCAAACAAAATTTTGTTAACTGAGAGCACAGTCTTTAGCCTGCAAATGTATATCCTTCCATAATATAATAAAGACTTACGTATTTTTTATTTATAAATAAAATTATTCTCAAAGTACTTACACATATGAATGAAATACTTCAAGTACACCTGGGAAATAAATAAAATAAGATTTCCACTTTAAATTGTTAGATAGGAAGCAGAGAAGGTTAAATGATTTGCCAAAAGGAGCTGAGGTGCTGCCAGGATAATCAAACTTGAAATTGATAACTGATTCTTGTCTTAGTCTCATATAACTGAAATTCAAAAATAACACTGCATGAAACATCTTCTTCTATTACATAAAGAATGTTGTATCAGCATTTTTATACAACTTTCCCCATTTCTCACAATTTGTTCTCTATGAACTTGCAGTAAGTCACTTCCCTAACCACAGTTTCTGTAATAAAACAAGGGATAACAATATATTCACAAAAGCAACAAAAGTGTTGTTAAACCATCTAATTAAAATCAACTTTATTTGGAAACACATTTTTTCAGTCTGAAGAACAAACCAACCCCCAAACACATGTTTTGTGGGTAGTATTTTTCCCAAATGAAGCATATGAAAGGACAAAAAAAAGGGGAAGGTAATCAATTTCTGCATCCCAACACAAGTTAGCACAACGCTTTTTTATTCTGACAAACATCTAGTACAGACACAGTCTATGGGAACTTCCTCTCAAGCACTAAAAAATTTGTAGAAGTGCCACCATCATGGAAAGTTTTTTGGGCACATACAGAGTAAATCCTAAAAAGACTGAAAAAAAAAAAAAAAGGTAACACAGAAATTAAAAATCAGTTCAAATATAACCTCTCTAATGCCAAAGTGAACAAACTAGCAGGCAAAGCCATAAGCTTTATTTACTCTTATGGTATAGCCCCCCAGCTCTTCCTAATCAAAACAAGGCCAGTCTGTAATGAAGAGAAAAGAAAGAAATCTTTTTTGGTAAAGAAATAATTTACAACTCCACTGCTCAGCCAAGGCATAACAAACACAACCCACAACACATCCACTGATGTCCAGCCTTCCTCCTTTCCTCCTGGTGACCCCATGAATAAAGATGCTCCCAAGATGGCACACCAAACTCACCTGAAGAGCTGCAGTGCCCCAGCAGTGTGTTGCTACCCACCTGCCTGGGCACTTTCCTTGAAGAGAGGATGCTGGTGAGCAAGAGTGCTCTCCCTTGAATGCAGCCATGGATCCTGCTGCAACCTCATCATCAGCATCCCCTCCAGCAACTGGAATTCATGTAGTCATTATCATTAGAAAATTACTTGTGGTTTATTTGCAGGAAAAGGCTGCTCTATCTTTGCTTCCACATTGCATTTCTCAGACTGTGAGAATAAATACTGACTGTGAAGCTATTTTTAAATTGAATTTATTTCTGTGAAAGTTATCAAGAAATTTAGGTTTTTTCCTTTTTCTTTTCCCCGAGAAAATTAAAGAGACAAAGAGCTTCACAAACTCAGAGGAAGCTTATTTGTGCTGTCACAAGCATGCCTTGATCCTATTCTGGACAGATTACCTGCAGAGCACTTATTTTCCATGTCTACTCCCTGCATCACATCTTTACTACAGGTGCCAAATACAATGGCATTGATGTTCTTTCCTACAGTCTGGAGCAGAGCTCTACAGTCAGCGCAGCTCATTCAGGGTCTCAGACACAAAGCAAATCTGACATGTGCAGTGCCAGCACCGTGACAGTTCTCTCTGGTGCATACAGAAAAGGCTTTACTCTGCCCCCTGTGCACCACTGCATGTTCCCCTTTGTTTTCCTGCTGCTCTGCTGCAACTGTGCATGACCCTGCAGGACAGTACAGAGCATGTCCCTGGCCATGGCTGAAATACAGGAATGAGAAAGAGTTGTCAAAGCTAGAAGAAGGCGGGAAGTATCTGTATCTACTTCGCTTTATTTGTTTGTGAAGCATCATCTTTTATCTTCATTTCATTCAGTCTAGTAGTAAGAGCTCCTCGTGCCTTGCTTCCTACACGCACGGAGCAGCAGGGTGTTGTGTAGGCACGGAGAGCTGGCGCAGTGTGATCAATGACTACAGAAGTTACATGCTTTAAATCAGCCAGAAGGCAGGCAGGGAGCGTGTTCGTCCCATGTCACAGCAAATGTGCGTGTCCCAGGGTTTTGTCTCGCGCACTGGCTGGTGCCAGATGCTGCACGGAGAAAAGCTAAAACTATGGAGGTTGACAAAGCAGTCTCTGTTCAACTGGGAGCTGATAGCTGAAGACCAGCTGAATCCGTGAATGCTATGCTTAGCATTTTTTCCAAATTACTTGTATTAATTACAGCCCTGTATATTGTTGATGGCTATAACCTTTCAGAAGTCTTGTTAAATTCCTGGACTCAATGGCTTTCCTGTGTTAATGACTTCCACATTTTAATCACATGTAAGAGAGTATTTCCTTCTTTTATAGAAGTATTAATATAAATGCCTGGCAGCATCTCTTCACAGACTGAAAACTATTTTTCAAGAAAAACTAGTTTCCAGGCAGTATGGAGTGGCTTCAGATAATCTTTAAATTATGCATAACACCGCAGGGACATAGTACAGGTATAAATACAAGTCTGTGAAATTCACAAGACTTCAGATTTACAGATACAAAATCTATACCAACATGACAACATAAAAATTCTTGGCTTTCTCAGTACTTCAAATATTAGAAGCGTGTTAACATGTCAAGAGTCTTAAAACTGTTTCTGTGAAGAATGATCCAAGACATTTTGATTAAATGGAGAGAAAGAAAGTGGTCAAGTTGCTAAAGAATATGAACCTTTTGCCAAATTGATTCAGGGATAACAGCAGAGCTCTGATAACATCAATTAGCTCTAAACACACATTTTAAGTCAGCAAGCCTATGCCAAATATTACATGTCATACTGTGTGCAAGCTGATACTTAAAACCCAGTTCAGTATGTTGTTTTCAGAAAGGAATGGCCACATATTAATGTACGGCTGTATGACAGTCTCTGTAGTGTTCTGCCTTTCAAGATTACTGTCTAGTTACTCACCCACCAATTCAAATTTTAGCTGAAAAAGGTACTTTACATGAATTTTAATTTTTGTGGGATCCAGGTTATAATGTAGAAGTAACCTGGGTTATGTATGCCTAACATACGTGATAACCTTCACAGCTGAAAAATTTTGTCTTTCTTGTGAACAGGGTTGCATTGCTCCTCCAGCTGTAACTTTTGAGTTTCAACAAGCCAGCTGAAGTGGCTGCACTGTCACGTGAATAAGGATCTTTACTTTTTTGTGGACCTGCTGGGATTACTGGGGAAGCTGACGAAAAGCCTGGCAGACACTGAAAAAAACAGCACAGGTCAGAAAGTAATTTTTGTGAGCAGATGTTTGTTCTAAGTGTATTTAAAGATGGATGCCATACAAGGGGAAGCTGGCATCTAACAGGTACTGCACTCATCCATTTCTCTGTCATTAAGGCTACTATTAAAAACATATATTTAAAAAGAGGATTCAGTGAGAGAGAAGGGAAAATGATGACATACCCAGGGCACAACTCCAAATAACGTAGGAGACAGCCTGTGACGTCCTTGTTACTCATTTCCTCTTGCAGGATTTTGACCCTTGCCTAGCTCATCCTGATGTTTAAGGCTTACGGTCTCTTTGCTAGTGAAGACCCCTTAACAGGGAGACAAAAGGCAGCCCTTCACACAGCTGTTCCCTCAGAGAGGGCTGAGGCAGGCAGGGCTGGGAGCCCGGGCTCCTCCCCAAGGCAGCACAGATTGACAGCTTCCAGAGCACAGGCACCTACACCCAAATTGCTGCCCAGAGGGGCACGTCTGCAGCCTGTTTGACCACTCCCTGGTTCACCAAAGGACTGCACCAGCTTTAGGACTGACTACCAGCAAGAACAGCGGGACTTGGAGCCAGAGCTGAGACAGACACTCTTGCCATCCCTCCCTTAGCTCTTGCTGCCCAAATACCTTGGTCACTTCTCAAACAGTTTCTGGACAACTACACCTTTTTTTTTAGAGTGATATAGAGCAAAGTGAAAATACCAGAGGCTTACCTACAGAACACTAAATATAGCGAACTATAGCCACTGTGGAGCTGATTTGCAGGTAAATCAGATGTTCACTCAGGGCACGGCCATCCTTCAGAGAGGCAGGGGCTGATACAGCTCCAGCAATATGATTTTCATTTGTAGATACATGTCTGTCAGAACCCTAAATCTCATACTGTATTACCTTTGTGACTCAAATTATGTGGGTCTGGAAATAATCACAGGGCAGTCAGTTGTCTTGAATTTGATAAAATGTAAGAATTTTTCTTACTCAAGTGTCAAAAAATATTAACATAACTTGTACTTTATAAAGTGGAAAGACTCCAAAACCAGGCAGTGTTCCATGTACCTGCAGTGATAAGTAGATGAATGGTTAGCTATAATATAGACCTATAAAAAACCAGAACTCCCTTGTAAGTTTCTTTTCCATCTGGGAGCATACCGCAATTCTCCATGAAAAATGCCAGCAGTAAACTGTCATGCTGAATTTTCCTCTACAGTATGTATTTGATTCTGAATCAATCCCACAGAGAACAGCAGACAACATCAAAACAAAAGTCTTTAATTGCCCCATAAAATGAAGATTACTTTAGACCCCTAAAAATGAACTTTTATGAGTATATCCCTGGAAAATGAAACCACTAGACATTACAGTGCAGTTATCTGGGATTCATCTCATATACTACTATTTTTTTTTTAAACTGTACTGGAAATCATATTGAAAGGCCTACAAGAAGGCACATTTTTGGATTATCATGGCTTTTGTGTCTGGGAAACAGAGTTTAGAACATACCTTTAATGAAATGGTCCATTTGGCCTAAGCAACCCAAAGAAAGAAAAAAGTTGCTTTCCCTTTAGAAAAATGTGATTTTAAATGTTTTCCAGTTGCAAAAGTAAACGTAGGCTCAGCTAACATTCCAGAGCAGATTCAGTTTACCTAGAAAAAAGCACTTCTATCCTGGAATAAGACTGCCTGCAGCCATTCTGTTTAAATTTTGATGGTACCTCATTCCAGCATGACACATGCATGTGTGTGGTGGGTGTCTGTGTCTATATTCACCAGTTCTCCCATCACAGTCCTTCTTACCAGGGAGTAAAGCAAGTCTCTCAATTGTGCCCATTTTGTAAAGTGCATGTAAAGCCATTAGGAAAAGGCATTTGAACAATTTGAAATGATTGCTGACATTTCCTTCAAGAAAAGATGAAAGAATCTGTTCTTACTGCAGACTCTGCAGCAGCACATTCATCAGTAATATAAGGAAGCATGGTCACTGACCAACATAGCTTGCTCAGCTACCAGGTTTCTTGCGTAGAGGGCCTTTCTACATTCAAATTAGGATAAGATGCTGAATAAGACAAGGGATGGGAGCTCTTGAAGACAGGGCACATTCACTAAAAGGTCTTTTTAATATTATTTTATCAGTGTATCCTATCAGCAAGTTATCCTAAAACAGGTTCAAAAGGAAATAAAAGTGCCAACTCAGGAATAGCAACAACTCTCCAGCTCAGTGGAAACACAGCTATGGGACTTGATCCTTATGCATATCCATAACATGGGCATTTTGTCCAACTGAACAACTGGAGATATTAGGAAACCTTCTTTTCTTGTGGTCCCCACTTTTTTATGCCCACCTCTTAGGGATTTGTGGGTTGTAATGCCATCTTGGCTCTTTCTCCTGAAGGAGCCTTCTCTCTCTCTCTCTTCCAGAGCACAGGCATTAGGATAATTTTTATTTTATTTTTGATTGAGTGCCTGGGAGAGGGAAGAGGAGCCACTGCACTTTGGAGACACTCATGTGATTTTATGTGTCTGACTTTTTTTTTCCTTTTCTACTGGCTTTGACCACTTGAATAAGCTTCAGTATTGCTCTGAGTATCTTTCTCCCTCTTACACATAATCCTTTACAGACTACATGTCTTGTTCAGCAGCAGGGGAATATTTGAAGCAATTGTGTATTTGTATAGCTGTGCCAGACATTCTTCCTATGCTCTTCCTGTGCTGTGTTTGTAATTGTATCTGTCTTTCAAAAATTCAATTAAGGGACTGTTAATAAAAATTAATTAAATTATTCCTCTGACAATACAGAGCAGCACCACATAGATGACATATTACCAGTTCATGACGGTGCAACGAGCAAGAAGCAGCAAAGTACCGGTAAGAATCTTCTGCATCCCTCAAAATACTGAGGAAGGATGCTCTAAAGTGGCTTGTTAGAAAGGATGTCATGTGATACAGAATGTGAAACAGCTGCTGCTTTCTAAACGAGGCACAAGGGAAACTAAAAATAAAGCAAGCAGAAAGGTAAAATGGATGAATCCTGGATGTCTTCTTATTCCTAATGAAAATAACATCTCGGCACTTTTTTGAGAAACAATGGTGTAAAATATACAGAGGAGGGTTAAGAAAGACTGTGGATGAAGACACCCAAAGGAGGATCCAAATAATTAATAAACAAGCAAACAGATAAATAAATCTGCAACATTTCATCAGAGAAATAATTCTTCAACTATCCAAAGTGTTTTGATTTCCAGCAAAGATGCAAAAATCTTAAAATGCATTACACTGTGTATTGATACAACTTCTATATTTGATTCTATTCCAGCACATCCAATATACTGGGGTGGGGAAAAGAAATGTAAGGAGTACGAAGGATGAAAGATACTCCTATAATCAGGAAGAGAGCCACTGCGAAGCATGAATAACTTATTTGCCAATCAAAATGAATGTGAGAATACACAGAGGAATTTCATTCCCATGAATGCTTACCAGTTGCTTCTTACTGTAGTCAAAGCATACAGATTCTTGACAATGTAACCTACTTGTGAGCATTTCTGAAATTTGATTTAAATGACTTAATTTCTCCTGAATATGTAAATCCAGAGGTGGAAGCATCCTTAACTGTATACTACCACTAAGTCTGTGTAGTGTGCAGGTAGGTAGGCATGTATGCCCATATGTGTGGGTAAGTACTCCCACTATTCTGAATGCCTATGAATGGAAAGTTTTCTTGTCAAAAGGAAGCTAGTTAAAAATAATTGTATTGCCATTTTTATTCAAAAATTTCCGTGAAGTTTTCCCATCTTGTTGACATAAGCTTTCAGTTTATGATTTTAATTTATATGAGACTTCTACTTTATTTCTTTCTTTTTGAAACCAGCTATCCCAAAGCAAAATGATGAGTGACAGGATGAATTGACAGGGTTGACTACGTTGAAATGCTCCCACCACTTCTGGCTTGCTGCACCTGTGGTTCACAGCACATTAGTCACAGTGTGTGCTGCAGAGCCCATGCATGCCCCACCTCTAGGTTCCAGCACTATTAACTGAATTTGGGGATGCAGCCAAGCGGCTTAAAACTTTCCCTTTCATATACAGTGCAGTACTTTGTCTTGTTAGGACAGGAACCTTGGGTGAGCTTGCTCAGGCGCTCTGCAGAGCATTAGCACTGGGAACAGTGCGTGGGCTGTTTGCCCCAGCCTGCCTTCCTGAGACTTACAGCATGACTATTTCAGCAGCCACATTTCCCTTTATGGCAGGGCCTTCCAGAGATCCAACTGCAGTAATGTAACCTCTCTGTGAAGCAGGGCTGTGTCCAACACAG
This sequence comes from Struthidea cinerea, assembly GCA_013397865.1. Lineage (NCBI taxonomy): Eukaryota > Metazoa > Chordata > Aves > Passeriformes > Corcoracidae > Struthidea > Struthidea cinerea. The sequence continues at coordinate 692,743 of VZTI01005203.1, read as the reverse complement.
CCTTGCAGGGAAACTGATCCACTCCTCTGGCACTTGTCCTCTCAAGTGATGAAAACAACTTTATTTTAGAGTCCAATGAAAAACAGTATATTTTGACACTTCCATGCCACTCTTCATACGGTCTATACAAAAAAGAGGAAACTAATGTGGAATATAAGTGTGCCAAACCAATTACAGCTGATCACTCATTTCAGACAAGCACCATCCAGCATTACCTGCCACCTGAACGGTCAGCCAGGATGGGCATGATTCTGCTTAGCTCAAGAAGAGGACTGTGCCCAGCACAGCACCTGTTCACAGCTAACCCAAGGGATGTAAACAAGGAAGAAACACTGCTTTGAGCTAATGCTCTTAAAATGCTTCAGAGCAAAAGGAACTACATATTTGGGGTTGAGGAGTGAAGTGGGACTGAAAACCTCAGAAGTGGATATTTCAAGAAAATTATAATCAAATAATGCATTTAAACACAGTCCAGTACAATTATGTTGTAAGAAACCAATTAACCTTCTTTCAAGTATCATAGGATCTAAGGACTCATTAAATCAATTAATAATATGATACTTCATGCTAGTTCATCGGTGCTTTTAGTAGCACACTGTGTTCTACCACAGTTGCTTTCCCACTTCACTACAGACCAGTATCAACATTTTTGTTGTTTGGGTTAAAAACAGGATTATATGAAGTTGTAACCTAATGTTACCAACACTGACTAAAAGTTATGGACAGTAGTAACTACAAAAAAAAAAAAAATAAAACCAGTATAAGCAAAGCAATTGTTACTAAAATGAGCACATATTTTACAGCTGCTTTTTCCCTGATCCACTTTGGGTGTAAATGGGTAAGTTCATCTGAGCTCTAGTCACACAGTTGCAGCTTGTTGGTTTACTGTGGGTAACCAGCAATACATTTATATGGTCAAACCCACTGAGACACAACTGAGATCATTTTGATCATGATGTAGGAAAACAGCTAACACAAATTTTATAGCTTTCAATAATCCTGTGTGTTTCACAGACCAGTCACATGAAACTAATAACTGATGATGAAACTTTTTATTAAGGAAAATTCTTGCCAAAGTGAAGGAAGATACACTAATTCAGGAAACAATCACGGGGGAAAACCCTTCACTAAAAGCATATTACGCCTGAGACGGAAAATAAATGGACTTCATAGCATGATGTGAAAATAGAAATATCCACTCAGCAGACAGAAAGTGTGAGTTGCTTTCTCAGCAGCACAGGTAATATTCCCCAAAGCCAGAGGGAAGACTTGTCCCTGGCTGTATGTTGCTCCAGGACTGCCGTCCTCCCTGCTTGTTCATTATACCCATGCTGACAACACCCAGCTCAACATAACACAAAGATGGCAAAGCACACCTACTGTATCTTTGGAAGCAAAAGCCACCTATACATAGATATATATCTATAAGTATATATATGTAGATGAACGTGCCATTGAGCCAAAGGGTGTTCATTAGGCACAGTGCCCTGCTCATGGCCATCCTACCAACTTTGGAACCACAGGAAGTCTTTCCCATGCCCACTGTGCCATCCATTGTACCATCACAGATCTCCATGCTGCACCACACAGCATGCCATGGGCTCTTCCCACTCCACAGCCTAGTAAAGTACTACCTGCAATGCTTCTCAAAAGCATCAAAAAGTTAATCAAAGGAAAGAGTTAAAAAACCATAAACACAGAGCTTTGGAGAAGTTTGCACTTTAGTGATAAGATTTTGGCCATCTCCTTTCAAACCATTGATGTCTCTCACATTGAGTTATCATGATGCTAATTTGACGTAATTTTTCTTCAATTCTGCACGCCAAAATCGATATCATAGCAGTGGCTATAATTCTCTTTCTCACTTCATATACTTTCAGTCCCACTCCATGAGCTGGGAAACCAAATAAGAAATCAAAGAAAAAACTGTTTCATTGCCAAATTGGAAGGACACTTGTAAACAAATTCTTGAAACCATCACCTTAAAAACAGACTTTCAAAACCGTTAAAAGCTTTGAGTCAGCTTCTGAAGCAACCAAAATATGTCCATGCCTATCAGACTTTCAGGACCACACTCCTTCTTCCCCTGTTCTCCCCATAAAGGCACATATGCCCGCCCACTTTCATGTCTAATACCTTGGCCCCCTTCCCAGAGCAGTCTGTGATATCCTCCTTCCACTCTTTAAAGATGTGACACAGAATCCAGCTGCAACTACACTGAGATTTGGCTACAAATACCATGTGCAGCATATCAGTTGCTGGAACTTTCACACTGACATACAAAGCAGTGAGTTATGATAGCTAAATAAATAAAAGATTACACAATAGTAAAACCAACCTACTTCCTTACAGAATTTTGCAAGCTTCCAATGAATGCTGCAAAGTACTTTGTAAACGAGAATCATTGTAGGAGTTATAAAGAAAGAAAATGGACTGGGATTGTGATGATAGGACCGCTTCCTTTGTCACACCGCCCATAGTTTAAGAACTAAGAAATAAAAAAGTCCATTCCAGGAATAAAACCCAATGTTGAATAAGAAGAAGATTTTCCAAACTTTGTGACACTCAGATACCTAGCTACCCTTAAAAATAGTATGAATTTCATAGTCATTATTTCCTACCTGGCTTTGTAAAACCTGACTCTATGCTGCTCATTACAAGAATCAGTTCACCTGTATGCTACCAAATCAAATTTCAGTAATATCTACTTTAATTTCATTAGACTTTGAGGGGCTGTGAAAAATATTTTAGCTGTGAAGAAGCCAGAGAAAATCTTGCTAACTCTTAATGTCAGCAACATTCCCAAACAAGATGCCAAAAGATTTGCTTCTTAATTGTGCTATGCAGTTCCTTTGACTGGAAGCTATCTCCTTCCCTGCCATTTCAGCCCATCCCAAGAGAAAAATTCATACTTTTCCTGGATCAGTTGTCCCATGACACTCACTGGAGGTTCAGCAGCAGCAGTATGTGCACAGCTGTAAAACATCTGGCACACAGGTGTATGAAATGGCATTTGCTGGCTGTCTGGCTAGTCACCACACATTTTTTGGAAAGATAACAAACAGTTATTGTGCAGAAAGACAGATAGTACTGTTGTGCTCACTATTCTAAGTTACATTTATCTTCAATGGCGTAATCTCCAGAGCAAGGCAGAAGAATAAACGTTAAGAAAGAGAACTTTTATGGAGGTCAAGCATGGTCCTTCACGTTGGTATTGATAATCTAGCTTGGATCCTGGTTTATTTCCAAGGAGCAAGTGGTTCGGGCTGGAAGGTGCATTTTAAATAAATCCTCTGACACTGTCTGAAACGGAATGGGAGCAAATGCTTTCCTTCACCAGCTTGAACTTACGAGTTAATGCCAGCAACATTACAAATATTAATCTTAAATATAGCATCAACGACAGACTAAACACAAAACTCTACAAAAGAAGTATGGCTGTATAAAAGGAAATTTGATATATAACGGCATCTTACACAGAGCAAAGAAGAAAATGCATTGCTTTCAGCATAACATTAGATATTTGGGAAAAAATACGTAAAAAAATTAAATCAATGTCACATTTTGCAAAGGTGTTGTTTAGACAAAATTGCTAACTCCAGAGTTCTACTTAAAATAGTACAAGACAGACCTACAAGGCAAAACTGAGGAGGTAAGTCATGCCCAATGCCTACCATGAGCATGCAGGCACACATGTGTGAGCTTTAACACAACAGGTGCAACACTAGCAATGAGGATTTTAGCATGGACTGACAAGCCACATTCAGAATCCCTCAACAGCTTGCACTACAGCTGGGAGCTGCATCTTCATCACTGCCACCACTTGGGTACGCGTTTACTTACTCACAGTACAAACACCTTAGATTTGTGTTCATGTATCCTCAATGGACACTCGGTGGCTTGTGTTGTGGGCAAATGGAAGCAGCATCTGCTATACACTTGTTCATTCCCCAGTAACTCCTAAAGAAACTTGATGAGACTCTGGTGGCACTAGGGCTTTTCCTACCTGAACCAAGTTTTCAAACAGCAGTCCAAGGAAGAGATTCTCTGATTTACAGCCTATTGAATATAAATGACCCAGTCTATATGACATGTCAACATCATGATTCAGCTTGCAAACTCAACGTCCTTACCATTGCAGAACTCTTGATTTTCCTCTGCTCTTACCCTCTTTCTGTTAAGAAAGAGCATATTCTACAGCAGTACAACACACACAGGAAAAACAACTGTGCAATCAAATCAAATTATCCAAGTAATATTGAAACCAGAAAATACTGACTGGTCTTTTCCAAGCACTGTCATACCCAACAAAATGTTTGCTTTTCCTTTCTATGTTAACTTTCTTCAGAAGGTTTTCTCCCCAAAAGAAAAGGCTCATCACATCTCTCAAAAGCCTATGGTTACTGAAATGAAATGGAACAAGAATGATTCTACATGGATAGTCATGAAGACAGGAAACACGAGACAGGCATTTTAGAAGGAAGGACAAGTCTACTATAAATCAAAGCTTTCCAAATGTTTCCAGCACCAAAATGGATTGGCAACATGAGGTGATAGGTGCTTTGGCAGAGATAAAACTGACATTGTGAAATGAAATATGTGTAGGTTATTAAAATAGCGAGCTTTGCTGGCAGCTGGGGTTTGTTGAAATTCTAATCAAATTTCCAAAAAGAATTCACATTTGGAATTAAAAGGGAACGCCTCATCTATTGGCAGAAGCTCTAAGGCTCATTTAATTAGTCCTGAAAATGAATGGGTGCAATATTTTTCTTTAACTGATGTTATGCAAATGCATGCATGTTTCAGTCTACCTGTGTTTCTCCAGACTTCATACTTCTCGATCCTTGCTGTTAAGGCAGCTGGAGTCAGTTAGCAAATGTCTCTCATTTTGATACTCAAACAGCAATTCAACCCTATCCATAACTCTTTACACCAGCTCTGTTCTCTATTGAGTCATCAGTACGGGACCAAGCCCTCTGAGCATGTCATTGGCAACTTTTTGATTCAAAATAAATGCTAATGATTTACTAGGAGAAGTAGATTTACTACTTCGCCTCCTGCAAACACTCTGTTGCTAGAGTGGGAGAGCTGCCACTCCAAACAGTTGAAAAATAACAAAACCCTTTCTTTTTGCTTAAGAGATATGAATAATATTCTGCAATATTACCTACAGTAATGAATCATCAGCTACCTTTACCATCTGATCATCCATAAAGGACAACCTTCAAAAGATGAAACAAAACCTGAAAAAGAGCTAGTTTTTGTTAAATAAGTGGTAACGAGTCAGAGCAGTATTCCACAAGCATCATTATGCCCTAATGTATCATCTAAACTGTAGCAACGTCTCATGAACTATTTCAAAAACAGGCCTTGCAGCTGCTTGGCCTGGAGGATGTCATGGGATCAGCTCACAAAAGGAAAGCAAAACAAATACCTCAGATGCTACTGAAAATTTCTGCTGGAAAATACAAAGACTTTGTTTTCAGTTTTGTTAAAAGATTGGCGGATCCCTCCAAAGGATTGCAGATAAGCAACTAAACTTTAAATTACAACACTTAAGGTGGATTTTTAAAGTTGTTCTAGTTACCATAACTTTTTATTATTTTACTAACAGTAAGTGAAAACCCAAACCAACAACTTACACCATTCCTATGTTCAAGACCATGTGAACATCAGGAGTGGGAAGGGTTAATCTGTGTATATTAACATAAGCAGGTTGGAAAGCAGTACCAAAGAACAGATACTCTGTGCAAAAATTAACTCAACTCTGCATTCCTCACTTTGGTCTCTTTCCTACCCTGTACTTAAGTCTCCACTCTGCCCAGGGGCTCGATCTCCTCTCTGGAAGGAGAGAACTGCAGCTGGAGGGGGATGAGGCTGCCCCTAGGCACAGGTACACGTACTCACATGCAGACTGCAGCCTTGCCCTTGCACATCTACAGCCAAGGGGATGGTCCTGCGGGACTGCAGGAGCTTTGTCTTAGCTCTGTGTAAGCTAACTTGGGACTGGCCACCCTTCTCTGATGTGATAAGCTTGAATTTGTATCACTCACTCAGGCCAGCAGCTTTCTAATATCTGCTCATTTATGGCATCTGCCAGTTAACATGTGGGTCACTAAGTGTGCCCTGCAAATTAAGTGGCTAATCTGTGGTTCTGGAAATGTTTCGGAATAAATATAACAAGTTTCAACATCTCAAAGGATTTTAAGACTCGGGTTGCACTATCTTTCAAACAAGGCCTCAAGTGGCACACGCTACTGCTAGCAGTACTAGCTTGATTTCCCCAAAGTCAGGTATTTTCCCAGTTTTGTTGCTTTTGATGGACAATTCCCTTCTCATCCGAGTACACGGATTGTACCTAACTTGTGCCTCCTCTGCGACGGTCAGAAAGTCACTGATGAAAAGCACTGTGCAAGACACAGTGTGTTACTGCAAATATTTTACATGACAGCCTATCAAATGGGAAGAATGGCACTGCAGATTGATTTTGAATAGCACATTTGGGATTTGCTAAGGATGTCCATTGCACAGCAAACAACTACTGCCCAACATCTCGCTTGTCTGCCATTGACAGTAGATTTTGTATCAATTAATGAACAACTTCCAAAATATACTTTTTGCAGCCTTTATCTAAGGGTATGTGAAGTAACTTGTGATATAAGTTAAATAAACTCTTCAAAATATGCAGCCCCCCCAAACCAGTCTCCTTAATGTAAGGTCATTTCTGACGTACCTTATTTATCTTTCATGAATGCCTCAAGGCATAAGTAGGTACACTAAGAAATCAACAACCACTTTTACAATTAGGTAATTGCAAATTCCAGTAAATCTGCAAATTCCAGTAAATATCCCCGATTCCTGGCTATCAGCTGAAGGCATTATTCAGAGGAGATGTTTAATCCAAAGGGAATGCATGAGAAAGACTGAAAAATATCTAAGTGTGCATGTGGCATTCAAATGAATACAAAAATTTCTTTCAGAACAGAAGTAAGACATTGCTTGGAAAATTATTATGTATTTTGATTACTGGAGATGCAAAACAAAATTATTAAATAGAAAAAACAAAACTTTTAAAGTCTATCAGCTGGAAGGAAAAACAAACATTGAGAACACGGCTTTGGAGACAAGATAGAAAATAATATGCCACCTATGAAATGATGCACAAAATGGGCAAGTAAGAAAGGGGTCCTTCACAGCAAGAGAAACAACGAGATGCTGTGAATCACAGCGACTCTCAGATGCCAACAGGGTAGAGCCACAAGACTATTTGTTATCTGCTGCCAAAGGGTATAAACCAGCACATCCTGAACAAACACATGGTGCCTACTCCGAGCACACCTGTCTTGATACCTGGATGCTGGAGGTGACCTGCACAGGTGTGTCTTGGTGCTTGGGATACGTAGCAATGACAGCAGAGTGACTGAAAATTAGTTTCTTTTCCCATCCTAATTTTGCCTCAAGATTTGCTGCACTGTTGCAACATTATTTTTTGATATCTCGAAAAGCTATTTATTCTTTGAAGGGCACGTGGGAAAACAGTACAGGGAGAAGAAACAAGTGTTGTGAGGAGAATGAGAGGGACTGGAAAAAAAAAGGGGAAAATATGTCCTGTGCAAACAGGGATGGTACCAAAGCCACATGGGAAAACATAGCAGGAAGCAGATAAAAATACTAGCTGAACTAACACTCAGAAGATCTCATCAGCAAAATGCAAGGAACAGAGGTACATGACTTCAGAAAATAATTGCTAAAAGATAGAAACAATGAAGTAGCAGTAATGATATTATAGAGTCCTTATACCCCTCTGAGGCCTGAGAACAAATACCATCTCTAATGTAGTACAAGCAACATCCATCTCAGTAGCCTTAACTTCAGGAACAATTCTGCCCTGGTGCCTGTGAAGTAGGTAAAATTCCCCTTTTGAAGACCTCGAAGTCTGAGTAGCCAAAGCAAACAAGGAAAGGAATATAAAGATGTTGAGGGTTTCTGAGAAATGCACTTTTAAAGTAGCAGTAAAGAACTACTTATTAAGAATTTATCATATGCATCTTTAAACCCATTCTCAATGGAATTAACAATCAATATTCCATTGCTTCCAAAGCCAGATGATTTTATATGTAATTAATCTTTTCTTCCATGGAAATTATATAGAGCTGTTAGAATTATGTAGGGCTGAAAGTAACACTATTTAGAGGTTGTGAAAAGGCAGAAACACCTTATTTCCTTTTTTCCCTCTTTTTTGGAAATTGTTTTCTTTCATTATTTCTACAGATGTAAAAAAAAAAAAAATTCAGCAGCTGGTTTCCCCTAAAAGTCTATTCCTCCTGTAGTTTCTTTCACAGTTGGACTCAAGTGCATCACAGGATACACAAAACAGAGAAAGAATGGGTCCAAGATGCATTTACCTTAAACAGGCATGTCCTTTCCCATTTTACCTTTGAACACAAAAAAGTCAATTAGTTCTTAACTTAGTTTTTTTCCATAAAACTACAAAAATCCTTCGAGTTTTGCTGGTTTTCTGTTGGTTTAAAATAGCTCCTGCAACTTCGTTCATCATTTGTAAGAAACTGCTGTCTTACAGCAGCTGCTTTTAACACTTCCTCAGTAGAGTAGATTTATCTTTTGAAGTTCTCACTGCAGTAAGTTGCATCAGACTTATTACACACATGAACAAAACTAACACAAACTACCTGGCAATTCCTCCCCATGACCTGCACTAGTGAGGAACACACTAACTCCTCTATTTAGAAAACCAGACCCAATCACAACATCAAAAAGAGAATGGATTTGGATTGTATTCCTCTGAATGTCTGGAGGCTTCTCCTCAATTTACAAATGAGTATTGCACTTTCATTTTAATGCGGTCCTGTAGGTAATTTTACCTCATAAAAAATGACACACTAATGCAACACAACCAGCAGCACTGGCCCAAACAAGAGAGATCTTTACACTTCAGTTAAAATGGATTTAGGCGAAGGTTTGAATCAATTTTACAATTAAAGCCAATGTATTTTATGCACTTGGCAACTTTTCCTCCAAACTTCGCTTTAATTTGTCAACTTTTTCTACGAATTTACCTGCAAGAAATTCCTTGAGGCTTCACATAAATTGACTTTCTTTTTGTTGGTTTTCACTAAACTACAGAATAAACTTTACTGGAGGGCAAAGTACAATTCACCAAAACAAATTTAAAAAGTGGAAGCTCATTCTGTGGCAAAGGCTAAATTATGTTTTCCAAGAATCGCATTTGGCAGGAGTCTTAATACAGCAGACTGCCTTGGTTTCCAGAGGTCACGTCTGAATTAAGAGAGCCAGCAACATCAGCCCATAAACAGTAACACAACATGTGAAGGAGAGCTGAAGCAGAGAGCTGAAGATCATGAAAAGTTCAGGACTTTCTGAGATTGAATTTAGGATGTAAAAGCTGCTTACTGCTCAAGCAAGTACCATTAAGAACACACCTTTCATTCAGTACATTCCCTGGCTCACTCACGCCTGGAAGAAGCCAGAAGTCTTCTAACTGACCTCCCTCCCCACCCTTTATCCTTTTTGGCAAGCCTGGAAGAACAAGACATAGTGACACTAATGCAAAGGGATGTAGCACTTCACAGTCAAGGAGTAAAACGTGGATTTGAGTGACACAGAGATGGGGCCAGCAAGTCTCCCCTTTACAACTACACAGGCAGAAGAAAGGAGGTAACAACACACGTTTTGAGGGTATTCACACGCCTGCTCTGCTGCACAGGTGTTGCTGGCACATGGAAACACCTCCACAATTCAGATGAACGCAGGACCATTGGCATGCACATTTTGAAATTCTGACCACACAGAAAAAATCCCACATTTGGACACAGACGCTTTTCAGTCCAGGACTGATTCCCATAACAGCATGTATGTGGTAATTAGTTGGTTTGGGTTTTTTTTTTTTGTTTGTGTTTTTGTTGTGTTTTTTTTTTTTTTTTTTAAATATACAACTTCCTCTTGGCTGGATCCCTAAAGTTGTAAATTACACACTCTATGTTTAATGTATGCCAAAACCTCGTTTTCCCTTTTGTTTCCATAAAATGTTAAGTTTTATAGTACCAACAACATAGCTAAATTCTCTCCATTTAAATATAGCCCTTTAATTGCAATTTATTCTCATCTATCTCCTGAGCTGAAACCAAAAACTATTTCTATTTGAAAGACTAGAAAGAATATTCTTAATTTCTGCAATGCAATGATTCAATTTTTTTTCCCTCCACTAGCTTTTCTGCTTCCCACACTGGACACATTCCATCATTTATGTCAAACGTGTCAAAATAAAAACTGCCTCCAGATGCCAAAATAGCTCCCAGGAAGAAAAAAGAGAGAAAAAAGAAGGAGGAAAAAAAAAAAAAAAAGAGAAGGAAGAGGGGGAAAAGGGGGAAAAAAAGGAGGAAAAACATCAGGCTTTTGACCACTATCACAAAGATATGATGGCATCTATGAAATCATATCAATTTTCTGCAATGAAATGTAGGAAAACTGAACACAATGAAGGCGTAGTTTAATGGGTAAAAAAATGCATGCACTTTCAACACAGTCCACAATCCAAACAAAATGTGGATAAACAACAGAATGATGATTCCTAATACTCTCAATTGTCGACAGAAATCTCTCCAGTTATAGAGAAATTTTCCACAAACATCTGATGATCAAACTAAAAGCATCCTTCTATCAACGAATTCATTCCCACAATTTACATTTTTCTGTACTCATAAGGAAATTCTTCTTACATCACATGACAACTGCTCCATTCACTGCACTCCACCTCCAATAATAACATTACGAATTAAGTCAAACATGTATAAACCGATGGGTGGAAAGCTGCCTTTTGAACACAAATACACAGAAACCCTTAAAACACTTTCAACAAGAAAGAGATACCACTCAAAACTGGTCAATGGCAAAGCTGAATAGGAGCTGAACTGTATAGCACATGCATTTCCTCTGGATACTGATACAGTGCATACAAGACCAGGAATACTCCCTGTTAAGACTGGGTTTGAAGCACTGGTAAGGCCACACCTCAAGTTCTTTGTGCAGTTCTGGGCCCCTCACTACAAGAAAGACGTTGAGGGGCTGGAGCAAGTCCAGAGAAGGGCAACAGAGCTGATGAAGGGTCTGGAGCACGAGTCTGATGAGGAGCGACTGAGGCAGCTGGGGGTGTTTCATCTGGAGACGAGGAGGCTCAGGGGTGAGCTCACCGCTCTCCACAACTCCCTGAAAGGAGGGTGTACCCAGGTAGGGCGCTGGCCTCTTCTCCCAGGCAACCAGCGACAGGATGAGAGGATATAGCCTTAAGCTGTGCATGGGGAGGTTCAGACAGGTTATTAGGAGGAAATTCTTCACAGAAAAGGTAATTAGACATTGGATTGGGCTGCCCAGGGAGGTGGTGGAGTCACTGTCCCTGGAGATCTTTAAGGAAAGACTGTATGTGGCACTGAGTGCCATGGTATAGTTGACAAGGTGGTGTTAGGTCCTAGGTTGAACTCCATGATCTCAGAGGTCTTCTCCAAACTGATTCTGGGATTCTACGAAAAGAGTAAAATGATAGTAGAACAGAAGGAGTATCAAAGTCCTTTCAAACAGGCACATATCCTGCATAGTAGTAACACTTTTGGAAACCTGAAATTGGATCTGAGCCAAAACCATGAGCTGGATGGTGAGAAAAACCTACAGGACAGCCTTCTGAACAACCACTGGCTGAATGAAGCCTGGAGATGCTCATGAGGGAATTCCTCTGTGAGCAGGGAAATCAGGCATTTATAATCCCATAATATGAACAGTACTGCATGTAAGATACCAAACTCCACTAGCTTTTGTTTTCCAGCAAAATAACCAGACCCTTGTATTTTGGGCTATTTCATGAATCAAAGTAAGGTAAAAGTCACCTCTTTTGTTGTACAGTTTCCTTGTACAAACCCTCAGATTAGCACTTCACTTCTGTGCCCCAGGAGTTTTTGAGAGCTGTGCAAATGCAGTAGCTTCTGAGCAGCAAGGGACAAGTATTGCAAATGGATCTGAGAAAAAACAACCCAGTGATACCACCTATGTGACATTTACTACTTCTTTTTTGGGGGTTCATTTGTCATATTATGATATGAATAGCATTACCTAAAAGTGTAATATAAATTAACATTACTGAGATTCAACAGTCTCAGGCCCTCACAGCAGACTGAAAATAAGGATCAAGGAGCCAAGCAGGAACCCTTAAGTGGTGTTGAATTTAATGCTGTTTTGTGAAAAAAATGCAAGTGAAGAGTAAAATTAAGCCAGGAGATTTATTTTCACTTATCTAAGTTCATCTTAAAAAATACTAGAAACAGTACAACAGGTTTCTACAGGTGAGAAATTGTCATAGTTCTTCCAGCCTCAGTCTACTGGTTGTTTTTATTGAGTGAGCAAGTAACAAAACCAGATCATTTCAGCGTAAGAGTTTACTGATGATGTACTAAAAAGCAAACACATTACCCACATTTCTCTGCTGCTTTCACTCATGGTATGCTCATTTGATTGCAACAGTGAAACCAGAAGGCTACCTCAAGACACAGCTGATATTCAGCATTTGTAGGGCGTCAGCCTGGTAGGTGCCTTAAGAGATACAAAAGATTTGCCACTTCAGTGAGAGGTATTATACAATCCCTCCCCTCGCAACAACGCAGCTTTCTCATCTACACATACCCAGTGTTCCTTCATAGACTGCTTTTGATTATAAAACCAGAATTTAAGGAGAGTCAGAGCAAGATTTTCTGAAGATTGTAGGGGATATAAATGATACTTCTGTGACTATCACAAGCCTCCACGTGTTTAATAATTGATGTGTTGGTTGCTAAATGATTATTGAAACTTAGTATCTTTATGCCATTTTGCATGTTTGTAAAAACAAGAAACAGTCGATTTGGACTCAACCACTCTTTTAAAATTGCTGTAGACATGTAGTCTCCAACTAAAAAAAGTGAAGTAAAAACCTGTAAAGGTGACATTAAAAAATGGCCCCTGAGCGGCTGTGCAGAAAAGGAACCATGACCTGATTACCTAATTCTCACTACTTTCCCTGAAACTATGCACTCTGAGGTTTAGACTCAAAGTCTTCAGAGCATTGCTGAGCTTGAAGTAGGACAGCTCGTGTAGAACTTTAACATTTCTAAAATACTTTCTTTCCAATTGCAACATTCCCATATATGACTGAATAACTCATTCTGAACTTCTTCATGTCACTATCTTTTCTTATTAAGCCTAAAGCCCAGCTCCTTATGTTGTCTAAAGAAACATGGTTATTAAAGAAAGATGCTGTGGTCAGGCACTCCAGCCCAAAATATCATGCAATTAGGGAATTTTATCTTCTGAAAATATGGAGTCCCTAGAGAGAAACTGTTTAGCCTACTAGCTCCAAACTTTGACATGTTATTAAAAAACACTATTAAAAACGTGAAACCAGTTAGAACGAATGTTCCATTTGTATCAGGCATTTTTACATGACTTCAAGAAAAGCTGAATGTCCAGCTGCCAGGCACTAACCTGTAAAATGTCAAGCACTGGCATAGCTATCATAGGATTATCATCCACTGGATGGTTATGGAGGTAAGAGTCAGAATTATTTTAAAGAAGCCAGACTTTGCTGTGAAAGTGAACACCCACCCACCTGGTGCCACATCTCAGATCTTTTGCAGCTGTCCCAGACTGCACCACTGCCTAGCGCGTTTCATTGGGAATACTCTCTTGACACAGCTTTGTGCCATTCCCTTGGGTTCTGTCACTGGTCACCAGAGAGAGGAAGTTGTAGACTGCTATGAGGTCTCCCCTCAGTCTCCTCTTCTTGTGTTCACTTCATAAACCGTGCGATTTCAGCTGCTCCTCATAAGGCTTCTGCTCCATACCCATCACCATCTTCATAGCTCTCCTCTGGATGCTCTGTAATAGCTTTATATCCCTTTTTATTGTGGCTCCCAAAACTGCACGCAGGACTTGAGGTGAGGCCAAGGTGGTGAAAAGGTAATGCTCTATTCATGACATTTCATAAGTTCATCAGTAAAGAAAGATTGCCCTTTTCAAAGCAAACCCATTACCACTTATCAAAGGCAAAATTCAGTGTGCCAGCATTTGTACCTTTTGGGGTTTCTTTTAAATAAGGACACATGAGGAATATCTCAGGAAATACTTTAGGATTTTTATGTGGGCAGGTGGGTGGAGTAGAGAAGGAGTAGCAGCATAACTTTATCTTTTAGCATTGTGTCCTGAATGTAGGTCAGCCTACTCCAATGGAAATACCCCATGCTGATTCTTCACATTCTTAGACATAAACATCCCATGATTTTGCAGGCCAGGAAATAGACAAAGAGATAGCACGTAAATGTTGAGTATTATAGCTTCTATGGTCCATGTCACAACATAATTTTTACAGAAGTTCAGTTTCTAATTTCTCAGTAAATACTATTTCGTGCATAACATATGCAGGATGCATTTATTTCAATATAAAGCAATCTGGAAAATGCCCTTCCTTCCCTATAAAAGCTATTTGTTAACTAATAATAGATATATATTTTACTATGTAAAAGTATAACCTATTTTTAACCTCACATTGTCATACAAAGTTTATGGAGAAAATACTTTATGAAAAGGAAATCAGAGTCCATTTCCTGTTTTAACAAGGATAATCCCTTGACCAGAAGGCCCAAATATTCATTCCTCTTTAATGTTAATTAGCACAGTATTTATTTTACATTTCAGAATTTAACGAAAGAAAGCAAGTTGCTGGGAACATTAAGTTCAAAACGTCTTTCACCTTATTTATCCAGAACTCAATAAAACTGTTCAGTCACAGACTTGCAGCCTCCAGCTAGGTTCCTGCTATTAGCCTTAAATCATTTTTAGGGTTGCAGTAACAGTAAGTTGCCAAACTCAAATATACAGCTATCTACATCTGCTAGATAGTTTGTCCTACTGGACAGTCTGGAAAAATTTCAGTCACTTGATCCAAACTGTAAAGTTTTTTGCTGCTACCAAGGAATCAGTACTTTTAAAATCTGCAAATCACCACTCGAGAAATGCATCTGCAAGAATGCTGAAAGGACAATGTTTTTTTTCCTTTAGGGGAGAATAAGATAGCCTCTCAAAAAAAATGCATATATACAGGAGTTTTAAAAAGTAGCTATTCCTTCCTCAATGAATGGCTGAATCTCTAAATTTACCATTTGAGCCATAAAGAACCTTTTCAGAAACTGCAATTTCTTCAACTGAGGAGATTATCAGGCTGAACAAACAAAAACAGGGAACATGAAACATAATTTCAATTCTTCCCTCTACACAGGAACAGCAGATAGCTGGAAGTGACAGGAGCATGGCTGCTGCTACCACACTGAACCATGACAGGCAGCAGCAATACCCACCCTGCCCCAAAGCAATCAGATTCAGTGACCTCTATGTCTGGCAGCATCAGCCTCTTCACACAGCAAGTCACCCAAAATATCATGAATGGGGGAAGAAATACCTGGCTGCCCTCTCTAATGCTCAAGTCTGTACATCTTCTGTACGGACAGCACAATCAAACCCTTAACATCGCTGTTTCAAGGCATTCCATAAACTGATTTTTGAGCTCTTCACGTTTGATCAAAGTCCACACATACCAGGCTGATTGAATGAGCTCTTAACCAAAGCCATTTGCCTGCTCTGGACACACAGCAGGTGTGCTAACTAGCGTGGTCAGAGCAGTAGGCTGGGACCAGGGTGGGCAGGCAGCACTGCTGCACCACAGAGAAGCAGCCATGATTCACCCACCCGCTTCCCTCTTTGCCCCGCAGAACACCCAGCAAGAGGCATTCACTGACTGCTCAAACTTGCACGTGCCTGTATTTCCACTGCAACATCCCTATTTCTTGTCTGAAGTCATGCATAAAATCCAAGGGCAGTTGTCCAAAATTGGTGCTAGCTTCTGTCCAAATGGCACTTCCCACTTCTAACTGACACATCCTCGTTAAAAGCAAGCCTCATGCAAATAGGGTAATGTACATAATTCAAAGAGCCCTGCTCTCCATATGGAATATCAGTCTCTTGTTTTTTTCCCTTTCTTAACTGATGCAGCCATGTCCATTCTTGTCTGGGATCGTGGACTGTAAATCAGAGACAAGGAAATGAAACAGATAGAAGACATACCCAAACAGGTTATGATCACACGTAGGTCTCACTGGAGCAGACAGCAGGGATCTTGATGACTCCCAGACTCTCTGAGGGCCTTGAGCAGAGGACGCTTTCCCAGAGGTGCCCCTTTGGCTCCATGCGCACTACAGGTGATTCCCATTTCCCTACACTGATGGCATCTGCACGCCTCAGACAGCTGCACTGAGTTCATTACATATAACTTTTCAGGTCTGATCGATGAGGGCAAGGCATTCACAACCTCACTGAACAAAACTGTTCCAGAGCATAACGAGCTCTCTTGGTTCCAACACCACTCAAACTTGCCCCCACTAGCCAGGCACCACCTGTGATCAATGAATCCATACTGCCTGAGCTGGTGCGTCGAGTCAGCTCATCTTAACTGAAAACTTGTGCTCAAGCACTTGTGATCCCTGGCATACCAGCCTGAGAAATTCCTCTGCAGCAGCTCTGATCCACCACACCTTCCATGCCCTTCCGCATGCAAAGCAAAGGAGGTTAAGTAAAATTCCCACAAGAGATGGGAGACTAGCAAAATGCATTGTCAGGGGATCAGCGTGAAACTTTTTCTGGCTAAAGTGAAACATGAAAGTCACTTCTTGTACTCGTAAATAAGTTTTAAGTTTACCTGTTCAGATAAACTACTTCAGGTTAACACTGACATGTCTAAGAGCTTGAACATAATGTTACGTTTCTATAGATGTATTTAATAGAAATATACTTGGAAAAGATGACCAAGGAAACCTGATTAATACAACAAATACATTTGGTTCATTTTTGTCACTAAAAAGTTAATTTTGCTTAGAACCAAATTTAAACATTTGCATAGAAAAACTTCTCTGACACGGCTTAAAATATGGTAAGATGGGAAAATAATTTTGGAAAATAGTGGACACTCTGGATACAAAGAAATAATTTTACAAGAGCCATACTGAAATTGCTTATAATGGAGGCTGCAGTAAGAAAAAAATCTCATCTAAACTAAACATTAAATAGCTTACCAAACCACAGTGTCTATTTTCTTCTTTGACATGTTGTCTAATGATTTAATCCTGCCCCAAAACAACAGGTTTTCCTTCAGCAATTCCATTCACTGAAATAACACACACACCTACAAAACTTTTTTCTTAGTAGAAAACAAAGCAAAACCATTCATTCATTTCTCTAACTACAAGTGCTGGCCCTCATGGAATGTAAGATCAGGTGGAATAAAGCAGTAATAAACTACAAATTTAATCTGGCCAGCAATGGAACGTGGTCTTTCATTCGGAAGAGGCAACATACGGTACATCATTATGATGTAGGTTAAATAATGCTTACTAGCAAACAAACAGCAGCCAAGAGAGACAGCACAAACTATACAGAATCTAAATAAGTGTCTTGCCTCCATTACCTGCCAAGATATTTCTAAATGCCAGAGGAGGAAGAGAGGCTGTTTTGTGGGGTTTTTTGGGTGTTGTTTTAGGTTGTAAGAGATTATTTTGCCATACACCTGTGTCACAGCCATGGTATGGAGGTACAGTGATCCAAAGCAAAGTATATTTACTCTGTATTTCCAACAAGCACTGGCTTATCCACATCAATTTAAAACAGGTGAAGTAAACAGTAAATGCACAGATTACATGGACACTTCTACCATTTAAATACATTTTTATGCACTTTCAAAAGTTACAGAAATGATAATGATATTTTCATGCCAGCTAAACTCTACTCTTTTCCTCTTCAATTTAAAAAAATCCTTACTCATCGGCAAGGCATGTTCTGCTCTCCTGTAACTATGTCCATTACTCACATGACTTCTTCCTGCCCAGATCTTACGTCGTGTCATTGTTTTAACTAATGCTTTGGACCATCTTCAAATCTCTTTAACCCTCGTGTCTTTTACGTCAGTGTCCTCTTCCAGTTCTCCATGTACATCTTGGATGTGTCTTCAAACAATTTCACAGGTATCTCCCCCCACTGGAGGATACAACTCTCAGTTTTTCCCTTTCCAGCCAATCCCATCTTTCCAGTCCTGTCCTCAATCTTCTATTCCCATCTTCTGATCACAAATGGCCGTAGCCATCTTTGAATCTTAACTGCCTCATAGTCCACACACCTGGGATGTTTGCAAAGGCTGCCACATACCCCATTCCATTGTAATCTACAACTTTTTCCTCAGCCCTTCAGCTAAATCATTCCCTTAGGACTATCTTTGCCTCATGTACAGAGACCCTCCCCTCTCCGGCCAACCCTATACCATCACAACCACATCGTGCAATCCACCAAGGGCCAGAAGTGGATTTCCTGTTACAACGCTAAGCTCAGCCTACTAACTAATCTCTCAGCCTCTAGCTTTCAGACACAACAGACTGAAGTGATTGTCCCCACCCTCACTTCCAACCATCAGTCATACCTATCTGGTCACCCCCAGCCCATCAACCCTACCCTGAATAATTTATCAGCCTCCACCAATTCAGCATTTCCACGTGTGCATAGCTGGCCACCGTACAGGAATGATGCACCCTTTGTAATTCAGAAAACCTCTCTCCCTCGTTGGGACGACGCCTACTGTAATAGATACAAAGGCACACCACCTAACAGAGGACAGCTCTTCTTTTCCTCTTACCAATTTTCGATTTAGAACTAAACAATTTTTAACCTGCTTTCCTACATGAGTTGAACTTCATGGCTTTCCTTTACTCTTACTGCTTACACACTTATTGAAGTTATCTCAAAACCAGCCCGCAGAGTCTGTGAGCACCTAGCTTTCACAACTAGCTGTTCTGACCACTGCTGCAGCACAGCAACTGTACAACACCAAAGGCAGGTGCCAAATGCCGTATCAGGGACATTTCTTGGACCAAGAGTGATCAGAATACCTAGCAGAGCTTAACTCCTTTGTAAACAATATAGAATTGAACTGTAAGCTAAATGTTTCACAAAGCAAATATAAACCTCACCATCATTTATGTTCTTGAAACATTACCCTGTGTTACACAGATCATCAGGATGAGTTGAGAAATCCAACAATTATTATTCATCTGTCCCATAAAAGCATCTGAGAGAAGTGACAAAATGACAGTTTGGAGACAACCTGGGCATCATGCACCACTGAAAAACTGCAATTTCACTTCAAGTGGCCTGGACTCCAGCTTATGTTCAATAGACACTCAAAACTTCTTAAGCTCTTAACCACTAAGAAAGAAGACATTTATTCAACAGGGAACAATATTTTCCTTCTGAAGGTATTAATAAAAACCTTTATTTTCAAGGTCTTTTCCCTCTTACAATACCCAGGTAATATTTTGGCAGGACAGTCCTGGCTCTTACCCACAAGTGAACTAGAGCTTTATTGCTCCCATACACTGATTTCAAACTACACTGGGTCACCCCAAGACTTCTTTCCCAGAGGATATAGTTTCAGCACTAGTTCCAGAGACTTGAACTTCTTTCTCTATGAGGAGAAAAATATTTCTGTAATAGGTTGACCTTTCTTCAGATACGTTGATATCTGAAGGATGTCAGTTCATTGTGAGAATTTGAAAGCTGGCATGACTCCAAAGGCTCCACATATTTTCAGAGTGACCTTGCCTGTAATTTTAACCCATTAAAATGAAAGTGCATGGCTGGAGAGGAGTAGTACATACTTAAAAATCTCACTGTGATTCAAACACAGATTTATTACCTGCACCAGTGATTCCGTGGCATCACTTCACAAAGACAAAAGACAATACGTTTTACCCCTATGACCTTCCTGCATTCTTGCAACTCACATGAAAGAGAACAATGGAAATGTGGCTGAATGTGAGAAAGCACCAAACTGCTAGGGCTTTTTGGGTGGGTGCGGAGAGAAACACACATACTACAAAAAATCTAATAATTCCCCACCCAAGCATTGCTAGTGAATGACCTCACTGGTTTCCTACATATACTCCAGCAGCTTTCCTGCCATCAGTCTGTTAAGCCAAGCAATGATGTCAACAGTCCACCTGTGAGAGTGATGTAGCCCTCTGGGTCATGGTCTCAGAGAACTTGGATAAAACCTGTGCCAGCGTTAATTAAATACACCTCTTGTTTCACTGCTGATTTCCTCTGATAAGGCCCAGTTCATTTTTCCTGGAAAGACTTCCATGCTGTATGGGAACTGGAGCCAACCATAACACAAACCAAATATTGCTTAGAGAACATGAAGACAACATGCTAAATATTTAGTTTAAAAAAAAAATCCCTGCATATCAGTGCTGGGATAAATACAAATCTCTTTACTTTGCATGTGCTAGTACTGTACTTTGCAAGGCTAAACTACAAATGCTAGTTACTGCAGATAGTTTATTATCTTTCAGCAGTACTTATCTCTCTCATTTGTAATGCTCTTCCCGATTACATTGGAGCAGAACTCTAACAACCTGCTTTACTGATAAATTCTGACAGGCTAGAATACGAGAAGTTCGCCCAGTAAAAAATATGCTTGGAGAATGGAGTTTGACATTTAATTAGCATCAGAATTATCACTAGAACTTTAATGAAAAATAGCATTTTTTTCTGCCATCAGAAAAGGCCTTAGCTGTGAGAAGGTTCTGAGCAGCTTAAGCATTAAGGAACCTCTCCATTAATACAATTAGCCAGCAAGCAATGGAAGGAAAAAAAAAATATGCTGCTCCTTCTTTTTTTCCTATATAAAGAAATCTAATCCACTGTCATGACTGGATGTCTTCACTGTATGCTGTCACTGGGATTTCAGTAATCCCTCTACTCATAGCACTGACTTCTAGCCACCTTAAGCCCTCAGGACATGCCCTTTTATACTTGCTTTATTCTTGCAGACATTTTCAGATAGCTTTATTAGTAAGAGAACTGTCAAGGGAAGGCTTTCAGTTTTGAAACCAGACATCAAAAATATTTCTTCTTGCACAACTTAAAAAGTAACACTAACCCTAAAACTTAGTTGCTGACAACAACGCACACAAATAATCTGAAGGTGGCAAATTAGAAAAATTATCTCCAAAGCAGTGGTACAATTATACTAAGAGAGGTTGTTTCATGATGATCACAAGTCTCCACTCTGAAAGGCAGCAAGTTGGACCTCTTGCTATAAATTTAATTCTAAAGAAAGAACTGTGTGGTAACGATGTTAGGAATACATTCATATTCATTCATTCATTCTGATTTGTAGCAATTGTGATGGTTCCAAGAAATGTTCTGTCCCACATTCCTGAGCATTACATTCCTGAGCATTAGCAATATTTTCCAAACAACCAATGATCGATGTCCATGTATTTACATTTTTACCTCTTGGGGATCTTATGTTTATACAGTACCTCGCCTACAAACTCTCTTGGAATACATAACACAGAGTATACTGCCTACCCGGCTCAGGATAGGGGAGAAGTTCCATGGCTAATACAACCTCTCACCAAAGTCAGGCTAACTAACTTAGATGTATTTTTTTACACTCTCCTCCAATAAGAAATCCCATATATAAAAAGTCCTTCATAAGAACTGCATTTTCTGGTTCTAAAATGGAAACAGAAAATGAGCGGTAATCCTTGATACTGTTTGGTTTATACTGCTCCTATGGACTGTTTCTATGGATTTATGACACTGAACTGCAGCTAGTTTGTAGCAAAGCGTGCAGGGTGTGACTCATTCACAAAGCTCAACCCAAGAATATTTCATTCTGACATCCAACAGAATAGCTCCCTCACGGATTTGAATTAGTTGCTGCCCATTACTCACATGCACTCCTTCTCATAACTTCATGACACACAACTCGCAGTGCAAACTTGAATCCAGGCCATGAAGGAGATACTAGAAGTTCTGACAAATTTTATCCTGTCACCAGTAATCGGAATTTGGTCTTACATAATTTAAATACACAGCTGCACTCTGCTTCTGGTGGATGTGCATAATGTGGTCATGCAGAAGGAAAGCATATCCCCAAGTCCAGTGACTTAAAGTGACACAGTTTCCTGAACTCCAGGAACCCTCCTGGTCAAAAAGTACTTCCTTCCTTGTTTCAAACACTTGATTGTTTCAGAGGGAATTCAAAACAATAGATTAGAAACTTTCAACCTTTCCTAAGTGTACTGCTACGCAAGGAAATCAGGCCGTGCTCTGGGAAGATGAGATAACATTGGGAGAGTACTCTTTCCGGAAATGCAATGGCCTTTGCATCCCTTCTCTAGCACCATCCCATGAATCAGCTACATGTAAGTAATAACTCTAGCTATGAGATGTCAGATGCAGCTCAACTGCCGTTTGGCTTGAGATGTGCGTGGTTGGCAGAAGGCGTGAGCCAACTCACTTCTCAGCTATTTCGATAAGGCCTGTAAGGGAAGACAGTATCAGGAGCTTCCTAATCCGAGTCTGTACCTGTAAGGACAGGTAGGAAGAAAGGATGATGACTGCCTCTTTTTTAGAACCTCATAGTTTAAATCTCTAAAAAAGGAGAAGGAATGTGGTATTACTTCTGCAGTTAAAAATCTACCCCTTTCCACTATAACTTAGTTTTACAGGACCAGTAGTGATGTTCACAAAGACTGGGAGCAGATCAGGCTCATCAGCTGAAAAGCAATTAAGTGTACTCTATTCCCCAACACAATTCCTTTAATCTACATACATTAAAATAGTTTGTAATGATGGAGGAAAGATTTAAAATTTAGAATACAAATATCTAACTAGCTATTGACAGTCTGCTATTCGAATAAGAGAAGACAATGGACAAGTAAATTCATTTTCCTGCAGCATTAGGGTGCCTAAATATCCTAGACTAACCTAAAAACAACAGCAACAGAAACAACAGCAAGAGTCATTCTCTCAGACCCAACAGTCAAAGCTCTTATATGACATTTTCCTGATTATCTTTTCCTATCAACGTAGAGCTATGAAAAGTTTGAGGATAAGATTATTGTATAAAAACAAGAACTCACATGGTTGTACACATTATTTTTAGAGGCAAACAGGAAATGCACTTTCCTGTCAAGCTGGGTCAAAGGGGAGTTATCGAGTTGAATACTTTGCACTCACCGTTCCTACCAGAGGGTAGATGAATCCAGCTCCAATGCTGGCTCGCACATCGCTGATCGGCAAAATGAAACCAGTAGGAACACCCTTCCTCTCAGGCTGATGGGAGAGGGATAGGTGAGTTTTTGCCATACAAATGGGAAGGTTTCCAAATCCCTAACAAAAAAGGAAAAAAAAAAAAGAAAAATGTTTTTAAATTCACAGTAAAGACACATTATGTTTTTGTTTTGTTATCAGTATCTTCTGGAAACCCTAAAGTCCACATAGCAATAGTTCAGTTTTATAACAGCCAATATTTCAGAAGTGAAGTGAATATGGTACTGTACATGTTATTCTCTCTCAGCTCAGGCCCCTGTCTCCAGAGACGTGGCTGTAGAGATACCCAGCTTCTAGAGTGGGTTCTCAACCTAGAGTTAGGTGCAAAAGCTGCCTATGCAACAGCTGAAGTGTGCTGTTTTCAGAAAGGGTCCACAACAGGTACCTCACTGAACATAAAACCTGTACCAACTTAATAAAACTCTAGCACAGCAGTTCCCTCTGGGCTCTAATGACCTAGTTAGACACCAATTTGAGACCAGGATTCAGAGTCCAAAATTTTCTAAGGGTATTAATATCTTCTTGGGGTTAAACACAGATGGTGATCATGTTGCTTTCCTTTGTTTTTAAACAAGACAAAAACTGCACGAGGTGATGGCACCCACTTCACTAATGCCAGTGCACTAGTTACTGAAAATGTGGGAGAAAATCAGGAAACGTGCCTCAGCAACTCCCTCCCCTTTATTTGTCTCCAAATTATTGATTAATCTTGAGTCAGGCACTTCCTTCTCTTCTGTTCAATTCCTTGACAAACAGGGCCAGTTCACAAGGCCAGGAGGAGAGGCAGCGCTTCAGGGAATTGTCTCTGCAGCCCAGTGCTGACAACCCTTTAATGACATTGTGAAAATATTTCCTAATACTACTAACATTGAGACTAAAAAATGGATTAGAGAATCACAGCAGGAAAAAATAAAGGCATGGATTATTTTGCTTCAAGTACACTAATTATTCTTTTCCATTTAGAAAAATCAAATTAATTCTTAGGAAGTTTGCATGATAGGGAAGATGGCTACACTTCTGCCTGTCTGACCAAGTTGCTGAAGTTTAGTCAGGAATTTTTCCTTAATATATTGTCCATAGTTTCTACTTTCTGACAGAAAGTATCCAGCCACATTTATATCCAGAAGCCATTCCTCTACAAAAACCACATTCACCTCTCCACACGGTTTCAAAACTTTTCAAACTGTAACATGCTCCCACATGCTTTAGGATAGGTGATCTATTTCATGTTCTAGTATTCATAACTCCTTAAAAATAATTGGAACGGAAAGAAATTAAAAGATTTTACAAATATTGGGACCTTTGTTATCAATGTGCATAGCTGTGCACAGGTCCTACTGTGTT
Source organism: Struthidea cinerea (assembly GCA_013397865.1). NCBI lineage: Eukaryota > Metazoa > Chordata > Aves > Passeriformes > Corcoracidae > Struthidea > Struthidea cinerea. Next base: position 668,122 of record VZTI01005203.1, on the reverse strand, counting down.
TGCAAACCCTTTTTTGCAGGCACAAATGAATACTGACATGCTAAAATTGGTTATATTTGCTAGCTGCAACTTTTGCAGATATGCAGTTACCATGTCTAAGAGAGTAACCCAAAACTATCACACTGCATAGGAAGTACAGTTTCATTGACAATCTCAGAAGTATTCTGAATGCTGTTCACATCTCACAGGAGATTGCTTTCATGGTTAAAACCATTCTGTTCTATCGAATCTAAACCAAACCATACTGACCTCCACAGTTTAGTACCACAGGTAAGCTCATGCCTTTCAGCAAAGCTTGACTTAACGTTCCGGTCTGAGAACATTTTACACCCTGAGGTTTCCCAGGACTCGCATCCAGCAGGTGCCTGCCTGCATAATCCCCTGGTGCTCTTACCTGCCGGGTGTAACGATCAACTTGTGACTGCGCAGTGGGAGACAACTCTATATCCTGAGCTCCATACACCTTCTGAGCAATGATCCTTATTTTTTCAACAATAGGAAGCTGCAGAGACAAGGAAACAACACAAGGATGAACGTTAACCAAGAGAAACTAGGATCTTGTTTGCTGAGTGAGGTCTCTGAATCTCTCATTTAGATTCATCCTTGCTAAACAGGCTTGCTAAAGCGTGAGACAAAGAGCACTGGTGATGGATACGATACGCAGCTACAGGTACAGGAATTAACAGCTGTGATTTCAGCTACTCCATCACTTGGAAGCTGCACAATTTGTGCATTACAGAGATGACAACATGAGCTTATGCTTGCCTGAAGTGAGGGAAGAAAATTACTGCCACCTAGTCATAAGAATAAAGAGCTAACTCACACTGCAGATAGAAGGAAACAAGCTCCACTGGGTTAACGGATCACTAGACAAAAAAGTTTCATTTCAGAATAAAGATAACCTATACAACGAGTGGATAAGGCAAGGCAGTAGGCAGCCAGGGAATGTTCCTCTGAGAAGCGAGGAATTGTAGCAGAAAACTCCTGACCCATCACTGCTCCTTTGACTGCGATTTTCTTTTATTATTTATTATTATTCTCATCTCCGATCCTTTCTAACATGCATAATTTCAATTGTAGCTTTGATATTGTAAAGCACTTTGGACATTTAAAAAAAAAAAGAATGAAAGCATTCTGGAATTCATTTTGAAACCTCAAGTCACTAAGTTCAATCCCAGTCTCCAAGAGTATTCACATCATGTTATTCAGCTCGAACAGGACAAGTTCTGCTTTCATGGCTTTTATCTGAAGGCAGATGCAGACTCTCGCATTCAGTCTGTCAGAAAACCCTTAACAGATTTTCAAGAAAGTTTTTTGTGGTCAGATCAGGCACTTACCTTTTGTGCCATCATTTTTGTGCATTTCGAGTAAACAACTCTTTCCTATTTCCTCTTTCTCTTTCCTTTTGTTTTTAATGACCCAGGAGACAGCAATTGTGACTCCTCCAGCCTATTTCAAACAAGCCGTTCTCTGACTTCTTTCAATAGGAACAGGATGATGGAGGAGGGATCTTACTGCCAGTTCAGCTAATTCAGTGCTGACTACAGATGGCCAGAGATGTGTGCAATATTAAAGTACTCTCATCAGTAACTTGTAGCATATTTAATTAACAACACGCATGGAAGAAGTGCTAAACAAAATCTAGAGATACCACTTGGGGAAGAAGACTTGGTAATCTCAAGCAATACAAAAGCACCAGAACACAAAACAGAAGCATTTCATTTTATTCTATCAAAGGCAAGAAATTAATTAATTTGTGAATAACGAACTCTATCTGGTGCATTTATAGGAAGTTCCATAGTTAACCACATTTTTGCAATGCCTGTCTGGAAGTAGTTCTTTTTCTGCAAAGATACATTGGTTGAAGGGTTTGTGTCAGATCAACCTTTTTTGTATTTATTATTGAATTTTAGAAAGATTAAAGCCTACATTAATAAAGAACTCCAGTAACAGAGGCATCACAAAAGAATCTCACCAGACTTCCAAGTACCTTAAATGTAAGGCAGTTAAAAGCTACTAAGGCTCAGATAAAATCCCCCCTCAGATCTGAAATTTCAAAGACAGGTTTAAAGAAGCTTCACAAGACACTTTCTGAACATGCTCACTATACAATTACTGCACCTTAATTGGGTGGAATAACGTCACATTCCTAACATCAGGCTTTTTACAGGAATCCAAGCACTGCAAAAAAATCTAATCAGGATTGGAGACAGCACATTGCAAATATCCTGGGTATAATTCCTGGCAGCAGTAAGCTGAATTGAATACTTAGTGCCATGGACAGCCATCATGAGATGAAACTTGTCTCAGGGTGATTATTAAATACATTCATATCCATGGCAGTTTTCAACACAGTGGGAAAAATGCAAAACATGTCTGTTAATTTGTCTTTTGGGTGCTGTTTGCTTGCAGTCAAGGACTAACAACAATGGCAAATGGAAAAGCAAAAGAAATTCCATTCCCTGTTGTCAGCAAGCCAACACCGAAACTAACAGCTTTCTGCTTAAACCTCAGTAAATTCATTGAGATGGAGATGGACATTTAAATTCAACTTGCATTTGTGTCAAAACATTTCAAACTAATTTGACAGCAGTATAATTACTGCGCCTTCAGCCCCCTTCCAATGACCATAGCCGTATTTTCCAAAAGAAACCCAGCAGGGCTCTGGCTAACATCACAGGAGAATGCTTTAATGACAGTGGTGGCACTCCGCTTCTCCTGGAATATGCACAGTGTCTTGCATGACTGAGTCTGAGCTGGACAGTCAAACCGTATCCCTATTGATTTGTGGTTTGGGCTTTTTTCCTGGATTGTTCTTCCTTTTACCAGAATTTCAGATACTTTTTGGGTCGGCACCCACACCTGAGATTTGGCAAATGTAACCTCAGAAGAACCACCATTGGGGAAGGAGTTGTGTGAGTGTGAATAGCAAAAAAGAAGTGGTTTCCTGAGCCTGTCATGTTTTTGCCAGGCATGCGCATACAAACAGGTGAGGCAGTGCGTGCATGGTGTCAGAGGAGAGTTTGAGCCTATTTAATCTCAGCAGAGGCAAGACAAGTCCTGGCTGAGCCAAATTCAGACAGAAACCAGCAGGAAGGCACAGATGTGCTATAGACATGAACACACTCTCAGATATGCTTCCTTCCTGAAGTTTCAGGAGTAGGGAAAGGAGTACACTACACCATGCTAAGGATCCACCTGTTTCCTAGTATTTAGTGGGACTTTTAGGGCATTATCTATTTAGAATCACAGCATAAAAGGGCATTTCGAGCTAAAAAGTTTCCTGTGTTTCAGTTATCAAGTAATAGTGCCGGGAAACTTCACTTAATTTAAAGAAATGTTTTCCACACTAAAAACACCTAGTGCTTTACACGAGAAATAAAAATTCATTTTGCTTGGAAGTGTCATAACAGTATTTAACAGAAAAGAAGTTCTACTAATTCAAGAGACATTTTACACAGCAGAAGCCTGGATGTTTACAAGACACTTGTTAGCTTTAGGTTTTCAACAAAACTGTTGAGTATTCAGCACTTCATTATCAAAATAGTATCACTGATGGGCAAAGACATACACCATATGTAGCAACAGTGCTAATTCACATGGAGAAGTGGGCTGAAAAATAAGACTCATTGCACAAGTAACTAAATCATTAGGTGGTTTAAGATGGATTTTTGCTCCAGTTGATACCAGACTTATCTAGAAATTAAAAAAAAAACAAAGAATCATGTGAACTACCTATTTGTGCCTTATATACTTTGGTCAAACGTCTGCCCGCAGAAAACATGTATCTCAGATACTTAAAAAAAAAGAGTAATTTCACATCTGTTGTGGTTTGGGAATGGTACTCTCCAGTTCAGTGTGCCCACCAAGACTCCCCAGGAATGCCTTCTCCCAGGAAGCAACTCCTTTCCCCCGCCCCCGGAAATGATGTGATATGGTACAGAATAACCTCCTGGCCATGCCCCCTTCCATCTACTGCAAAAATGAACCCCATCCTTGCCAGAAGCAGGACAACATCTCTTTTTTTTTTGTCTGAGACTTTTTTACAATGGCCTAGGAAATTCCTGAACTAGTTGTTCATTCCTACTAGCAAACTCCAACGCAGCACCCTTAGCTGCGCTGATGCAACCATTGGCAGGCCATCAGCAAAACAGTCTCAAGGAAAGGAGGATGAAAAGCCTCATCTGAACGGTGTGTGTTGATGCACCCCTATCAAGAGAAACTTGATTCCACAGCACCTCTGCCACCTGGACAGCTAGGGTGAGAAGGAAAGTTGTAAAATATCCACGGTGTCAAAAGCATGAAAGATTTAGGATCAACAATAAAAGCTATTCCTCTTCTCAGTTCCCTTATGTAACGTTGTGACTGTTGCACAACTCAGTACATTTAGGCGATGACTAAGTGACAGATAGACAGTGGACAGTATGGATTTAGATAAAACCTGACTTTTATAGATATGCAACTATGTATTAGTACTAATGCTGAAGGAATTACGGCAGCTTCAGAGAATTCGTTCCAAATTCAATGTTAGCTTCCCGAGAAAATGGTAACGTAAAATACTTAATGTAAATTTACACTGAATATGACAAGATGCTACTGGGCCACACAGTACAAGTATCTGCTGACAATTCAGAAGGTTTCTCTCAGAAGCAACCAATCTCGCCAGTCCTGCCAGAGAGAATGTGCACTTCTGAAATCTCACACATTTAGAGCTACCAAAGCCATATGCTACTTCTGAGGCAAGCACAAACACATGTGCTTGCTGAGGCTGCCAAGCACCCACACCATAAACAGGATTATCTCCCAGGCTAAAGCATAACAAGTGCTAAAGCACAAACTGCTTTCACAAAACCAGTATCTGTGTAGCTGTACATTTCATTACTTGATAAGAGAACGAATAAACCATGAAATCAGCACTGATAAAGATGAGAGCCTGTCATTCCCAAGGCTGTATTGATTATCTAAGATGAAATCATACCAGTGTTATCATCCAGCCATACTGCCACGTCCAGACCATCTCACTTGCAAGACACGATATTAGTGTAAAGTGGTGCTGTTTATCACACAATCTTCTTTCTTCCCTTACTATCGAAGCAATGTTTTCACCAAAACATAATTTAATAGTGCTTAATTTATGCTAAACTTTTCTCACATTTCCTTCACTCTTCATATCTTCCTTCACTTCTAACAGCCGACTTCAGATTACCATTTTTTCATATAGGGCTTGATAAGGATTTCCATGGACAGCAGACCAGCTACAACAGATCTTCCTTTCATCCTCATTTCCTCTGCTGCTCACACTCACCCATGTGCCAGTGCAACTGAGGCAGCACCGCTGTTTGTGCAGCTGCACATACCAGAGAAAGTGATCCAGGCTAAAACATATCCCTATTGCAACCCATATCAGTTCACACATCCACCTTATCATAAAGCCCTTGCGAAGCAGGAAGAATTGCTCAAACTGTTCAAATCTGAGCACTGAAATGTACCAGCAGAAAAAGCGAGTTGGGGCAGGGACACACACATTGGCTGGGATTCCTGAAATCAGTCTTGCTGCCAGAAGTCGGTATTAAGTGAAACAAAGCATGCACATTACCAGGGATCTCGTCTGAGACTACGCTCAAGATTTCCATCTTTTGCATCCTAACTTGGACACCTGACTTTTTAAGCTCTTTAGCTACTGGAGAAAGGAGTTAATCTTTTTAACTCTCCACAGCCAGTCCCTGAGACTGCTGGAAACAACCCCTGCTCCCTTTCTCCTTCATTTCTTCTGCTTTTAAACACCCTCCTGACTTCCTCACCAACAGAACACATCTCTGCAAAGCCAGAGACAACAGCACTAAGTCCCTAGTCATACTACATTCCACGAGGTTGTAGCTATGCCACACTTCTAAGAGAAGCCCTGGTATTATCTAGTTTAAATTGAGTACCATAAGCGAGTGTCCATGAGTGCAGCACTGTCTGACAGCATCTCTTCACAGTTACACAACATAAATACTTAAAACCACTTTATTCTCCAACAAAACTAAGATCCTGTTGAAAAAACATGCATTTAACCAGAGAATATACAGAAGCACCATTCACTTGTAACTTACACATTTAATACTTCAAGTATTTCAAACATTCACTTTAGCATCAATGCCTATTTTTAATTATGACATCACCAGTTTAATTATAGGGTGACAACCTCTGGGCTTACTGTTATCAAGCTGTTTGTGTTTTAGCAGAAATTCTTAATATAATTCAAAATTCTAGGCAGTGGCACTTTTTTTTTAACTTAACACATTCACTGAAAGCAATAAAGAAGAATCGCTGGTTGGCTAAGTGAAACAGTATGCAGACATCACTCATTCCTCTTCTTGGGAAGGCTGCCAAATGAAAACATGATGGGAGTATGGCTGAAGGTGCTGTGTGGGGTGACAGAGAGCAGGGCTAAAACAATAGCTGACTCTGCACATTCGAACTCCTACTTCTAGCTTTTCCCTTGGATAAAATAAAAACGCATTTATTAAAGTATCTGTATATTCTGGTTCCAGGAGATCTGTGGCTGACAAAAGGATTTCCAAGTCTTTAACACTTCTCTTCCTTTGCTGGCACAGGACAAGAGTTTGTTTTTTAATTCGTGGAAAAGCATTTTCAGTCAAGTTAAACAGTTTGTGAATCAACACCTAAGCCTGTAGCCTTAGAGATTTGTTTTCCATTTCCCCAACTTTGAAACCACAGCTGTGCCTAAGAAAATTGCTTCATGCAAAGAAAAGGGAAATAATGAAAACAAACATAAAAGTACAGTGCTGTCAAGAGCCTACATCCACAAATAAAGAGATGGAGTGGCAGAAACACAGCTTCCTACCCTAGAATACCCAATTCAGTGAAACAAGTGTCCAGACTCCACAGAAATCTCTTTGATGGGAGTGGGAGGAGTGGGTGATACAGCCCTATGGAATTCCTCTTTAATGTGGCTTCACTGCTAGATGCCTTACCAGCAGTAGAGGGGAGGGGGGAAATAGTTTAAAGCCTAGCATACGCTGCAGGGCAGCACAGCCTGCATTTCAAGATGAGAAATGTTCGCCATCAATTATTAGGAAAAGTTTCAATAAGGAGCATACATAATTTTATTTATTCCCAGCCCAGTAGTACTTAAGGACTTTCCATTAGATCCACACATGACTGAACTCCATGCTGTACAGAGAAGAACACAGAAGCTATGCTTCCCAGACAAATGAGCAGAGGTATGCTGGGCTGGTGTGACGGCAGACGCACGATGGATGGCTTTCATGGCTTAGCGACTCCATGGTATTAGCAGAGGAAACAGAAAATACCCCTGGCACCTCTGGCACCTCCCATTCAATCACTGGGACTGAAAAGATGAGAAGTTTATAAACTACAAGAAACACTCTGCCTTGGGACATTCCCCCGGAGCTTCGCATCCTCAAACCCAGGCCCCAAGAGCCCTTCTCGACTGTGCCTTCCTCTTTGAGCTGCTCCTCCTCTCTCAGTACATGCACCAAGGAGCCTTCACCCCCACTGATGGGGCTCTTCTTCCTTCATTGCTCACAGCTCATTCTTGCTTTTTGAGAGCGTGGCCAGAGGACGGAAGAGAAAACAATGCACAGAGAACCGCTGCTGGCAGAGTTTGCTCTGTTTCGATGCTACCCTTAGACCCTTCTGAGCGACTCATTGTCTGTGACAGCTGAAGCGAAGACTGGAAGAAATGAGATAAGTGACAGCCCACACCATACTGCCACAGCACAACAGAGGCAGGGGCAGAGAAAACTCTGGACTCAGATGCCCCAGATTTGCCCAAATTATTATTATGCTCCCAGCAGGGGAAGAAAAATACCAGTGCTGAGGCTGCTAACTGCTTGAACGCCTCCCTGAGAAGTGCTGCTACTCAACCTCGCTCCCAGTGGATGGTCCCAAGCTGAGAAAGCTCTCCTTTATTCTGCAGGCTGGCCAGGCAAAGCACTGCATTCCGCCAAAATATTTGTGCAATCAACTTTCACTGTATAACCTGGAAATATTTTCATTTGTCATGACATTACCTAAAGGCATAGCACTGTCAAAAAACAGTGTCATCTGACAAATCTGGAAGATTGGAACAACCCCTTCCCTTCCCTCCCATTTGTGACCTTTACAGTCTTCAATTTAGTTTTCCAGTGCAGCATAAATCAGGTGATTTGAGGCTTTTCAATAATATTTGTCATTCTTTCAAGGGGACAGTGCTAACTCACAGACCAGCCAGATATGCTGATCCTGCCTCACACCAAATGCCTGTCCTTCTTTCTTGTATCTCCCAAGAGCCCATTCCACTCCAGCTGCTTGCAGGAAGGGGCACTGTTATCTCTTAAAAACCTAATGCCTGCCTTCTTTCAGACCTATGCTTCTTGCCCCAGGCTGAGGAGGGCTGCTCTAAGTCAAGGGAGAGTTCACCACCGCAGAAGAGAGGAGATCAGGATAGTGAAGGCGGGTTACTCAACAGGCGTGCTTAGTGAGGAATATAGCTTCCCCCCTTCTCCTGATCAAGAACAGGCACTGAAGCCAGAGAAATTTGGAAATGGGATGCGTTTCCATCCTCTCCTTTCCTCCCCCCTAGTTATCTAAACTTACTTTTAATGGTTCAGTCAACTTTATTTTGAGTAATGGCTTTCTGCTGCAACTTAAAGACTCATACTTCAAGAAAACTGAACCCAGAAGGGAAGTCAACAGTGATAAGAGGATTGATATTTTGATATTTTCCATATGTAGCAAGAATATATATATTAAAATAAACCACCACAGATGATTTCACAAAGAGTTCAGGAGGCCTTTCAAACAAACCCATCCTTCAAACACTGAAGAGAAACACTCTGCAAGAAACCAACTCAACAGTAACTTAAGAGAGGTTATTGTGCAGAGGGGGCAAAAATCCATACTGAACCCACACAATACTGTGGTATTTGCTTCAATTACTGCCAATAATATTTTAAGCTACGTTAAAAACTCTGAAGTCTATGATATGAAGACTCATCCTTGCTCCTGAACCATCACCCCTGCCCTGTGCAATTCCTAATACTGTGTTTCATGGTACACTGTCTGTTTACGTGCTTTTCTTACAATTTTACAGTGGCAATGGTGCAGTATTTACTTGTCAAAGGTCATGCATTTGATCAATGAAATGACTGCCACACATATGCACTCCCAAAACCATATATGAGCTATTCTGTTCTCATTTCAACTCCCCCAAAATATTTGTTCATCTTATACCAAATGTCAAACAAACCCTCGCTATAATCAAGACTAAAAAAAAGTCTAACTACAAGCATCAGCTACTAGGATAAAAAAAAAGATTGCCTGCTTGGAGAAATAAATAAAGAGAACCCAAAAAGCTATCCAAAAGTGGGACTATAGAAGAGTGTATCATGGAATGACACCCAAGGAAGTTTAAAGAGACCAAATTAGATGCTTCAAGGAATAAAATTAGCACAGTCTTCTAATTAGACTAGCTTGCTAAGATACTGAACAGGAGCAGAGCCTGAGTCCTGAACTAACACAACTGTGGTGTGTCCAATGTCTAAAATTGCTCATTTGGCACATGCTCAGGTATCCCTGGACAAGATGGCATAAATCCATAAACATACCTCAGGATTCAGAAAAAAAAAGCTGATTCTCAACTTTCAACCAGCATTTGACAGATCTAGAAAATACTTTCTTCTAGTGTTCTTCTCACCCTATACACATTTGTAAACATCCTTCAAGGAAGCTTTTGTTTTCAAAGATATATTTGGAATTTACATAAAGCACTGCAGAGATGAATGCATTTGGAAAAAAAATGAAACAAAGAGAGCCCACTTGACCTGAACTATCATCTAATTATATGTCTCACGGCACACTAATAATATAGTTTAGTGCAAAGTTTGTTCTAACTAGAAAAAAGGATACAAACCAGTTTTACATATAAGGGTTTGAAGCTTTTTTTTTTAATAACCTGGGTGATGCTTTCTAACAACAGATCAAAATATCGAATGAACCTGCTACAGCTACAGTGGTCTGTGCTGTTGGAAATTTTTCTAATTATAGCCAGTTCTGGAAGCAAATTCTGATTAAGTTTTCCAGACAGGAAAACAAGGTGCATAGACATCAAAGGATTAAATGGAGACATGGAGTAAAGGGAACAGTAGAGCAATTTCATGATGACAGACAGATGTATGGTAGTGGTTTTATGCAGAGTATTTTCCCTCTTTGACCTTCCAAAAGGGAAAGAAAACAGAAAAAAAAAAACAACCCCAGCAAATCCCGTGAAACTTAGGCAACCTGGACTCAATATTATTCAAGTAACTGGACAAATCTGACAATCAGATGAGGGATGGAACTACGTCCTTTCACTTACATCCCCTTTAGGCACAATGAGGGGGAAATAATCTGTCTGAATCCCATTTTACTGCTTCTTATCTTCCTTAAATTTATTTTACCCCTTTGAACAGTAGAAACCATACCTCAAAATTGCTACAACAACAAAAAAAATCAGGGCAGGCTTATTTGGGAGAGGTGGCTTTCCTTCACTTCTCTGTGAGCCTAGTAACCAATTGACCTACATACTGTAAAAGTGACAGCATTGCTGTTTCACTCTCCTACTTCCAACTGCTTCAGTCCCCATCCTTTGCACAGTAAGGATGAAACAGAAGCCCGAACTTTACACTTTACTGTTTTTGTTGGCCTGAAGGTACTTTTTTACAGTATTTAAAAATCTTTATACACTTTTATAAAATCCCTTCAACTTTTTTTTGAGGTTTATAATACTTGTGTGAAGTTACAGGATATTAAGTTGATGCAAAGATGTGATTCATTCCCTTTGTGCTTAAGATCATGCTGCTTATGCAACACAGCACGAAACGATGTGTCTGGGAAAGACATTAAAGTGGAAATGAATCTGATTTTCTTCAGAGGCGGAGTCCGCCCCTACCAATCCTTTTTACTCACTCGTACCATCAGATTGCAAGCTACATAGTGTATAGCAACGCCAGAGCTTAAATACCAGCTTGTCAAAGGCTCATGTGCTACCCCTGTAACACAAGTGTCCAGGGGGGAAAACCAATACATGTATTTCTCAAAGAATTTTTTTCCCCATTTAATTACACAAGTCCCATAAGATGATAGCCTCAGTTTTCAGAGCATCTCAGTAGAGACAAACTTAGAAAGGCATATACATGGTCCATTTCTCAGCTGTAAAATTGTTGCACGGGCAAAATGCCTTGAACAGATGCTGCAGCACTAATATTCCCAACATTTTCCATCTATTCTGTCAGGGCAGTGGTTAACACTGATAGGGGTTGGCTGGATTACTGACATTTTGCAAAACAGCTGGGGAGGTGGAAAGTAAAAATAAAATGGGTGCAACAGATACAGGGTGCATATCAAGGAGAAGAGAGAATGAAATTCGACAGCAGGGCATACCTACCTCAGGCTGAACTTTTTGCTGGAGAGAAGAATCAAAACAGGAACTTCCAGCCATTTAAAAGAATGAAGCTGAGGTTCTGTTGTAAAAAAATAGCATTCGAACATTTTCTAAAGAAACTTAAGCAGCACTGTCAACTGGGGCACAGGATCTGAAACTTGACAAGGGCTTCCTCGGAGCCAGAGAAATCTGTTTGGCTGTTCAGATTTAAACCCACCCACATCTGGATAGCCAGGAAGGCCCTGAGAAATCATTTATATAACCTTCTTGGCAATATGCTCCTCCAAATGTTCTGCCAGCACAGTGGTACCCCAGCACCTCCAGTGCTCCCAGGGGTCCAAACTCCTCTTGACAGCTCACAATGCTGTGATGTTACCCTGCAGACAACTGCAGTAACAGTCTCCAACAGACACGGAAAAAGAGTCACTAACTCTAGCAGACACAGGATTGAAACTTGGACCACGGTATACTTTGTTGGGTTATCTAAGGGCTAAGCAAATTAGCCACAAAGCCCCAGCAAGGATCAGAGGAACAACGACAGGTGGAGGAACCCTCTGTAATGTAATCACTAGAAAAACCTAATCAGTGAAAATTAAGAGTACACTGAATTGCCTGTTTCCTATGACAATCCAAGGGGAAGATGAGACCATTGTCCCTGGTGAGAAATGCACCAAGGTGGGTCAATGGGAAACTCTTTGATCAGAAAACTTTGCAAATGAAAGGAAGTGACAGCCTACAGCAGCACAGGACTCTATGGGATATACAGAAGAAGCAGATTTTGGGACCGTGTAAACCTTATGATGGGATTTTCAAAGAGGATTGTAGGAATGTGTAAAGATTGTTTAGTGGAACAAGCAAAGATGGGGAAAGGAAGTAATCAAGGTGGATTGAAAAGGAACAAGTGTGGGAAGAAAATGAGAGAACAGAGGAAGAAGGGGTCAGTTGTGTGTAAAAGTGTCTGGCCAGCAGTCTGACTAACTGAGCTCTGTGCTTGAGGACCTCTCTGTTCTTATTAAATCTGATTTATTCTGATTTCTGACTGGCTTCTGTGTGGGTATGCTCTCTGCTCTAAATGTGTATGTATGAGGACTAGAGAGCACAAGGAAAGGGCTGTGCCCAGCAGCTGTAGTGAGCTGCAAACCTCAGGGGTTTGTGGACTCTGGTGCCTCAGCTGGAGTAGGACAGGGGCCCTGAGGGCTGTTCCTGAATAGACTGAGGACTTGGGGCCAGCAGCAGCAGCAGCAGCAGCAGCAGCAGCAGCAGCAGCAACCCACATATTGTGCGTACCATATTGTACTGGCAGACTCCATCTGATCATCAGGAGAGAAGGAACAGGACTGGGTCACCTGTGCTCTTTGTGCTCACCTAGAGCTGTGCTGTGTAAGTGGGTGCAGGTAAAGGCAGTGCTTCCTCTCTGTGTTGACCTGGCTGGGCTGGGCAGACATGTGGGATGAGCATGGATGTGCTACCTGTCACATCCTTCTCATACAGACAGTGAACGCTTCAGGAAGCCACAACTATTGGTGCAATACCTGTGACTGTGAGACAGCAACTACAACTCATTTTATCCGACTGACAGGACAAATACCATGACTCTGAGATCTTTGGAGAAGTCTTCCAAAATAGTAGGTGAGTGTTCCATCTGCATACATACTTTTAAGTTAAACATGAAAGTATCAGAAGTATTGTTCAATGCACTAAGTAATTATCATTACCAGCGAGTATCCTGCTCTCTGATTAGACAAGCCACAGATTGGTTGTTCTCTCCAACTTTTGTGACTTTGAACCAAGGCAAGTTCCTTTCCAAGTGTTTTAGATAACTTCGTTTCAATGTTCTCAATGTTCTTCTTGTTTTAAATCCAACTCTGATGCAGAATGCATTAATTAAAAAAAAAAAAAAAGAAAAGAAATCTTACCTCCAAGCTGTAGAGATATTTGAAACTGTTTTTCTGATTGGCTGCCTTTTCCACAGCTTGAGCTAATTTTACTGCTCCTCTACCACCAGCCGACCAGTGATTGCAGGGTACAGCATCAAATGCTCCAGACTCCTTTGCAATCTTACACACCAGATCAACCTCAGCTGGAGAGTCAGTTCTGCCAACCAAACAGTCCCGTCTCGTTATTTTGTTTAATTAGTTCTCTTCTATAACCTTATAAACTTAGCCTTATTATACCATCAGCACTGGTAAAGCAGGAACATATAGAAACTGTACCATATACATAATGCATTGATATACAGCACATGTATTTACAGGTTTCAAGAAAACTTTTTAACTGTTATAGCTAATTAACATGGAAGATTATCAGTTCCGTAATAGTATATACTTTTTTTGTTGGTTTTAAAACCTTAGGTACAAGTTAAGGACTTAAATATCTTTATATTCATGATGAAAAAAGGAAATTCTTTAATAGCTTCTTGGTCAATGCCAAATTGAATAATTTAAAAACCAAGAAAAGTGAGACATTTGAACTGTGCATTTATTCACAAGAGTAATGAAAGAACAGACTTACTTGAAGACGTTTAGAGCAACCACAACAGGAACTCCAAAGAGCTGAGTAATTTGAATCTGTTTCTGTAGATTACAGCAGCCATCAGCTACCAGCTGGAGGTTCTGTGCAATTAAATAAAAATTAATGGAAATGGTAAGATACATAAAGTCTTCTCCAGCCAAAGAATTTTCCATAAATTTAAGAGAACATAAACAGTGCTGATCATGACAGTTGAAGGCAAGTGAAATGCTTCCAGATGAAAGTATTCTGGCACTTATTAATTCTCATTCCAATTAATGAACATCAGACATATTTAAGCAACTAAGCAGTGTCCAAAATTTGTACATTAAACCATTGCTCTTTTCTGAGACACAGGAAGATGGTGCAGCTGATGACTGGTTGCTTGTCGTGGTTGTGAAAGGGATGTTAGTCTGCTGTTTGCAAGGTTTATAAACAGACTGCAGTAGTGGGGTGGGGTTTGACATACAGATGTGTTAGATGCAGAGTTCGTATACACACATACATAATCCAGATAAAAGCACATTACTGGATTTCCTTATTTACTTTTTTACCTCACAATTTGTAGGCCTTTTCTCAATTGTAACGAAACACATATCCTTAGCCTCATACAAGCAGACCAAGCCTGATACAAGAAGACCAGAATTTGTCTGGAGTGAAGTGACGAAGAAAAAAAATCAGCAGAATTCACTCTTCCTTTGAAGAGTAGCATCCCACCCCAAATGTGAAACATAAACATATAAAACTTGTTGTTTAATGAACAGGTTAAGCTATCATTAATTTCAGGGAGTGTTCTTGATCCCTACACCACTCTGCTTTTGTGCTTCTATAACTGCTTGTGTGTTGATCAGATTGAAAACTTAGTGGTCCTGGAAATACTACTGAAAAAAGGTTATTTTTCAGCTATTTCAGTTCCTCGTTACAATCCATCATGCAGTCACACACATAATACACACAAGAGGGATAACAGAAAGGGGCTGAGGGAAGATGAGGTGGTTTTACTTGTTGGCAATGCCTGTCGGAGATGTTCACTGAATGTCAGCATTAGAGCATGATGTTGTCAAACCTGAGGCTGCACACTAACCAGCGAGAGCAAGGAGAAGTTCTGATTCTCTGTACACCATATTATTTTGTTCCCTTAAAAAGAAACCTCTCTTAAGTTTTATAACAGTTCCTCTTACCTCTTCTGTGTATTCTTTCTTCAAGGGGGCACCAGCAGTTACCTGGGATCAGGTAATAATAAACAGTCAAAGTCATCACAGACTGATACTTGTCATATAACCCTAAAGGGTCAGAAGCGCAATTGTGCTTGCTCTCTATACTGCCAGTTAACACCTACCAGTGCACACAACATCACAGCCTGACTGCACCTTGTGTTTTATTTCCAGTTGCACCAGTACAGAGAACAGCAACACTTCCTATTGTATTCAGGTAGCAAGATACAGGTCGTGCCTCAGCAATTAGTTGCGAAAGGCTGCTAGGGGAGGCAGCTGGATCTCATTCTACATGTTGTTACAGCACACCAGCAGTGCAAAGCAGTGCAAAGACAATAGGCAGCAACTTCCAACAGCTGAAGAAATAACAGCAACACAGAAGAACATCATCTTTGAGCGTCCTGTAATTACTGCCCATGGCAAAGAACTGCATGCAAATAATTTGTTGGAAAGCACAAAGGTATACATGCAAAGTGCATCACCAAGGTACTCGGGTACTATACTGAGTCTCCAAGGACCATGTAACGTCAATCCCAGGCACCACTTACTGACTTTTGTCTCTAGCATTAGTCCATTTTATAGTTAACCTCCCAGTAAAAGTATCTGGTACTCTACATGCCTCAGTGATGAATGCATCACATTTGTAAACAAATGAAAGCTTTCAACTTCTAAGGACACAAGTGAGACAGAAATAGAGACAGTTATTAAGACATATTTAAGTCCTATTTTTGCTAGATTGAGTGATAACACATGTGAAAATATAAGTGCCTTGATAGGGATGGCGAAATATAATTCAAAATAAAGAAAACATGCATTAGAAGTGGACTAAAATGATAGAAAGTGATATCATTATACCAACCTGGAAGACTGAAAAAGGGTAGGCTCAGCTTTAAAGAGATGATTAGCTGCAAGGGAAACTATGCATTCTAAAATTTTGTGGCTGTGGAAACAGCTCTGGTATTTTCACCCAGTGTGACTGTTTCCCTAGCAGCATCACTCTCTAGCACGCTGCTGGGCAGATGAAAGTGTTCCTAGGAGTTGTGTCTGTCTGCTCGGCTAGCAGAGTCTGATCTGATTACACGTTGAGGAGCTCTTCTACAATCACTAATCTGTAAAGTCTCTTCGTGGCTCAGACAGCAAAAAATTATACACTGGTGACTCTTGGTACACCAGGAAAACACTTGCAAAATTTCATCAGTTACTTCAGCATCCCTGAAGGAATTAATCTAAGCAAACTAAAAGGATGTAAGGGGTACCCATTAGTGGAGTGAAAGAAATCTCAAAACCTTCACTAATAACGTTCTCTACTTCCACTCACATGCCGCAACTCGAACTCGTCTCATTTCTCCTTGGCCGTCAAATTTCCTAGCCTGTGATGACTTCAGTGCACTTACAACTGCGATTTCAAAAGGCAGGGAAAAGAATATATATATCTATATCTTACAGCCTTTTTTTTAATGCAACAAACGTCCCTTGCTCTGCAAGATACAGTACTTCTTCAGAGCTCTTTCGTCCCTCTTCTTTCATTTGTGCCTTAACTTTAGAGATAGCATTAACTTTAGAGATAACATCTACATAATGAGGTATCTCAGAAGGGTTATCTAAATACTGCCCCATAGACTACCCCAAGTATTTCTTAAATCAAGGTATTTTACTTATTTCCAATATTAGCAACAACTTGCTTTTTCCAAGAAAGGTGCAAAAACTTACATTTGGCCCACCTCCATGCATCTTCAAAGCCCTCACTGTAGCAACAAGTACAACCACACTGGGAACCAAGCCAGATGCTCTGCATTTGATGTTGAAGAATTTCTCCATCCCGATGTCAGCACCAAAGCCAGCTTCAGTTACTGTTAAACATTAAAAAAACAAAACAAAACCACACATTAAACATGCTTTTGGTTAAACACTGGGGGATATTTCTACTTTAGCATACAGTGCTCTTAAATACACTGCATTAATTAAATTTGAATGAACTTTCAAATAGAGGTCTATTTACATTACTGAGTCTGATTAAAAACCTATTCCCAACTCAGAAATAAATTCTCTTACTCTTGATATGTACAATATGCCATCAAAGGTAGTTACATGGTGGGAAAAAAACCAAGCAATCTAAATTAGTTTGAACCAAAGTATTTAAAAAATATCTAGTCCTCTAAAATCAGTATTTCTGTGCAATTATGGGTAAAATGATTGCAAATTCTCACAGATATAAGACTTTCCTATATTATTCCTCCTCCTTTGATTTCACTCAAGATGTGCTTTCATCACAACTAATGGACCTAAATTCTTCTAGGTTTGCAGAACTTCTGGTGATCTCTTGCTTTTGTGGAGAGGATGTTTAGTTATAAACACAAACCAGCAGTTACAGTCATATCTCAGTGTTGAATATGCTGTTAAATAGTGAATTTAATAATGGGATTTTGCACCAAAGAAGTCAGACATGAATGTAACACAACTCAAGAGAAAAATCCGTGCAGAATTAGGATACACCTGGCAAAGTATGTTTAGTGGAGCTACAAATAAAGAGAAGATAATCCCTATTAAATGATACCAGTCTCTTCAGAGCGAATTCGTCCTGATTTGTCAAATAGAAATTATTTCAATTTCCTCTTTTAAAATCCAAGTAATTTCTTTATAATGAACAAAGACAAGCACACAGCAAATAAAAAATTTAAGGGATTAAATCTCCTGTTGGTTGAAAATCTGCCGATGCAACAATTTCCCACCAGAACACACTAAAGAGCTGGGCGCAATGCATGTCTCCAAAAGATGTGAAGGGACTTTCAGGCAGACAAGTCAGGGCAGGAAAATAGCTTGCTTGAGAGGCTTCTGGACCTGACTTCAAGCAGGACTGGTAACATGTCCTCATAACCCAAATGAAATTGTAAAAACTCGTAAATTCCCTTGAGCAGTTTTGTCTCTCATACTTAGGAGGGGAAAGGGCCACAACGTTGATTGAACATTTCAGGGTTGGCAAACCTTCAGCAGGGTCAAGGAGGAGGAGGTACAGATCTGCTCTGTTGCTGCGGCAGAAAGTATCTCACTGTTGGCAGACGATGCACTTTAGGAAGTCCCAGCCTTTGTGCATTTGTCCTAACCCCACTGGTCCTTTTCCACCTCTTCTTCATTTTGCACAGGCTGAAACAATTGCCTGGATCTGCTCTGAGGGAGGAAATGGCTGCTGGGGCTGGGAGAGGCAGCAAGTAGTAGCAAACAAGGGGGTTGGCCTGCTGGGGGGAGCAGGGACCTCTTGAAATAGTAACATGGCAAGTGTCATGATTAACGTTCTCCTCAATCATTGTAATAAGTAAATCATCTTTTTCTAAATAGCCCTGAGAAAAACAGACACACCAAACACGGGAAAAAAAAAAGAAAGGAAATATGTTTACACAAATGCAGTAATTCATAAGAGCAAAGCTAATGTCAGGATAAGTCACATTAAAAGCAGAGCCAGGGATCACATTTCTGCTTTCCAGTAACCCTCATTCTTTTTCTCCAGTCTCTTATGTGGCATAGGGTGATTAATGAGAATCCTGAATTAGGAATATATAACCACGATCAATCTTTAATATAAACAACAGATAAACTACCAAGTGCTTGAGAGGGTGGGAAAATAATTTGTCTCTTACAGAGATTGCCAGCACATATACATAGCAGTCTCCTAACATTTCCAAACAAAGTTTCCAGGGAGTTAATCCATTTCATGCCAAGCCTTTTCAAGGGTCAGTTTCCCTTTGAGAAAGGGGAGATTGCAAGTCTGCCTTTCAGTGGGAGAAAAGCAGAGACGTCAGCCTTCCACAGCAACTGCTTGCACAGCAAGCCGCCCTTTGGGCAGTCCAAGCAGCCAGGGCAGTGCATATTCCTCCATTCTTTGCAATCTTTCCTTTGATATGGAGGGCAAAATTTGCATTTGGCTAAACAACCCAAATAGAGTATCAGAGTTCACCAGAGTGAGTGCTACAACACGGAGAACGGGATTTTTGGAAGTAGAGGAAAAGGAGAGGAACATCAGTTCTCATCAGCTTTCTCCAGTGTGCGGAAGGGAACAGGATGTAGTAGAGAAGCTGCCTGCATGGAAGTTGCAATTCCATTTTATTTCCTCCAAGGAACAGTAAGAAGATAGAATAACACGCCAAGCTCTTATATTTTAAAATCTTTACTTTCAGATTGTTTCCTGCTTTCAAATGAAAGCATCAATGAAAAACACAGATTACGAATGGGAAGTTTCAAACTACTCTACATTTAGTCATCATGAGATAAACCAGCTAATCACTTTACATGTAACAACAGAAAATTAAAGTAAAACATGGGTCCATTTATTTTGATAATAATTTCTCATACATAGTTTGTCAATAGAAGAGAATTACAGATTACAGGTGAACTCACATAAATTTTGGGCAACAAACATCTACTTAAGCAGTTGTGGCCTGCTGTACTTCAGCTGAAGAACAGCTTATGACACAAGCACCACTACCTGCCTATACATTTTAGCCCACCTTCAGCTCCCCTCCCTGGATGCCTGTTTATCCCGTGCCCTGCCAAGCAACCATTTCCCAGCCCCATGAATCATGGCTATCTGGGATGCTGCCCTGAAAGCAGGCAGGGGGTTTGTAATAGGTACCAGCATGGTGTTAACTGCTTGCTTTGATTTCCAGGCCACAAACACAGTTCTAATGCACTTTTAATGAAAGTGAAGGGGTAAATGATCTGCCTCCAGCGAGCTCACAGAAAACACACAGGTATTTGCACTTCCAGGCTGAGAACACAACTCCATGGCAAACATATACTGACCTAGATCAGTGTTATTACAGTCCCAGGCCTTGATTTGCATTCTGGATCCCCTCCTTGCACAAGACTCAATGATGAGCTGGACAAGCGCTAAAAGATTATCTTCTGGGTGCAATATTCAGTCAGTACAGTTCTCTGGACTCTCACTGTGTGGTCATATAAAGTGCAAAACCTAAAGTGCAAACCCGTTGTTTGATTTTATGCTTCAGTTTTAGAGCCTAAGCATAATAAAGAACATTGGAAAGAGAACTAAAAATTAAAATTTCATGTATCAGAAGTGCACTACCATTACATTACTGTTAAGAGCGGGCTATAGGCCAAATCTAGCAATTAATTTTCACATCTATATCAGAAGTAAACTGCATCAAAATGCTCAAGTAAGGTCAAAAAAATTGTTCTCATAAAATATCCATGTGAGTGTTACCAAAAGCAGCTCATCATTTCTACCACATCTCGGTAACTGCAGGATCTTGGTTCAAAAAGCCAGCAGGCAAAACAAAAACCACAGTTCCTACAGGTCTTTCTAGAGATCATTTATGTAATATCTACTTCACTCACTCCTGCTACCAAAATCATCAATAAACCATGGTTTTCATTCAGAGCAAGAACCCAAAATATCAAAATTAGGTACAAAAGGGGAAGGAGAAGCCCATGGGGTGAAACTAGGCAATAGAGATAAGTCTGTTGGGTGGTGTAAAGTACGAACAAACTCTCCACTGGAGTTTGTAATTCTACTTCAGGGTTTGGGCAAATGAACAAATCACTCTGATGGTTTTGTTTCTTGTTTATAATTGTCATAACCTCCTTCATGTAATTACTGCCTTACCAAGGACATCTGGGAATCACCTACATGTGACAATAGCTTAAACAGTGTCGTGTGTTAAGCAGCTAATCAGATTTCACCATCATTCTTAATACAAAATGTGATTTTTCTCCATCTAAAAATACATCTATCTTGCTAAAGCTGCATAAAGTGGTTCCACATTAGTCTTACATTGATATAGTGCTTAAAAGCCTTACAGAAAGTGATGCTTTGAGTATTTTTTTAAAAAGCTATTTCACCCACAATTGAACTTCATGCATACTGAGGGTAATTTCTAGTGAAAGTAGCTTTTCCCTAGTCAGCCCTTTGTATCAACAAATCACTGTCAAAATAAAGCCTTTGTACTATAAAGGGCCAAGTCAGATGCACACACCAGGCGAAGCTTGAGGACGAATTGTGAGCCTGGGTTCCTGAACAATGTAAAAGGAAATGGAAACTCTGAGCTGCAAGTTGCCATTTACTCCCCACATGTAAACATATCTGTTCTGGGGCAGCTGTCTGCTGGTAAACTCAGGAAAGGAAGAGTTCAAAGTCACAGAAGCACATGAACTGTGAACCTGGAACTGGAGATATGCTAGCTATAAAGTACTGATATGTTTATTAAGTGAAAAATACCAAGGTGCGCAATCGCCAAAATAAACCAGGATGATCAGTGATTTCTCTAACAGGCTTCCATATTTTTGTTAGTATAGCTAGCGATGAATAAGCCAGATGTTTGTCCATTCTGACTCTAGCAATTATTTGATGTGAACTTCCATTATTATGACTGATTCTGGAATGCAACAGATACTTGTTTTCCCCCTCCCCTCCCCCACCTACAGAGGGAGTTTTCCTGTCCATTTTTCTTTTCACACATTTTCAGATGTCATGGAACGCAGGAACTGACTGCTACCACTGCTGAACACAAAGTCCAGCAGAAAACTACACATGAATCTGTTAAGTCGGAACATTTTCTATGCCATGAAGAAAATGCTTTGCATTAGTTGTCAAAATTGTATGTTGTTGTTATGAGGTCTAGAAGAAAAGGTAATAGGAAAAATATTTTCCCCTAAGTTTAACAGACCATAAGCTAATTGGATGTAATGAGTACTTTCCACCCTTTGCTAAAGAAAGATGCCAGGGCGGTATTTGCCCTGCCGAGCTCCGGGCACTGGAGGTTTCTGATTGTTGACACACAATCCATGCTTTCGACTGAACCAGCAGACATGGTAATTCATTCTGCCTTCCTTCAAAAGAGACTTATTATCTCCTTTGGCTGAGTCTCAGGCCTCAGCTAACAGTCACTGCGTCCTGGCAGCAAGGGCTGCACAGGAAACTTGGCTCCCAGGAATACACTTAAATTAAGTGCCGATTCCCTTGGGACTCCGTAACAAGCTATTTCAATCTTTTCCTCAGAAGCATTTATTTTTCCATAAGAAAGTAATTTTACCATTGAAATGCAGAGCAGCTTTAAATGAGAAAGTAAAGGTTACCTCATAACCTCTCAGAGTTACTCACTTTTAATATCAATTGCTGTTAGTTTTCCAAGAGCATCCCATACATTAAACAAAAGAACAAGCACAATGACTCATACAGATTATTCCCAAACTATAGACAAAAAAGAACTGCAGAAAGTTAATTTATTTACTACAAGCCAGACAGGTGAAGAAAACCCTTAAATCTCAATCCTCTGACAATGAAGGATACAATTCCTCTTTGTGGGTGTTAAAGGCCTGTTTATGTATGTATGCTGCAGATGTTGGATTTTAAATTCAGGGTGAGAATCAAACTGAAAACTCCAGGAGCTGACAGGGGTAACACTGTGTGACAGAAAGCATGCTCTGCACATCTCCACAGCTCTGCTTGCCTCCCCGACTTGAAAATATACAGAAGTGCAACTGCAGTGACTCCTGCCTCCAAACCACCAATTTAGGGCATGGTTTTACACTGTGGCTGAATCAAATGAGCACCCAGCCTTGCTGAAAGGGTAATTCCTGTTCATTTTTCAGTTTTCTATCTTTCTCTCCTGCTCTGTCCCTGCTGCCCACACTTTTTTGGCATTCATTTAATTGGAAGGTAAACTGTTGGAATTTGCTGAACAGAAAGTGAAAACATACAAAAACACAGAGAAAAAAAAAAAAAGTGTAATTTTTTCCACTGGGCTATATTTGAATTAGTTGAAGTAAGACCAGAGAAGTGTCTGAACGTGTTCAAACAAGCAGCAGAAGCAAGGGAAGGAAGGAAGATACATTTCAGCACTGGAAAACTTAATTCTTCCCTAGCCACCTTGTCAAACCATATTCGGATATTCGAATGTAAAATTTGACATTTCTTGCAGTTCACTAGTAATGAGCTCATTATTTAGATTTATTACTAGAGATTAAAAAACAGAAGATGTCTTATAAGTCACAAACGATTCATTCTCATAGAAAATAAGTGAGCCGAATGTGGCTTCATGGGCTACATGTTTCTTTGAATCCCTCTGCTAAGCCTGCTGGGTTTTACAGTCACTCTCAATTTCTGTGTCCTATACTCATGTAAAGACCCATAACTCATAGGCTAAGTGTTAAGCCCTGACATGAATTGTAATGAATAGCTGAATACACTAACCAAATATACACAGCCTCCCCTTTTGTAACCTCCTTCTCTTACAACATTAACCAGAAAAATTCAAACAAAAGAACTGTGAATTTTTGGTTGCATCCTTTCACCATTCATAGCTTGTTTTCTTTGAGGTAACAGAGTAACATTTGCTCATAAGACAGATGACCACATTTGGAGCACAATTAATGGCACAGGAATAAGGCAATTACATTACATATTTTAAAGATCACCATGGCCTTTGGCAAAAGAATTATTAGTCTTCTGGTAATTACAAAATTAAAACCTCACCACTTTTTTATTTGGAGTTGCGTGGAAGGAATAATTAACAGCAGCACTGAAGGATCTTCATTTAAGGCTATTCTGCTGCAGTTCTGCAAGGAGTGTATTAACTTATGGTAACCACAGTGTTCCCCTAAGGGCTTAAAATAAATTTCATCACACTTAAATCATGTTTCTCAAAGCATATCTCACTAACAAACTTTCATTTACTTTCACTTTTAAAAGATCTGGTTGGCTGAAGCTCCTGCCACCAATGCACCTTTCATCAAAGGGAAACTGCCTTCTGTTGAGCTCTCAGGTTTTGGGTCCTTCTACACTCCCCTTGAAAAAGCTACTGAAAATGGACTTGGAACATGCTTTGAGAATTCATGTTACAAGCATCTGGAAAACACTAACTTCAAGGGGCAGGCAGAGAGCCTGAAAATTTCTTGCCTGGAAAAGTTCTAAGCATTTCATCAAATGGTCATGAAGCGATGCATGCTTTAGCACCAATATTGCACTGTTGTGTGAAAAAGGAAAGAAGGGATGCAAAGAACCCTATTCTTGAGACAAACCACCACTGGGTGAAGACAAACCACCCTGGAAGAAGACATAATTTCTGAAGAGCAGCAGAAATACAATCGGGCAATGAGTGATGATACAGGTAGTGATTGAGGAATACAAAATTTTTGAAGCCAGACATGCTACCATCAGAGCCTATCTCAACTCAGAGACAAATCCATTTGAACAGCACCTCTCACCACAAGCCGGGTTGTGGATGCTCTCGCATGCCTTCAGATGGTCATGGCTGGTACAGGGGGAGAGCCCAGGGAATCACTCTGCCAGCCGCCCGCGCTTCTCCTCGTTCTCATCACAGAACAAAAGCATCTGTGCACGGACAGCAGGAGAGTGGTGTCGGCCGAGGCTGCGGCGAATGCCACACAACAAAGGGCCGCTGAATCACGATGATCAATGCTCCTGTCACTTGCGCAATCACCCGAGGCACGCCAGGCACGGAGTCATCCATCACCGCAGTGTGAGCCCACCCCGCAGTGCACGCAGCTATTCGCCCTGGGCAGCCGCCGTGGTACAACTCCCCCCGGACTCTGCACCAGGCACATACTTGGAGAAGCATTCTCAACTCTGCCCTTCTAAAATCCCGGGGAGCACTTGCTTGTTATGACAGTGATTTTGTCCATGACTTAGGCACTGTCTTTTCTGTGTACACTTGTAGGAAACCCTTCTCCTAGAAGGACAAACAGGTTATGGTTTTATTTCATTCCACTTAAGTCTTTGCTAGGAGACAGAATGCCTTCCTTGATTGGCCTGGGAGAAGACACCAACAACACTATTCCTGACAGCACAACTACATGTTTTAGAAATTCATGGAAAAGGGCATCTCCTGTTATGTATCCCCAGGAAGAAGAGTATTCCCCTGCATTAGCAGTTTGTCTTGATGCAAAAATGGCCTAGTGAAACATCTGATGCAAAGGCTGTAAATTACTCTACAAGACCATCCCAAGAGCTTTGCTGGAGAGCTCTGTGAGAGTGGAAATAATTCTACGCAGACTGCAATTCGTTTATCAAACGCACACAAAATTAAAGACATCAGTAAACAGAAAGACCTTCCATGGAGATGGAGAATGCCAGGTACTGTTAGCAGCATTTTAAGAGACAGGAAATAATGCCTAGTAGTGAGAACGTGCAGCATAAGCCACAGAAGAGCAGAGGAGGGTAAAAGAAGCAGGCAGGTAAAGCCCACTGTGCTGCAAGACTTTGTGAAAGAGCCACGTACATGCAGAAATGCAGCAGAAGCAACTTCGGAAATCACAGGAATATTTTCAGATGTAAGCTCTCCAATACCTTTTGCAGGTAGGCGCTAGTTTGGTTGTAATCACCTGTATTTTTAAAATAAAATATACAAGACTGCTATTTGAACTTCTACTCAAAGTGTAAGATCGGTGATCTGTGACAAACTTATTAATATGTATTTACTGTTTTCTCTATAATTTTTTGATAAGAAAAAAGAACTCAACTGGTTAAAATTGCTGTGGAAAATAACTGTCTGTTAAATGATATGATGTCATTTGTAATTCATCTTACAGAAAGAATTACAAACTGAGGACAGAGAAGGTACTAAGGTCACACACCAACAAATCCGATCTTCCTACATGGAATTCCCAATTAAAAACGCAGTCAAAACCAAAATCAAACCAAACCATAATTCTGCTGGTTTACAAGACACATCCTTTCAACTGCTCATGGCTAAACCAATTCTTTAATGCCTATTGTGAATTTATCCACCTAACCACAATTCATGTAATCAGGGCAAGAAAACTGCCATTGCAAACTACCCACTACCATTTCTGAAATATTTCTACATTATTGGTTGATCCCTCCTTATTACAGATTATAAATTATAAATTATTAATTTTTTTTTCAGTTCCTCTTCATAATTGCCCATCATCTTGTCATCTCAGGTACTCTATCATCCTTTAGCCCTCCCCCACATTTTTGTGCTTTCTTGCTCCTTGTGCAGTGAAGAACCCCAAAACGTACACTGAATTCCTAACTGGCTTCTGGAAAGGCTGAGCCTGCAACCCTTGATTTATGAAGCTGTTACTCAGTCTCTTGGGAGCTCTGTTTGAGATGCAGTAGATGGAGGCAGCGCAAAGATACCATGTCCTCATGCATGTAAAGCATCTGCTTGTCCCTGAAGCTTCATTCCCACTCAGAGTTTGCAGCCAGTGCCAAGCTGAAAATAGACTAGAAGCATGTGCAGGTAGCAAGGTTGAAGAGCTTGAGATTGTCAGCTTCAATAAAGCTGTCAGCATAGAAAGCCAACAATAAAGGGACCAAAAAATAGGCCCACCATATAAGAAGACAGGTAGGCCACTCAAAATTTACAAAAGGCTGTAACCTACATTTTTTTCTTACTGTATCTGAATATAATCTGTTTCCTCAGTCAAAACAGATTAATTAAAGAGCAGATTTATAAAACTGCAAAAATTAAATTACAAGGTCAGAGCAGTAAACTGACCCTGAGATACCATTTAGGATATTAATCTTTTCTTTTAAAGTATTATTTTATAGAATCACAGAACACTTTCAAATATTGTCAACATCTGACCTTCAAAAGCACTTTGGCTATTTGCCAATACACCACTCTTCGGATCAACAAATCATACTGGCCATACATAACCTAGCATTATTTGCAATCTCATTAACATGTTTAAAAATGGTTTAGAAAGAAATTTACATCCCTAGACATGAATTCCTGAACTTTTCTTTAAAACTAATCTCATTAGGTGATAAGATCAGATATGTAAACAAACCTACTTCCTGTTTTCGAAGAGAAATAACTATTTTTCTGTAATTATTTTCTGTTAAAATACCCAACATACCATAATACATAGAGTTTGTTGCTTGAAAACTAAAAAACCCAAACAAAACAACAATTTAAAGTTAGCATATTTTCAGAGAAATCACACTATTTTTTCTTTTATATTGCACTACCATAGAGTACTTCATCTCTGAGGCAAAACAAACCATCTGTAAATAAAAATATTTGGAACCCTTAGCATCTGCATTTATCTTCCAGGAACATCTAAAGATATAATCTTAACCTTTTCCCCAAACCACATTATTTTAATTGGGCTGGTAGAGAGTGCAGCACAGGATGAGAAGAAAACATACCAGAGTTCTGATCCCGAATAAGAAAATGTAGCTTTAAACAATATTTTTTGAAACACCTGTTAACAGAGCTCTCAGTGTGTGTGAGCGTATGGAATACTAGCAGAAAACAGCAAATCAACTCTGCAAAATGTAAACTTGTACTCGATTAAAATTTTGCCTACTATTAATTACCATAATCAAAAATGGAAATACATGTATTTATGTCCTTTCCATATTCCACATTCATATTGACTTTTCTGGAGTCTTGACGAATTAAGTCAGCCATTCCAAAAGTAAATACACGAAGTAAACAAACAAATAAACATTGCCCCCTCTGCATGTGTACATTATTAACAATTTTAATTATAAAAGATTTCAGAAAACAAAGCACTTCTGCTTGCAGATTCATAACGAGTCAGAAAATAAAAAGCAAACACTGGTTTCTCCAACATGATGTAAATATCTGAAGAAACTTAATTCTTATAAAAGTTGTTCATAAAAAGAACAGTAGATTTCAGTATCAAAAGGTCAGTAAACCAACCAAACAAAAGTCTAATAAAGAGCTATATTAAAGAGATATTAAAAATAAACCATCCACTAAAATTAAAATTCAGCCTTTGAAATGGGACTTGAACTCTTTATGCATACTCTGCCCTGCTGACCCTTGCTAAAGGGTTTAAGTCAATATGAAATACTCACAAATGGAGAGAGGATGATGGATTTTCTGCCAAATAACCCTAAGCAAAAGTAACGCTGTTAGCTAGGGAGCCTGCTTTTATTTCCTTTGCCAAGTGATGAATTAAGGGAACTTCCTAGCATACATGATGTTTTACCATTTGCAATTTTTTTAACCCCTGGTTCTTTTCTTCTTATAAATGAAAACAATACAACCAGTAGGTAACGAGAGAACAAAAGGAACTGCTTCTTATGCATTGGGAGTTTTAAAACTAGATAAGATTGCTAACTTGGGGAGGGAAGGGAAAATAAACAGAAGTTGCAATGTCATCAGTTTCTACTCAGTAGAATGGTATTTTATTTATCAGGAACTGGGCAGTGCCTCTACTTTCTGTATGAATGACAGATCCTTTCTATCTATTTTTACCTCTGGGTAACTGTCCTGAGACTGAGAATAATGGATAGCCCTTAACAGTTGTACACTCCATTTAGTTTATGAATATCACTGCCAGAGGAAAGAGTTGTGTTAATCTCTAACATGTTGCAGAAGAGGTCAGCATACAGGACATTAAAATACCATGTCAGATTTTAAGTAAATTCCTGATGCATGTTTAAGTATTGGCAGCTGCCGTGGCTCTACAAAAGCCCTGTTACCTTAAAGTTCTTGTTATAGCAGTGCTTGCCATCTCCCTACTTGCTATGGTGAGACAGTTTTTGCCCCCAAGAAAGTTTGTAAACTGAAAAAACACATCAGGAAGAATGGGATTATATGTGCAGGCATAGAGGCTGAAATTACTTGCTTAAGGCCAGAAAGCCAGTCAAGGATGGAGGTAGGAATAAGATGTACGGCTCCTGTCAGGCACTGCAGCGCCACAGCCACATGACTGACCAGGAGATCTCCATCAGAGACTGTGTGCTGCTGGTGGCAAGCGATGGGCTCGGCAGCTCTGTCTCCTTGTCTTTCACTGAGCCACAAAGAGGAGACAGGACAGGTTTCCTCACAGCACCAGCTCCTCAGGAGCCAGCCAGTTCTAGTTACCAGCCAGCCAGAAGGAACACTCACACCCCCCTTCCTGCCTCCCCATCACAGCACATTCCCCAGACATTCAATCCCATCCCAAACACTATCTCACTGCATCTCCGCTCTACTCTGAAAACCCATATGAAGGGAAGACAACATGGATTTCTCAAACAAGCTATGCGTGTCCAGTTCTCCGCTTGTTTGTGACCCAGCCAGCTCAGTCGCCAGCACACAACCAACACACACATGCCCCTTCACAGCTCCTAGTCTGCAAGAAAATAATTTAATTCCTTTTCTAGTGAGGCACAGAGCAGCATCCATCCACCCAGAAACAATAAAAACCCCACTGAAAGTAACTGTGACAAGGCCACGCTATCTCTTAATTATTTTCTGTCATGTAACCATTAAAATTTCTTTCTTCATACCAAAATCACCCATTACTTCAAAATTCTCTAAGTGTACAAATTAAAATGCCTGGTCTCTCACATGAAATCTGGCCTGAGACCAGTTGTAACTTCTGGTCACTAGGAGGAAAGGCAGTCAAATAAACAGCTTTGCTATCCTGCAGGGTGAACCTTTTGAATAGAAGATAACGTCACTATTAATTACACAAGCTCTAAAAGACAGGAAAAGACAGAGCGAGCTGCTATGCTGGAGAACAAGAGTCAGAGCCTGCAAAGGAAATGCAAACAAATTACAAGGGTCTTCAGCCCCACAAATTAAAAAACAGAGGCTAATAACCTGAGGTTGCTGTAATACCTTAAAAATGGAATTAAAAACCCAAAAGTACACAAGAGCTGAATGCACTGCTCTTCATAAAGTGTGAAACGGAATTTTCAAAATGCTGGAAGAAGAAAAAAACAAACCACAAAGCTTGTATCAACATCTTAAATAAGTTCCTTTTCTTTTGGCGCCTTGTACCTGAAAAATATCAAAACCTATTTTCAAGTAATGTACAAGGAATGGGGGGAAATCTGAGTGACTACAGGCTTTATGGTTTCCAAACAGATTTTTAAGAGGAGACTAACTTTAAAAAAAAAAATTTTGAAACAAGTAAGAAATATAACCTTTGTCTACCAGAGGCAGGCTATGCCAGATTAAAAGCTTTCTCCAGTGATGAAAATAGGACAACATCTCATCAATGATGAGGAACAAAAGAACCTGCTACAGCAATACACTGGAGTCTGTCAGCAAGGCTGGAAGAACATAACCACATGATTAAGGGAGAGAATAGGCAGCCACCACACAAGAACTATGGGACAGGAGAGAGGACCAGCCCCAGGGCTCTCATTTACTATTTGTTAAACCACCTCAGCAGAAAGACTGAGGAACACTGATGGAGTTTATTGGCAACAACAAAGCTTGAAAGCATATCACACAGGAAAACATTCCTGTGGATTTATGAAGAAAAGAAGAGAAGCAGAATGAAAGCTATTAGTAAAGAGTTGCTGCCATTGCAGAAAAATGACAAAAATCTGACCTATGATTTGGGAACTTCATACTTGCAAACAGCAGGGAGGAGTCTGGGAGCCGAGCAGTATTAAGTCAGTCACTGTGACGTATGGAAAATATGTGCTTGAATAGTTAAAGACAGTATTATCAAAAATTATCACTTGAGAAAAAGAGGACTAAACTGTAACACAGTATTAAAAAAAA